>LPNX010333847.1:0-151778 GCA_001517045.1 Pseudotsuga menziesii | reverse complement strand
TCAGGAACAGAGTAATCAAGGAATATTTGGTTCAATGGAAAGAACTACCGCCAGAGGATGCCACTTGGGAAGGTGAACAGGTATTGCAGCATCCCAGTTTGAAGGTGCTTGAGGACAAGCAATCTCAAGTGGGGAGGACTGTAATGTCCTCTTCCTTTTAGGCCCTGAGGCCCATACCGCTAACCTATGTGATTCCTGTGGGTTCGAGCGGTTACTGATAGCTAGGGAATCAGATCAGGACTGATGCCATCCATAGAAGATCTACGGCATCCTCACTTGGTCAAGAAGGGCCACCTGGGCCAAAGGCCACCTTCATGCATGACCATGCTCTTTTCCATGCTCCATGCATGACCATGCTCTTTGCATGCAAGTCAACGGCAAATTAGAAGATAAAGTGACCTAATTAGGTCAAAGATTAGGTTTTGCGCAGTTGAACTTTATAAATAGAGGGTAAAGCAAGAGGAGACCTCACTTATGCTTATGATTATTTTTGGGAGCTCTTGGATAGCAGCACAGCGTGCAGCACAGCAATTGGGGTTGGAGACGAAGTCTTCAGCTAACAGGATTTCGGCAATAAAACATCTGTCCTAGTCTTATTCCGGGTAAGCCATACTGGTTCACCACTTGATCTTCATTCATTCATCAGTTATATAGCACAAGGTATAGATTGTTGCAGGACACGGTGCAGCCGTAAGGGGGGTTTTCAACCAGAAAGCCCTAATCAGCTGTAGAGCCTCCAGATCTCAGTTTCATTCAGAAACTCAAGCACCAGTCTTATCATCAGCTACATACTCCGGCACTCCTTGATTATCAGCTCCATCTGAGCTCATCCGAAGGAGTTATCAGCAATTCCGGACCACCAGGGGCGTGAGTAGCTGCCTCAGAGAACCAAGACGCTATCATACTTAGAGGGTTCAGAACTACAGTATATTCCAGCCAATCTCTCCGTCACAGCGAGGCTATCAGCCCTGCAAATCTGCGGATCCATCGGACACCTCCTTCCTTGAGGGCATCACCTATTGCTCTGATTGGGCGTCTTGTTGCTGGAGCATTCACCGGAGACAGGAGAGATCAGTTCCTCTCCGATCCAGTTCTCAGTGCTTGCAGACTTTATCTGAAGCAATCCAGCTCGTTATCAGTGGTAAGTGTGCATTCTATCTCACAAACCCTAACCCTAATTTTTCCTATAAAATAGGGATTTTTGCCTGGCAGTTTGTAAGCCCAGTTGTATCCGCATAATTGTTTAGAAATAGAAAATATCAGTATTTGGGATACTACACTTCAAATCAAATAGGTACTTCTCAAAGTGCTAAGCATTGCAATCATTGTAGTAAGAATATCATAATGAAGAAGAGCATTATCTTCAACAAAGACATGAGGTTTACTGAAATAGAGGTAGAGGATATCATAGAGGAAGAAGTATAGGGGGAAAATATCAAAGCCATTTTGTAGAGAGTAGTATTATGGTTCCATAGAATGAACTTGCCACTATTTTTTTTGTTTATGGCTTCTCGTATAGACATCTTTGCTTCCCAATGTTTTGGTATATTGATTTGGGGGCCACCAAACATATCATTGGTAAACAAGATTTTTTTTTCAAACTTGGTCCTCACAATAATGAGATCATTATACTTGGTAATGACAACGTTCATGAGGTTCAAGGAAAAGGTGAACTACCAATGAGAGTTTCAAGAGATGGCACCAAATATATCCAAAATGTCTTTTATGCTCCAAGTTTAAAGACCAACTTAATTTTTGGTTGTAAAATTGCTGGCAAGAATTAGATGTTGTTTTTATAAGAAACAGTACTTGATTGAAAATCGTAACAACAACATCATGGCTAGAGGTTTGTAGGGTAATGATATGTATAGGTTTGATGGTATTCTCAATCAACAACAATCTTTTTTGACATTTTCTACTTCAGAGAGTTAGTTATAGCATGAAAGATATGGTAATCTTAATTATTTCTATTTGAAGTTGCTTCACAAGCATAATTTGGTAAATCGATTGCCTAACATTGAGGAAGATAAAGGATTTTGTGAAGCATGTCTGACAAGGAAGCAATATCGTTTCAAATTTAACAACAACAAAACCATAGCAACACAAGTGTTGGAATTGATTCATGGAGATGTTTGTTGTTCGATGAGAACTTAATTCCTAGGAGGTGCTAAGTACTCTAACATTTATTGATTATTTTTCGAGAATGATGTGTATATTTTTTTAAGTTTAAATCTGATTTTTTTTGCAATGATTAAGCAATTCAAAACTATGGTTATATTCTTTGCGTGAGAATCGACGGTCGAAGTCGATGGTCGACCAGAATTGAAGTCGACAGACAGTGGAAGTCTAGTCGACTGGTCAACTAGAATAGTTAACTGGTTGATGATCACGACTTGTCAATGAGCATAAAGCGAGCATGGATTCAATAGATGCTTGGATGATGAGAAGCTCAACCGGCAGTCAACTATGGTTGGCTCAATCAATTCGTCTATAACATAATAATTGATTTCAGTTAGGAAGTTATGGCTTGCAACTAATGAGTAGTTAGTTGTAACTAACTGGGGTATCACAAGCTAGTGTATCTGTTACATTTATAAATATGATGTAATGGTAAAGGCTATGTAGTAGTAATATGAGATACACTGTAGTTGTTAGATTTTCATAACTTTAGCAGTATAATTTCATTATTTATTTTCATCCCACAATCATAGCATTTTTTCATTTGTAGCAAAAAGAAATTAGGATCATTGAAAGATAGCCATGCACGAGAGACACAAAGAGACACAAAGATTTATCCCGGGAAACCCAAACGGGAGAAAACCCAACAAACTTTTCTCAGAAGAAATAATCAATCCAATACAATAACAATGCCAATCATGAAGATTAAGCTTTAGGACGAAAATGTGGTCTTCTTCCACAATAACCCCGAGAGAGATAAGATAATAAGATAATCCCAAAATTTGCTTCACTTGATTTGTATTTGTCCTCCTTGAGAAAAGCGCACCGCTTGAGAGAGAGTTGTGTTGTGTATGTTCAAAATGAAGTGTGAAAGAACTTTGTTTATATTCTTTTTTTCACTAGAATTTTCCACAATTAGGTCGGCTTGTATTTATTCCTTATTCTTTATTTTATCTTTTATTTATCTTCCAAGCCGACTTGTCATTTTGTCTTCTAGAGTCAATTTACCCCTTTCATTGGAGTAGATGTTCTCTTCATTGCTTTCCACTTTCTCTGGGACTTCTTAAGAATATTTTTCGATGCTACATTAACATCAACAGTAGTGTACTGATTGTACCCTGTTAGTATTGTACTAGTGTAGTGAATTCATGCTTTACTAATTCCCTATTGTAAACGTTGGTAAAGAGTGTTGCTAATAGGCTGTGTTTTTAAACCCGCCCGAGCCGGAACCGGTTCAGACCGGGCCTAAAATCGGACTAGAGACCGGTTCGGTAATGAACCAATCGGCCCGAACCCTAAACCGGTCGGTTCATTACCGAACCGGTCTTAGCCAGTCGAGTTTGTAACTAGCTCGGCAACCAGCTGAGAAAACACGGAAACCTCCGCGGAATAAAAAAACACTTAAAAGTTGATTTTTATATAAAATAAAATAAAAAACTAACTAATACCTAACCCTAAATCATTGAACATTAACTTATCAAATTTTTACCCAATTGAAATAATTTCTAACTGAATTTGTTTCTTTATTAATTTATTACTTTTATTAACAAATACACTTTGTTCTCTCTTTTAGGTCCCAGGTGGTTGTTAAAATACCCATTTTTTTATTTTTTCTTTATGTTGTTTTATTTAATAACAATATTAGTAGCATAAACTCATCTAAAACATGGATCTGAAGTTGCATATCTTTAGTTCCATTATTTTTATAAACCAGTGATTATATTAGCAGCACAAAGTCATCTAAAACATGGATCTGAAGCTGCATATCTTATTTCCAATATTTTTATTTTTATAAATCAGTGATATGTGTGAATTTGCGATATGCCTCTTGGAGTTTAGGAACTTCCAGGTCATATCAGACCCAAATCTAAATGTGTCCTTGTTGCCCATATGTACACAGATGACAGATTGAGATTGAGGGATTTGGTACTCCTCGCATTGCATATGAGTAGACTTTGCATATTATGTCTGTAATCATCTAATGGCTTGAAATCATATTTTGGAATGTTAAATTTAATTTTTGTCATTAAAATTGTAATTTTTTTTGTATTATTTAATAGCCCGGTTCATTGAAATGAAACCGCTCCGGTTCATTACCAGTTTCGGTTCTGGTCCGAGTTGACCCTCGACCGGTTCAACTGAATCAACTCCCGGTTCCGAGTTTTAAAACCTTGCTAATAGGTGAGCGGTTAAGTTCACTGATTTGCTGGTTTTTCAGTGGTAGAGGGTTTTCCAGGGTAATTTCTATGTACTGTGTGAATGTATTGCGTGCCATTGTTTAATCTGTTTAACTATAAGAATCTTTATGCATACTCACTGTAATAGCCTATAGGTATTGGAACCCAACAATTAGCCTAAATTTGTAAACTGTGATAAGCTTTTTGTATGTTTGGTCAGTCAGAAATTAGTCTCTTGTTTCCATTCTTCCAATTACTGCAACTTAAAAATATATGCCTTGCGATAGTATGGAGTCGATTTTGGTTATTCTTACCGAGAAATGCACTGGCCTTGATGTTTTGATTTTCATTGAGTTTTATGTTTCAAACTGTCAATGAATGATTTATCTTCTTTTCCTGTAGTTAGTTATTCAGTTTTACAACTAACATGATCACTCTGCAGTGATGATCCAGACAGAGGTTTATGCTTTGTTCCTTTCTCACTAGTTGCCATGATCTATTTCATTATATTCTGGTTTCACTGTAAGGGTGTTTATGATATTAGAAACTATTTTGAATAAGACGATATTAATGAATGACATGCAGGTTCTTTTGACTACCTGCAAGGCAATGTCTCCATTCACTCCATTCTTTGTAGAAATTTTATATCAAAATTTGCGTAATGTTCTGGATGCTGGAGCAGAGGAAAGTATCCATTACTGTAGTTTTCCAGAAGTTGGAGGAAAGGTGAGTCTCTTTTGTTAAAGTTTCTGGTGGGAATGTTTTTGTAAAGTGTACATATACACATTTGTTCATGCTTTTTTGCTACCAGATGGTTTTTCTTTGTAGATTATTTTGGTGGCAGTTGCCTGATTCCATTATCGTTGATACAGAGGGTTTTAGTTTTTCTTTGTAGATTATTTTGGTGGCAGTTGCCTGATTCCATTATCGTTGATACAGAGGGAGCAACGCATTGAACAAAGTGTTACAAGGATGATGACTGTTATAGATTTGGCTCGAAATATCCGTGAGCGGCACAATAAACCTCTAAAGACCCCTCTCAGGTAATTGATAGCATAGCAAGGACATAAGGATACAACCGATTAATATACAAGATCTTTATGAAATTTCTGCTTCACCATTTTTCTTCAATTCCTTGTATTTGTGTTTGTAGGGAGATGGTTGTAGTTCATCCAGATGCTGACTTTCTTGAGGATATAACTGGAAAATTAGTGGAGGTTAGTGATAAGACTAAAATAGCTTCTACAGATTTACCTTAGAATATCCTCAATGATATCGGCATTTGTTTGCTTGATGCATGGTCTGTTATTCCACTAAATTTCCATTTGTGGGAGCTTTATATTCTGAGGTAACGGTAATCATAGAACATGGGGAAAAGGCTCAGTTGGATACTTATATATTGAAAACTATTTGGCATTTGAAATAAGTACATCAAGTGTGTGTGTAGTCATAATTTATAAGCAACTAGTTTTTTGAATCCTTTTTGTTACTTGTGAGGGTTAGTTTTCTAATTGTAACTAGGAAATAAGAGCACTTACTATGTGCTCAATGTGATCTTGACACACTAGTTCCCATCAAATAAAGACCCCATTGACAACCTAAATGATGTGAACTTTTTTCTTTATATTGAAATTAAAAGTTATTTCACCATTTGACCTTATAAACATCCCAAACATGGTCTGTTAATCCACTCCAGTGTTGATTGTGGGAATTATATAGTCTGAAGAAACCATAAGTATAGCACATGGAAGAAAAACATGAGTGAGAACTCTACAAGAATCGCCAAAACTATTTACTATTTAGTGTAGTACACACACATACACATACATATAAATATACCAATTACAAGCGGAACCTTTACAATATTAGTGGAAATCCGAAACAATATATAACACTGATAATAACAGAATGACATATGCTTATAGCCTTATATTAACAGAATGATAATATTAAAGACACTTACAGACAACCAAGACTCCTTCGCAAACTGGACTGAACACTGGAATGGATACTTAGAAGCACGTCCTCAGACTCCAGAAATGAGGTGTCCAACAATGAAGCAAAGCCTTGCTTATATAGGATCCAAGGAAGTCTCTCAAAGAACTATTCAAGATTCCTTACTGATGAGTCATGAGTCTTGACACACTATTCACACCTTTTATTATTACACTCCACTTTCAGTGGTAGTGAAGACACTATTCAACCACTTTCCGTAATGGAATCACATGCTGCGCATCATGTCACTGCAAAAAGAAAAATAGTGGAGACTCTGACTGACCCTCATCTGTGGACATGCCTCATGGGATAGCAATTATAACAGACAGGTTGCAGACAAACTTCATATGCCACTATAGGAGTCAGATTCCAAAATCTATGCAAAGATTTGGAACAGTCTTGACTTTGATGAGTACATGCACTCATCAAGCAATATGCAGTATATACAAAGTATGTACATTTGGAGGGTCCAACACGCTTCCCTGACTCACCCTGGATCTGGTGGGTCATCTTCTTCAACATGTGGTATGTCTATATGCATACTTATACCTAAATACCATTTGCACAAAATGCGAGATTGAATCTCCCAAGGACAAAACTTATGCATTCTAAGATATTTGATTCAACCGGCTCACTTGCTATCATAGAAATATTATGTATTGGAAATTCAAGATCATCTTCAGAAGAGTACTCTTCTGAACAGAGAACTTTTCCAATATCAGACAAAGGGATGATATCTTCATCTGGAGGATAATCATTATTTTCTACATTCATAGTCTGATATTCTGAATGCTGGGTCTGCCGAAGGAGCTTTGACTTTTACCTTTTGCTTTGTTCTTCTTCAGGCAGCGGTTGGCATAGTGGCCGAATTCTTTGTGGTTGAAACACTGCATTTGGCTATTATTTTTCTTATGTTTTCTTTTGGCTGATATCTGAGATAGCCTTTTGTTCTGGATGGTCCTTTATGCTTGAGCTGATATTGTTTCTTAGAACAGGGACCGCTGCAAATTTTCTTCTTCCTAGGCCTTGTTTGAAATTTACAGCCAAAAGCCTGTTTGAAAGGTAGAGAAGAACATACCTTCTGGTTTACATAACGTTCCAATTATCCAATGCCTTCTCTAACTTCTTTGCATGCAGGCATCATTAATCACTCCATCAATTATCTGGTGAATACTTGCAAGACTCATGTCATTGAGGCTTATTGCGGCTACTGCAATTTTGTCATAAGCCACCTTGGCTACAGGAGCTGGATAGCTATTAATGTAATAACTCTTCATTGTTAAATCATTCAAACTACCAGACCGATATAACAGGTCTTGCATATAATGGTAGTATTCAGATCTTAGAGTAAGATCACAAATCTTTTGAGTTAAGAATTTAGCTTTCTTTTCTTGTTTTTGATCAACAAGACTGCCAACAAAGAATAAAAAATAATATCCATGAAAAGTTGAGTGAGACCTCCTCTGAATTTATCTGCTTGGGAATCTCTCTAGTGTTTGAGATTACCTATGAAGCCAAAGGTAATCGTGGTAGCCACTTGTTCAGGTCCTTTACCCAAATAAATCATTTGGGTAGTAAGATTCAATGGTTTGCCATATTCTTCATCAAGAACAAGAACAAAACCTTTTACAGTATTTACCTGCTCATTCTTGGGATGCTCTTCTGTTTGCTGCTGAGCTGCTGCATTCTTTATTTATTCATGGGCTGCTTTCATTTCAGCAATTGTAAGCCCAGGAATAAAATCTGCTAAATCCTCTGGGTCTTCCGCTGTTTCCAGAGTTCACTGAATCTTGGCATGAGACTCTTCTTTAGCTGCTTTCATGATCTTAGCTCTTTTTTCCATGAGCTTTTTACTGAAAATATACTTTCTTCATTTCTGCTATGGTTAATCCTGGAATGAAGTCAGTATCTTCTTCCAATTCTTCTGGAGTCTGTTCAATTCTATTTACAAAATCAACTAATCTAACCATATTTACAATTTTTCTTTACCTTTGTCAGTTCTTCTAGGCTTCCTTCATGCTTCTGTTTCTACAGAATGATCTGTCCAAGAATAGGTTGTATGTCTTCTTGGATGGTTCAGAAGATATTTTGAAATCAGCCAATTCTTTATTTAGGGGACTGAGCTTAGCTTGTTTCTGAGTCTTTTCTTCTCTGTTTTCAGTCATAGCTATATCTCTTTTCAAGCCTGAAATTCCTCTTTCACAGGCTTGAACTCAGCTGTGTAGAGATTCTAAGCTCAGAGAAATTAAATGCACATCTCTATGTAGATCATCAATATTCTTGAAGACACATTTAATAGCTATGTTCTGCCAGTGTTGCATTTGTTAGGCAGAATCTAAGTTATCCTCCTTTTTGCAGACCATTCTGAATTTTGCACAAGCTTTGACAGTACTATTAACAGACCGCCTAATAAAATTTCCTAGAGGATGAAATCTACCTTCTTTGAAATCTGTGTCTCCATGAGGAGTAGTAGTTTCTCAATGGCCATCTTCTCTTGGCAGCTTCCATTCCAAACCAACCATCATAACCACATGGTTAGTTGGTCTGTTGACTGTCACATGGCACTTTTTACACTTTGACCCAGATCTGTCATGGATTAGTTCTTCATGCAGGCAATCTGGCTCTCTTTCTCTGAAGCTGGAACATGATGGTAAAGAATTGAAACAATCTCGAAAAGAAATACTGCTACTACTTTCTATTTTTTGGACTCTGGTGTTAGCAGGGGCTGAACTTTTAAGTTGTCTGTACATGTGTCATATCTACTAATCATCTTCTAGGAACAGATAATTCGTTCCAAAAAGTGGTAGAATCTGAGATGGCTTTGTTTGGAAATCTGTCTGCAACACATCACTTTCACCCTTTTTTCTTCCATACAATGTCGTACAGACATTTAAACTCCATGAATTGCTCTTTAAGGTTTTTGGTATAAGTGCCCAACTGCATCAACCGTTCCACACCTAGCACCATATCCATTTATTCAAGTGGTAAGGGTGTAGAGTCCTGTTTGTAGTTCCAATTCTTGTATTTTACTAAGACTTAATGTCGTCTTCCTACTTCTTTGACCTTTTGTCCATCAACGGTTGTAACTGTGAGTTCCTTGGTGGGTACACAAAATGTTTAGTTGTTTTAGCAACAATAATGTCTATATAGTTATAACTCATGAGTACTACTGGAGTCTACGACTACCATTACATTTCTACCTTTCATGACTCCTTTAAGCCTTAGGGTTTTAGGTCGTGTTTTCCCCATCATAGTTGCCAGAAGAACTGTACGCTTGCTTTGTTCTCTTCTTGGAACTTGGATCATAGCAATCCTTCTGAGATGTGACAATGTATTTTGCAATTGGTTGTTGTATTTGGTCTTTGGAGTATTTTTTTCTATTTGAAGCACGTCTTTTTCATTTCTATTTTGTTGGGTGCATGAGAGTGACACTGTTGATATTTTAGCGGGGTTTCATTTTCAATCATCGGTATTTTCATTTTAAATCTATTGGATTGACTTGTTCTACCTTGATCTCTTCTGTGAAGTGTAGTAAAAAAGTTTTGATTTTCTGACAAAGTGTCCTCAGACACAAAACTTTATTAATGAAGAAGGAAAATAATTACATCTCAGAGATGTGAGGGCTAAGTCCCGAAAGATTACCTAACATGGAAAACTCGATGGATTTAAATATCCAAAGAGTAACAACTAATTTACCGTTGCTAAAACTAACTTAGGGACACCTCACATAATCACGTGAGTGTGTAGATGCCCTTTTACATTTATTAAACTAAACTTCTAAACATAACATTTTGGATCATAATTCCTAACAATCCCCCCTTTGATCCAAAAATTCTTTTGAACAAATACCAAGTTCATTTCTAAACTTATCAAATTTGACCCTTCCAAGTGATTTTGTAAAAATATCTGCAGTTTGATCTTTCGATGGACAATACTTTGGCTTGATGATTTGTTTGACGACGAGAGCCTGAATGTAATGATACTTAGTATCCATATGCTTAGTCTTTGAATGAAAAATAGGATTTTTGGCTAACTTGATTGCTGACTGATTATCAATAAATAATGAAGTTCCTTCTTTCTGATCAACTTTGAGGTCTTGCAAAATCCTTCTTAACCATACTATCTCACAAGCGGCTTCCCACGCTGAAATATATTCTGCTTCTGCTATAGAATTCGCAATTGTATCCTGCTTTTTACAACTCCATTCCACTGCAGCTGATCCCATATTCATTAAGTAACCTGAAGTAGATGCCCTGTCATCAACGTCTCTAGCAAAATCTGCATCTGAAAAGCCAACAAGCTTGAAATTTTTGTTTCTTTTAAACTCAAGTCCAAAATCCTTTGTTCCTTGAAGATACTTTAACACCCTTTTTGCTGCATTCCAATAACTTTCTCTAGGTTCCTGCATATATCTGGAAAGTATGATGACTGCATAAGATAGATAAGGACGAGTATTCATCAAGTAAATGAAACATCCAATTAACTTTCGATATCCAATACCATTTACAAGTCCTCCCCCTTCAAACTTAGAAAGTTTTAAATTTTGCTCCATGGGGGTAATTGCTGGTTTACATTCCTCCATTCCAAACTTCTTCAATAATCCAAAAATGTACTTAGCTTGAGAAATAAATATGCTTCCTTCCCGCTGGTTTACTTGAACTCCAAGATAGTAATGAAGTAATCACAAGTCTGTCATTTCAAAACCTGTTTGAAGTTCTTGCTTAACCTGAAATATATGATCCTTATTGTTACCTGTTATGAGCAAATTATCAACATACATAACCAAGATGACTAAGTTGTTTTCCTGGATTCAAACATACAAAGTATTATTTGACTCACTACGAAGAAAACCAACTTTCTGTAGGTAGGCATCCATTTTTGCATACCAAGCTCTGGGAGCCTGTTTCAATCCATACAATGCCTTAACCAGTTTACAAACTTGATTTTCTTTCCCTGGAACCTCAAAACCAGGAGGTTGAGTCATATAAACATCCTCTTGCAAATCACCGTTTAGAAATGCACTTTTTACATCCATTTGATGCACTTTCCATCCATTTTGTGCAGCTAAAGCTAGCACAATCCTGATAGTATTCCATTTCGCTGTTGGAGCAAAAGTTTCTTCATAATCAATCCCTTCTTTCTAAGCAAAACCCTTTGCCACCAATCTTGCCTTATATTTATCAATGTCTCCATTTGCTTTGTACTTAATTCTGTAAACCCACTTACAACCAATGGGTTTAACATCATGTGGACAATCAACAATTTTCCAAGTCTGATTCTTCATTACTGCATCATACTCACTTTGCATTGCTATTTTCCATTCATCATATTCAACTGCTTCATTAAAAGTAGCTGGTTCAACAACTGAAAGAGCAAAATTTTCTGAACCCATATTAGAACTCCTTGTACCTGTTTTTCCTTTTTCATCAAACTTAACATCCTGAAGTAACTTAGTTGCCCATTTTGGTTGCTTCTTTTCAATGTTAACTTGATTTGAATCATCCAAGTTAACTTGTGAAGAATTCAAAGTATCTTCAACCTGTTCGTCATCCTGTACTTCTGAAGTGAAATCAAACCATTGTTCATTCCTTGTCTTGTTTAAGTGTTGCATCCTTATTTGTTCCTTAGTTACTTTTTCCTCTAAGTGACTAAGTTGTTTTTCAACCTCTTCTACACTTAAACTTTCTGTTTCATAAAAAATCGCATCCCTGCTGACAATAAACTTTCCATCTGACAGAAGCCTATGCCCCTTTTTCTCATCGGAATAACCAATCAACATGCACTTAACACTTCTAGACTCTAACTTCTTTCGCTTTTCTTTTGGGACAAGTGCATAACAAACTGAACCAAAAACTCTCAAATGTTTGACCATAGGTTTGAATCCATACCAAGCCTCAAAAGGAGTTATTCCATCAAGTATGAACTGTTGTATGAACTGCTTCAGCCCAATAACATGAATTCAACCTTTTGAAAAATAACATCGCTCTAGCCATGCCCAGTAAAGTCTGATTCATCCTTTCTGATAGTCCATTTTGCTGTGGAGTATAAAAATTGGTCAACTGTCTTTTAATCCCTTTTTCCTGACAATAAGTCAAAAAATGATTTGATGTAAACTCACCACCATTATCAGTTCTCAAAGTAGCAATCTTTTCCTTTGTCGTTGTTTCAACCAAATTTTGAAATGACTAAAACTTTTCAAACACTTTTGATTTTTCCTTTAAGAAATACACCCAAACCATCCTGCTAAAATCATCAATAAACAACAAAAAATATTTACAACCACCAAGTGAAGTTTCCAAAGGACCACAAACATCACTATGAACAAGCTGTAATATCCTTGTTGCTCTCCAAGTGCTTTTTGAAAAAGCTATCCTTCTCTGTTTGCCATAAATGCAAGTTTCACACTTTGCATTTTCCTTTCGAAAAGTAGGCAACCCCTTTACCATTCCTTGTTTTTGGAGCTATACAAGACTATCAACATTCAAATGCCCAAAACGAATGTGCCACAATCTTATAGGTGAAACATCAGTTTCAACTAAACCTGCAAATTCCTTAAAATGTTCCTTTGATCTAGGAATGACTGTTCCCTTCATCTTAAGAAGCTTTCTGTCTTCATAACCTGTCATAACTGTTTTGTATGCATCCTTTTGTGAATTAACGAAAAGAATATCATCTTCCATTACAATTTGATGTCCTAATTGGCGAATGACAACTAAAGACAACAATTTTTTCTTAAATGTAGGCACATACCAAACATTAGAAATCAATCTTTCTCCAATTCCTGGCAAGTCAACCTTGACTGTTCCTTTTCCCTGTGGCAAATGAATAGAATCATCTGCAAGAAAGATTGATTTTAAATGACAATCTTCATAACTCCAAAAGAAATCTTTTCTGTGTGTCATATGCTGAGTAGCCCCTGGATCCATAATCCAAGCATCTTCAAAATCATTTTTGAAACAATAAGAAGACTAGACAAAATTCTCTGATTCCAACTGATGAACTTGAACAAAATCCATTGATTCTAATTGTCCAAGTGCTGTAAAAACATATTCACAATTTTCACTATCGTCTGCATAAGCATAATGTGCCACTTATGAAGATTCTTTAGATTCTCTTTCTTTTAGAATTTTTTCAAATGAAATTCTACAATCTGAAGCATAATGTCCAACTCTATTACAACGAAAACATGTGACATGTTTATTACCTCTTCCTCTTCCAAAGACCTGTAGTTTGAAGCATAATGTCCAACTCTATTACAACGAAAACATGTGACCTATTTATTACCTCTTCCTCTTCCAAAGACCTGTTGGTTTTCTGATCCTCTTCCTCTTCCAGAAAATTATGATTGTGTACTTTCTGATTCTTTAGAACCTCTTCCTTGATTTCTTCCTCTTCCTCTTCCGCGGCCTCTTCCTCTTCCAAAACCTTGACCATGACCTCTGTTTGAATATTGAAAAGAATTCCATTGTTGTTCATTTGCTTTCTGATCATTACCCTTTTGATGATTACCTGAAGACTGTTTGCTAGTACTTGTGACCAAAACATCTTCTCCTGCTTGCTTTGTTTTACCAAAAGTTTTGTCATGTGTGGCAAGTAATTTACTTAGTGTGTCAAAAGAAATATTATCCAATTTATTTGTAATCTGTAAAGTTTCCAAAAATTATGTCTCAGGCAATCCTGCGATCAAAATGGTCACCATCATGCTGTCCTCAATTTTATCAAAACCAGCTCTTGAAATTTCTTGTTTGACATTCTTCAATCTAGAAATGTACTCCATGACATCACCTCCTGAAGACAATTTTTGTTGAAACAACTTCAATTGGAGATCAATTTTCTTAGCTTCACTTTGAGAATCAAATAAATCTTTCAATGTCTTCCAAGCTGACCACGCACTAGAACTATTTTCAATATGCACATAAATATCATCAGAAACAGTACTGTGAATCAATGCTAAGGCCTTCTCATCTTTTAGTTCCCATTTTGCAAGCTGGTCAGGAATAGTCGGTTTGGTAGGCTGAGCATTATAGACACCCTTGCACAATTCATTGTAAGTAAGAGTGCTTTGAATATGACGACTCCAAACTTTATAATTTTTCGATCCTTCCAACTTGTCAAATTCATTAAAAAGACTTACAACTTTAGACATTGTAAAAAAAATAAACACCTTATAACTCAAGAAGATGTGTATTATGCAAACCCTTATAACTCCAGAAGATGTGTATTATGCAAGCCTTATAGCTCCAAGAATTAAAGAAGGAAAGCACCTTATGTCACCAGAATAAACAATCACCTTATATCACCAATAGAAGATTTTATGCAAAAATATCACCATCAACATGAAAGCAAAATTACGCATCTACAAGAGTCACCATGAAAGAAATATTGCAAGAAACACCACACACCATGCAAAAGAGAGCTATAGGGGCTTGGCCTTGACCCACTTATAGCCTCAAGAAAAGAATTTGATAGAGCTTCATTTTGCTCTAATCAAACCTTGAGTGAAAATACAAGTACCCCTTATGACGCCAACAATGCTCCTTATTACTCCAATGCCCAATAAAAAAATGCACCTCATCACTCCAAAAAATAACAAATCTTTATAGGTGAATTGGAGAGATACAAGATTGTTGAGTGGGAGGTCACAAGTTCCAGTCCCATCAACTCCAAAAATAACCTTTGTTTTTTTTTTTAAGTTTTATTTCTCCACTTTTTTCTTCTTAATATAAAAAATCTCCAAGAATAAAAATGAATAATAAATTACCTTATCTCTCCAAAACAACTTATTCACTTTTCAAAATATTACATAAATCTTGAATTAAATGAAAAGTGAAAAAATTATACAAGATTGTGAACTCTTCTATCTCTACGCTGGAGTTTTGCTGGTTCTTTTCAACGTTGGTTTTCTCTCTTCAATGCCTGCTGGTTTTCTCTCTTCAACGTTGGTTTTCTCTCTTCAATGCCTGTTGGTTTTCTCTCTTCAATGCCTGCTGGTTTTCTCTTTTTCTATGCTGATTCGGACATCTCTATCCCAACACTGACTATGCTATCTCTCTCAGTGAGTGAGTGCAATAAGAATAATTTTTTTTTTTTTTTTAATAAGAACTTATATGTGTCTTCCTTTTTTTTTAAATCGCTTCCACAAAATTTTTAAATAACCTTGCCTTAAAAAAAATAATAATATTTTACTCTCTCCAAGTAAAATGGAAAAAAAACTGAGTCAATAAAAATCTTTTCTGCACAAATTCTTTTTTTAGCCCAAAAGAATAGGAAGTATTAATCTTTTCTGCACAGATTCTTTTTTAGCTCAAAAGAATTTGAAGCATTAACTTACGGTCAAAATTTCGCTATTCCAAAACCTTGAAAGTCACCTTCTTCAAACAACCTTTAGCACCTTCCAACCAGGTTCCAACCAGACCAAGCTTTAACCGTGTGCTCTGATACCACTTTGACAAAGTGTCCTCAGACACAAAACTTTATTAATGAAGAAGAAAAATAATTACATCACAGAGATGTGAGGGCTAAGTCCCGAAAGATTACCTCACATGGAAAACTCGATGGATTTATATATCCAAAGAGTAACAACTAATTTACCGTTACTAAAACTAACTTAGGGACACCTCACATAATCACGTGAGTGTGTAGATGCCCTTTTACATTTATTAAACTAAACTTTTAAACATAACATTTTGGATCATAATTCCTAACATTTTCAATCGGTTTTCAGAATTTTCAGGTTATGTTGTTGACTGATTTTGTTTTCTGGTTAGTCAATCAACTCCTTCTCTATGCTCATTAGTCATTCTTGGTGCCTTGTCCTTGTCAGGCTTTGAATTGTACCCACTATTAATTTCATTTCGTTGGTTTGAAATTCCTACTTCATTTTCATCTACTATTTCTGAATAGTGTAGTGACTTGTCCTCACATAGATGTCCAAGAATCCATCTCATATCACATTTGTGACAAATGTTTCCTTTTTTTAATTAATTCTATCCATCGTCTTTGGGAATTTTCAAATAACTTCTCAAATTTGTCCCCACTAATTATTAATTGTCATTTTTTCCCTAGCTATGTTTTCGACTCCACAATCCTATCCATAATTTTTATGGCGCTGTTGGCTTCATCTTCATAACAATGAGCATCTCTATGCACTTTGTCATAATTACCCATTTTTGTGATGTATTCTTGCAGGGCCCACGTTTAATGTAATCTTACATTATGTATTTAGTGTTATGAAATCAAACTTCTTTTTGAAAAGGTAAAAAGGGTACCTTATATATGTTGTGATAGGGCGTTGTTTTCTATTATTAGGGTGATGATAAGGCTCATTCCAATGATCCGCTTCTTTTATATTTGATTCAGGTCTCAAACATTTGACTTCCATCACAAATTGTTCAGAGCTTTTGGGGGCCTGCTTTGCTGGAGTCTCACTTGGCCATGATAGAGAGAGTTTAGGTCCTCATATTTCGGTGCATTAATAGAAGCAAGGATATGGTTCACCAGTATTCAAACAAAGTTTCTGGCACATCCCTTTTGGCTCAAAACCATTTTCAGCGCTATCTCACTTCTACATCATGTCTGACGCTTTGTTGACTCAATCATGGGAAGCGATTATTATCCTTACCATGCATATTGTTCATTGGAGGCCATTGCCTTATCTAGCCCCACAGAGTGTGTTCATTGTTTGTCTTTTAAAGGTCACATGTTTACTATAGTCAGTTGGTATCTTGATGGACTGCCACCCCCTATTTAGCTGTTCTTTTGACACCATTGGCCATCTCCTATAGGCAATTTATTCATATCACTTGGGTCAACTCTCAGGGCGGGTTACGCCCCAAGATGGCCTTTTACATTGACAACTTTTTGGAGTTGATTGATGCACTCATTAGCTGGTCTCAGTACACTCTCTGCCACTAGATGCTTGCTCTTTGCATTCCCTTGGGACAGTGCAAAGTAGACTCTCATAGACTTCAAATAGAGACGAACCACCAGGTTGCCCGATCTAACAGGACTTGCCAGCTATACCACCATTAGGAGGTTGAAACTGAGAAGCACTTCATCTTCTACCACCCCATCTACTACGAGATCAGAGCGAGGTTTCATTGCCTATTCAGAGGGACCCAAACCCTCCCCAACTTCTTCAAATACCCCTATGAGAGGTGTGTGGCCTTATACATGTAGGAGGCCCTCAGGTTTTAGAGGCCATATTCTTTAGACTTCTACCAGATCAGTTTTCCCTGTTTAGCATGGGTACCCGTACCTAGGGGTGGGGTACACATACCCATACCGGGTACTTAGGTACGACAAAGATACATACCGGCCATACCCAAACCAAAATCCACATACCCGAGATGTCATCACTCAAGCGTGAGTACTTGCAGGTTGTTTGGTACGACATACCCCGTGTTTGGGTACGCTAGGGGTACGACCGACTTAGTTTTGGATTAAATCGGGCCTCCAATCCGTAGGTGTAAGGGTTGGTTTGCATAGTTTAATTAAAAATTTAATAAAAACTTAAATAATGAAAAGTTAAAACATAAAAAAACCTAAACGCTAAAGCCAAATCTCTCTCATTTCATTGCTTACGGGATCTGCTCTTCAACACAGCGAAAATTCAACCGTGCGCGACCTCTTCAATAGGGACGGGTAGTGGGCTCCTTAGCACTGACGAACAACTTAGCAATGACCTCTTCACGGGTGGATAGCAGGGAGAACCTGTGTCTTTAAAACCGCCCAGATCGGAACCGGAACCGACCGGTCTGACTGGCCAACGTCCTCAGCAGTTTGAACCAGGCCTAAAAATAGAGCAAAGACCGATGTGGTAACGAACCGGCCGGCCTGAGTCTTGAACCGGCCAGCCTGAATCTTGATCTAGTCAGGCTTGTACCTAGCTGGTCGGCTAGCACAAAAACACGAACACCTCTGCTGATGCAAAAAAAAATTAAAAAAACAACTTTTTAATAAAATAAAATAAAAAACATGCTAACCCTAAATGCATACTATGGCTAAAAACAGACCCCCCTCCCTCTCCCATTTCACTCATCGATTACCTTGATTAGAACCAACACTTCATTATTCAATTTTGTATGATGAATAATTTAAATTCATTATTTGTTACGAGGATTTGCTATGAAATTCATGTAGATGATGTTGAGAAAATGATTGTTGTGTATAATCAATTAATTTGCAAAATATGTGTGGGAATGCATTGGTAAACTCATGTATGCCAACTATATGACAAAAGAACTATGTTGAAGAATGGCTCCCATGTTCATTGAGAATTGATTGGTGGAAGTTATGGTCCCAATGGAACTCCATAATGAGTTGTTAAGAAGTTGGTTGTTGAAAAGATTGGAAATCTGTAACCTATTTCCGGTAGGTGTACCTCTTCTTCCTAGTTGTTTTCTTAGTGTATATGAATATAATTTTTTGTACGAACTCTCTTAAATGAGTTAGAAGGATTCCTTGGTGTCTATGTATTGTTTAGCCCTCATGCAGTGTTCAACTTGGAAGACATCCTATACCCTATGCAAGTTAAATTTCATGAATTTAATTTTTAGGAATTCTGCAGTCTAGTCTCTACTTTTATGAAGGACAATAGCAACCTGGTCACCCTTTTTCTCAAGGAAACCTACAAGCATATCCTGCAGTGGTGACTTTTTCTTTGAACAATCCCGATCATGTCCTGTAGTAGCTTATCTGGCCATCCTTTGATCAATTCGTGGAATAGGGTTAGTATGCAGAATAAATGTTGACCGCCATCCCTCCCATTTCACTCTTCGAATACATGGTTTAACTTTATGGTATATACTATATATATGAGTAGACTTTGCAAGTTTGCATATTATGTCTCTAATCATCTAATGGCTTGAAATCATGTTTTGGAATGTTAAATATTATTTTTGTCACTAAAATTGTATTTTTTTGTATTATTTAATAGCCTGGTTCATTACCAGTTCTAGTTCTGGTTCCTGTCCGAGTTGACTTTCGACCGGTTCGACTCCCGGTTCCGAGTTTTAAAACCTTGGGGAGGACTGTTGAATTTTTAGCATTAGCATAAACTTTAAAAATTTGCAGATCTACTTAAACAAATCAGCAATGCAGTAAAAACACATTCATCACATCAGCACACATGAACACAATATTTTTTACTGGGGAAACCTTCAAGGACAAAAACCCCAAAAGCATTAATAAGTTATAACTCATCTCATAAATGAGATGACTCAGAAAATTCTTCAAAAAGTTCCTCAATTCCAGATTTGGAATTTACCCACAGTGCTGTAAAATTTATCAGTAAAAATCAGACTGATAATTTCATCCACAATTTCCAGAGTTTGCAAAAATTACAAATTTAGGGCTTTTTAGAAAACCTGAGATTTTCTCTCTCCTCCCCAAAACTGACAGAGGTTGCCCTCGTCAGATCTGACTGTCACTAACAGTCTGTACCCTTCTGTCCTACAACTGTATGGCCGTACGGATCCGTACAAATCTGTACGGATCTGGTCAAAACTACCCGGCTTACCTTTTTCTGCCCGATTTGACCTTCTCCCTTCTCAGCTTGTCTTTTTCCCTGCCCGACCTGCCTTTTTCCTGTTGTTCGCAGTCTGCTCCCTGCCTTGCTGCTACACATCCTCTCCTTCCTCTGCCCGTGGCCACGACAGCACTGTTAGGGCCTGCCTTAGGCTGCCCGGGGTGCCTAGGGTGAGCCCATGGGCTGAAAGGAGAAAGGGTTGTGCCCTAAAATGCTGCCCCGAAAAGAGAGCAGGGTTGCGCTCGGCTGCCCGAAATAGAGAGAAAAGACAAGCAGCCCGTGAGGAGAGAGAGAGAGTGTGGCCTGCCTGGAAAAGTTAAAATGTTGAAGCTGAAGATGACTATCAAAAGCTTGCTGAAGCTTAAAACCCTAGTTGAGGCAAAACACTTCTTCAATAGAAATAGCAGCTTCACCTGTTAGATCAAAACTTGTGTGCATAATGAGAAGACTTGATCTTCTTTTATAGCCTTTGTGCACCTGTAAGTGGACAAGATTAGGAAAGATAAAAATAATATTTTTTTCAATCTTTTCCTAATTTCACTTTCACTTTTACCAAAAAGGTCCTTTTATTTTTCCTTTGACTTTTATAAGAAGTCCTTATTTATTTTGACTTTCACTTGTGGTCATTTTCCTGTGGTAAAAAATCTTTATTTATTTTGACTTTTGACTTTGCCTTTTTTCCAAGTGCCCCTGTGGTCATTACTGTGGTCCTTTTTTATTTCAAAAGTACATTATCATAAACAAAGAGAGTTATTAATGCTTTTATCTCACACACCGTGTAACACCTATATCTGGTACTAGGGTAACTTAACCAAGGGTAGCTAATCCTTGGAGAAGCACACCAAGCCCATAGATCAAGGGTCAAAGTGCCACACACATGCCCAGGCCTAGTATAGGGCTTACAGTGTCTTCATTCTCCAAGAGAATGGCTACTCATAACTAAGCTGAGTCTATTGGTCCCAGACTAGTCTACATCGTGGTCTCGGACCAGATGTCTACTCAACACAAGGTTGAGTTTACCCAAGGTAGAGATGGGTCTATATCATGGTCCCAGACCAGATATCTACCATTCAATAGAATGGTCACTCAACATTGGGTTGAGTCTTCACCATGGTCCCAGACCAGGTGGTCCCATTCTCCTAGGAGAAGGGCTCTCGATGTTGCTCAGAAAAATCAACGAGGACAACAACGGGCTATTCAAGCTTCAGCATCAGCCTCTTCAGACTTCAGTAGCAGCCGATAGCAGCAAGCTAGCACATTGGTGTGGGGATTGAGTAGTGAGAAGGAGACTGTAGAACTGAGATCAAAAAATTAATTTCAACCAGCTAACAATGGGCTGTGGATAACTCCTAGATTTGGCATTTTGATTTTCAAACAGTGGACTCATGGAGTCATGCCACATGGACATATAATATTTATATTATTAGTTATATAACTTTCAGTCTTCCACTTGATATATGCATGTATGATGTGACTGTAACATGTTTTATTTTTAATATTTATTTTTCTAAGTTTTAAATTATATACAGTACCCTCGATGTACCCAAGGACCCTGTTTCAAAAAGTGGTGTCCCCGTACCAGTACCCGTCACCGTACCTATCTTTCCTAGCAACTTAGGTTTTTACTCAACATGTCACCTCCTTTTTCACAGTGCTACTCTTAGGGAGGGGCACTAAGAGACAGATTGACATCAACACAGCTTTAGACTCTAGATCAGTATGGACTTGAGGGGTCTTCCTTTGTCCCCTAAGATCTCAGTGGCATGACCATATTAGACCTCTCCCCAAGAGACAAAAGAGATCCCCCAGGCCTCAACATTGAGCTTCCTGTTTCGTCATTCGGCCTTGGATGTTAGGAGAGATGGGCCTATCTTTTTTATAGACCTGCCTCATTTCTTCTAGATCTCTTTGCTCTTGGATTCTCTCCATGAGTATTTCTTCACCCTCGTGCGACCTCCCATACTCGAGGTCAAGGGATTTTCATGCCTCAACATAGGTTTACCTCACTTTCTTTTCTGCATATTCATTTTATAGGGGGCCTTTAGGTACTCCTGCTTTGTAACGACACCATTGTAATCAGTAGTCCCATTGACCTACTTTGTGGTCATTAGTTGGACATTAATAAAATTATCTTATCTCTTGCATATCTTCATAAATAAGTTAGCCTTCCCCCTACATCAAGGCTTGATGTACCTTTTATCCTCGTTCATCTACTATTGTGATCATCTGTTGGTCATTAATAAAATCAGCGCATCTTATCTCTATACAGAATGGTTAGCTTGTAAGCCATTCATTGAAGGTTCCAGTTTTTTGCAATCCAAGCTGAAATTGTTTGGTAAGAAGTGTTGAATTTTAGCATTTGCGTGTATTCTTTAATTTTTGCAGACTGTAAGATAGATAACAATAAGACAAGTGCAGTAAATAATCAAACATCAACACACATGAACACCAGATGTTTTCACGGGGAAACATTTAAAGAACAAAAACCCCAAAAGCATTAGTATTTCATCCCTCAAATGAGATAACTGAGTTTGTAAAAGTATCTCACAATTTTGAGATGAATGTTCTTCAATAATTGCCAAAACCTAGTAGGCTTGAACTATTTCAAACCCTAGCACAATTGACCAAAAATTGTTACAAGGACAAATTCCACAAAAATTGCAGATTAGGGCTTCTGCCCATTTTTTCTCTCAACTGCCCAAAGACTGTTCAAGCTGCCCGAACCTTTAACCCTCCTGCCCGAGTCTCTCTCTTCGCTGCTCAAGACACTTCTGCTGCTGCCCAAAAATTGTTCCGGACTTTTCTTACTGCTGTCTAGACCCACTTAGGGCGGCCTGAAATTCACAAAAGGCTTCCCGAGATTTCCTGTAGCTTCCCGAAGAGTACCTAAGTTAGATCTGGGCTGCCCGAGCTCTCTGTCTGTTGCCCGTAACTAAAATACTGTTGCCCGAGATTCTGTGGTTGCCCAAGAGTGATTTAGGGCTGCTTGTGAGGAGAGAAGGCCTACCTGAGATCTGCCCGAAGTTCTGTGATGAGGAGCAGGCTACCCGAATATTGTTCTAGCTGCCTAAGCCTTTGATCCCTACTGCTCGAGATCTGGAAAGATATTGACCAAGGTTTTTGTGGACAGTTTAGGGCTTCCCTGAATGAGTGAAGGGTGCCCGAGTTTGATAGAGAGAGCTGCCCATGACCTGCTCTTCAGTTGTTCCTATTAGACGTGAGAGAGATAAAGAATGGAAGGATGCCCTAGCTAGTAAGGTCACCATGCTAGGGCACAAAAACAAACCAAGAAGTATCCACTTGTCAAAACCAGCAAAGTCTTCCAAGGAGCAGTTAGATGGAGGGAGCAGATCAATGCTGTTGAAGTGTGTCCAAAATGTTTTGCAATTGATCTTCTTTTATACCCTTTTAGTCACTTGAATGTGGTCCTTACAAATAAGAATAAAATAATAGGGTTTTATTCTTTTACCCTTTTTTACTTTTACTTTTAAGGTACTAATGACCTTTTTGTATTTTCACTTTGACTTCTTAGAGGTACAAGAGTCCTTATGTATTTTTGACTTTAGCCTCTTAGTCTTCTTCAATTGTCATGTTGTCAATGCAAGTGGTCATAGGGGTCCTTCATGCCCACTCAAAGTACATCATCATAAGTGGGGAGAATTATTAATGCTTTTATCTCAAACTCCTTGTCCCACCAAGATCGGGTGCTAGGTGTCTTAACCAAGGGTAGCTAATCCTCGGAAAAGATCACATAACCCACAGATCAAGGGTAGGAGTGCCTCACATGCCTAGACCCGGTCTAGGGCTTATAGATTGAGTTTCTGGTAACTGACCAGGTGTCTCCATTCAAAAAGTGGCCACTCAACTCTAGACTGAGTTCCCCCAGCGCTGGATTGGTTCCACTTCCTGGTAACTGACCAGGTGCCTCCATTCAAAGAATGGCCACTCAGCTCTAGGCTGAGTTCCCCCAGTGCTGGACCGGTTCCACTTCTTGGTAACTGACCAAGTGCCTCCATTCAAAGAGTGGCCACTCAGCTCTAGGATGAGTTCCCCCAATGTTGAACCGGTTCCACTTCCTGGTAACTGACCAAGTGCCTCCATCCTTCAAGAGAATGGCTCTCGATGCTACTTCGGAAAAATCAACAAGAAGACTTGCAAACTGCATATTAAAGCCTGTTGTTGCAACTGTAAAACATGACCCTTCAGAGGCAGAATATTTAAATTGATTGTTTGGTCTGTTGGACACAATGGTCACACTGAGAGGGGGGTGAATCGGTGTGAGAGCAATTTATAAACTTTTTACCTTCTTTTATTCAATCAAATTATATTAAGCATTATTCACATAATCATATGCATCTGCTAAGTTAACCATAAGTCATAAGCATAAACAACACATCAAGGAGACACAAGAATGTTTGTAATTTGATCTTTATTTATTGTACATGGAAGACAACAATCTTCTCGATTACAATCAGCACCAACTGATAAGAAGAGCACCAACTCTGTAACAGAACCCAGCCTGGTTTTCTTAGCTCCAACTAAGAAGGCTTTGAGGAGTCCAATCTCCAAGTGCAAGATTTCACTTGCAAGCTTGATGCCAATCTCTGATTGTCAACAATCTGCTGCTCAACCAACCTCTACTGATGGTCATCTGCTCATCACTCTCAACACTGCCAGGTCTGCTTACCAACACTGCTGGTCACTGTCAAGTCATCAAACAGCTGCTATCACTGATCATCAGCTGTACTGCATAAGGATCATGTCAAGCACAAAGATCTGCTCATCATCTAGTCTGCTCTTATGCTGCTCAAGCATCATCTTCATCAACAACTAATCATCATCAATAGATAAGCATAAAATAGTGTCATCATCCACATACACAAGTGTACATCATCATAGGGTTTATATTAGACTTCAACTATGCAAGTTATAGCATCATTTCATAGTATGCAACTTCATCATCATACAGTGCTTCATATCATCATATCAACATCATCATAAGCAATAGGCATCAAGGCACCATCATCCTCATCAATACACCTCTGCATGTTCTTATGCAATCATGTCGCTGTATATATATTACTACTGTGTTCACTGATGTTTTGGTTATTGTACAGACAAGTATCTCATGCAACAACATACCTTTCATCATTACTTCATAACTGTGTGTGTTACTGTAAAGATGCCACTTCATCACAGTCATGTCAAGTCTGCTCATACACATGTTTGATTACTGCCACTTCTTTGCTGTCTTCCTCCTGAGATAGTAAGGCCCTGTAGTCTGACACTTCTATGGAAGAATCAAGGAGATACACAGAGATCTCAAAAAGTTTACTGCTATTTAGATGATCTTAGAAACTCAGTACTTCATATATAGCACATACCACTTTATCAACCTTAATGTTTTAAGGTCTTCAACTAGGATCAATGTTCATTGGCTTGCATCATCACAATATTACATATTCACTGTATGCGCATCATGCATCTTCATACTGTATCACAATAGTATAACACATAACATTAAACATACCTTGTATAGATTCTCATGAAGTGTATGTATCTTACACATACAAATGTGTCACTGTATATTACTTTATCTCTGTATTCTTGGCTGAGTATGACTCCTCCTGTAGATGGCTTCAATCTCTGTCAAACCCAAGCAAGTCCAAGATTTGATCTTGACTGCTGCTTCAATTTGGAGATTAGGGCATCATTTCTTTGTCTAACATGTCAAACACTGTCAATACAGAGATGAGAACACTGTCAAATAGCCCTTAACCATGACTGGGTATTTCAGGACTGTTTATACCCACTGCTGCTGTATACACTTGAATATATGATAGCTGCTACAATAAATTAGGGCCACAGAAAAAACACCAAAAAGGACATAAAAAGAGCTTGATAGCTGCTGACAAATTGGGTCTGCTCCTCTGCCTTGGGACTGCTGCAACTATTCTCAGTTATTTCTCCATCAAAACTAGCCTCAGTTCACTCCACTGATGTTCTCTAGACAAGGTGTGTGCTGGTTTATTCAGTCATCAAACTCGGGTCCTTTGCTGCAGCTAACATGTGTGTTTTGTTTGTGATGAGTGCTATGGCAATAACACACTGTTTGACCCTTCTTTATAGATTAAAACCCCAAGGCTTAGGTTTTGCTGCTCCCACCAAATATCACAGTCAACAGTCCAGCAAAGAAGAAACCAAGTAAAAAAACCAGCTGAGATCATCAGTCAACCAAGAGGAAACGCGGATCTGTGAAGCTGCCACTGTTCTAGGTCTGTAAAATTCGGGTCTGTTAAATTACTCCTGTTGATTGTATGCAAAAAGAAAACTTTAACTGCTGCTGCAACAGTCTTCTTTAACATTCGAAATTCAGAGCTAATTCTACCACAAAAATCCACTGCTGCTGCCTCCATTAGGGTATCATTTAACCCACTAGAGCTTGCATGTATGCCTTTGCCACATCATTAAAGTTCATAGGGTGTCCTCCACTTTGTCATAGGGCTTTTAATGGCATGCCATGTGCAAGGTGCCATCATGGGATTCAAGCATGTCACCAAATGGTACCGTGGACCCTTGTCAACTTCATCATCAATCCAATATGTGTCTTGACCACATTAATGGGCATCAAGGTCTTCACAAAGGTTCTATGACTTCATTAAGTCATCAATGACCATATCTTCATGTCAACTAACCATGTAAGTACAAGTAGTGGACTCCATGACCTTTGCATGGGCATCAAGGTCTTCATTAGGGGTTTCAAGTCTTCATGGACTTCTTCATCAAGCAAGAGGCTTCATAGTTTTCTTTAACCACCTCAGCCACACTAGGATACCCCCAAAGGTGAAGATCCAGCATGATATCACCTATGGGGTAGCTTGGTCTTCTCCTGGGGTACCATGACACTATCAGAGCTTGAATGACCACATAATGGGTCATTAATGTTTCTTCAACCCATCTAGGGTTTCTCCAACGTCCATCAAGGCTTCAGGACCATCTCCAGGGTCTTCAACACCATCAACAGAGTCTTCAACATCTTCAGCAAGGTGGTGGCATCAAGATCCAGTCTTGTGGATACAATGACCTTGTCAACGGGGTACAAGGTGCTTCATGGCACACACCCACTTTGTAAGGGATCCAAGGCACTGCAAGTGGGACTTGGTGGCATCAATGACGACCTGTGGGGCCACTGCAAGTCCATGTTGGCATCAATGACAATTTCATCAACATGGTCTTCCTGCTTGAAAACAACATGATTAACTGGAAAGGGTGGAGGCTTCTAGTCCCGTTTCCTTTCAAGAAATCTCTCAACTCTTTGATGGCCAATGGAAAGGCTCTGGCACCAGGATCTCCCCATAAAGGCATCGGAGCATTGACATATCCTCCCAGACCAAGATGAAGGTCATCAACAAATGGATCTCATAAGCCTGGACATTTCCTTCACCAAATTTGAGATAGTATGCCATGCTCAGAAGTTCAATTATTGTAAATTCATTGTGGAACCTGATATG
This sequence comes from Pseudotsuga menziesii, assembly GCA_001517045.1. Taxonomy (NCBI): domain Eukaryota; kingdom Viridiplantae; phylum Streptophyta; class Pinopsida; order Pinales; family Pinaceae; genus Pseudotsuga; species Pseudotsuga menziesii. The sequence continues at coordinate 124,389 of LPNX010333847.1, read as the reverse complement.
GATTTGGTCCATTGAGTTCCTTAACAGAAGAATAGGAGATCATTTGCAGTAAATCTTTCAATTTTAATGTTCTTTTACAGTGTACAAAAGAGTTTTGGGGTGTAACAAATATCCAACATAAGCACAGTAGACAGAAACCTATAGAGGACAGTAACATAAAAATAATGTTTAAATGGATGCCAGAATAAGGTATGATATGATTACAATGCCATAGGATGGCATACTTATTACTTATACACATTGACTGGTCACCATGGTTGATTGGTCATGTCCCTTTCTTAGTTTATGTCCTTTAGTTAGGATGTGACTCTTCGTTTATTATTGTTTATTATTATTGGTATTATATATATATATATATATATATATATATATATATATATATATATATATGTTTATTGCATTGCCTTCCCCTTTATAAATGCTGTCCTCAAAGAATATTTATGAAAAAAAACCTTATCCCTTGTTTTTGGCTTGTAATGCCTTCTAAATACTCCTAGTTCTTAAAACTGTGATGTTTGATGATACAAGACAATATGATCTTCTAAGTGTTATCAGAATTGTCGAAACAAAGTTTCGTCCTTTTTGGAACTGTGCATTTATAGGGCTTCCAGGATGATCTTTCATTTTGAGACTCAATTGTACTGGCATTAATGTTCTTCAAACTATAGGTCAATTGATTTTGTTGATGTTGATATACTGATTGGTAAGGTTTTGACTTTTGTTATTAGGATGTCGATAAGCAATCCTTGTTAAGTTGTAACATGAACTTTACTTGCCATATTTGAATTTTGTAGTACTTTCTTGCTTCATTTTTGTAGTATGTCTTTGTTGCACATTTGTTTTGTTTTTTCAATCGTTAAAAGTTTGTTGGTAGAAATACTTGGAATTTCCACTGTTAGTACTTGAACATCTGAAGATATCCCTACTTCCATGGGTTTCACATCTTTAAGATTTGTAATATCGATTGAATCTGTATTGGCTCCTTTCCCCATTGTTTGGAGTCTGGACTTTTATATCCAATGACTTCTCTATTTCAATGGGATCAGTCGATGTTTCTTATCAATTAGTGATATCTTGCTGGTAAGTTGCTCTAACTTGTTATGTAGTGACTTCTTATTATTCTTTAGTTTTTTATGTGTTAGTAAGCTTTGATTATGAACCCTTAAGCGTGAAGCTTCTTCCTCAATTTCTGATTTGTCAACTCTCTTTGTCTTGTTCCAATAATTTCTTTTCAAGATCTTGTTTCTCCTGTTTTAAGTTTTAACTTCTGATTCCATTGCATCTTATGCTTTGATTTCTTGATTTGTGCAAGTAATTTTTTTACTTTAGGCAAGAAATTTCTGCATCTCTTTTCTAGTAAATTCTTGTTGAATTTCTTATCAAGATTTTGATTTTGATGTACTCAATTTGGAGCTGTTACCCCTGGCAACCCATCTAAACGAAATCGGTGGCACCTTTCATTGGATACAGAACACTCTATGTATTTAGAGAATTGAACACTTTGGCCAACTCTTTGTCTAAACAGGCTTTAAAGTTTAAACATGTGCTTTTCACTTGTTATTTCAGAACAGAAAGATGGACAACAAATTTCTGAATGTCACTCTAATATTTTCTGAGAAAGGAAAGTTTGGATGCTGAGGCAAGAGCTAGACTTTTTTATGCTTTCGGTTAATTTTGTCCCAGTATATAGTTGGTCTTACTATTATGGGTGTGAACACCTAAAGATTGTATTTTCTTTCATCTTGCATAGAAAAATGTTTTTCCCTGAAAAAAATTTGGCTACCTATTTTAGATTATCAACTTCTCTAGTGAGCTTGAGTGTAAATGATTCCTTAAGATAAAGCTGTCTTGGTCTCGCCATTTCTTCTTTTAATTCTGCTTTTTTGTACTGATATGAATATGCCATAGTTTTGATGAGATGACTTCTTTGATATTTATTCAAGGTTTGGCGAAACTATAATAATATCTCCCTTAAACTTAATCATATTTTGAAATGTGCCCTTTTTAATATCTCCTCATGTTTTTTGGGGCGTTATAAAGGCATTTCATTAATTCTACCCCAATTAATTACACCCTTCACTTTTACTTATTTAATAACTGATAATTGGCAGCAGTTCAACCTTAACCATTTGATTTTATTTGAAACTTTAATCTACGTTCTGTCGACACTAATGCGAGTTTCAGATATTTTGTGGACTTCAAAATAACAGGCTTAAAAATTATCTTAAGTAAAAGCTATTGTCTCCTGCTGGGAGGGAAAACATGTTCTGGTAAGAGAGATTATTTGTCTGTTGATTAGAATGCTATAATCAAGAATTTGACTGTGCCATCAAAAGCCTATTGGATGCATTTGTTTTTCATTACGTAATTATGTTCATATGGTCTGACCCACTATTACTAGCTGCATGCAATAAATATACGTCAAATGCCCAAATTTAAAGATCTGTTTTCCTTTCTTGTGTCAGTGGTAGTTTTGATAGTTAGAGACAGTGAGCAGCTAAAAATAATTGATGCAGGTAGATAATAAGATAAAGAAGTTAATGGGTCTGCTATGTTCATCTGTGTCAATATGAAGTGGGAGTGCAAAGGCAGCCCCTATAAAAGCAAGACAGAAGCGGATCTAATCTATGATCTAAGGTCTAAAGCCTAGCTTATAAAACTGTAATGCTAATACAGGAATATACGTACAATATTATAAACGAAGAAGAAAATGCAATTTGGCTAAATGGTTTACTTAAAATACTCTTCTTTGTTTCTTTTGATTGGATTCTACCCATGCCAGTTGTTTTTATACATAATGGTAAGATATACTTGTCCATTTTTCTTGAAAAGGCACTGTAATATTTTTGAACTAGTCTATAGGTTATGCTGTGTGAGGTTTTCTGTTATATTTACAAACTTATGTCTATGTCTAGTTGGAATTTTGGGAAATTGTAGCACCAGCCGGACCTATTTATTTTTTAGGGTGGCACTTATGAGCAAGTTGTATTTTATTTGTTATAATTGAAGATCAGGATAATGAGATCTTATTATCTGTATTTTGACCTTCTCAGTATGTGAGGGAGGAATTAAATGTGCGATCAGTAGTTCCCTGTAATGATCCTCTGAAATATGCATCTTTGCGAGCTGAACCAGATTTTAGGTATGGTGTTTTTCTTTTATGATTTTTTTATTATTTGAACCTTATGTTATCTATTCTTTGGGATCTTTTTGAGAAAGAGTCTCATTCTCATATTGTTTGCTATTGCAGTGCGTTAGGTAAGCGATTAGGCAAGGCAATGGGCATTGTTTCCAAGGAAGTGAAGTCTATGGGACAGGCTAGCATTCTAGCCTTTGAGAAGTCTGGAGAAGTAACACTTGCAGGACATACTTTGAAACTTAGTGAGATAAAGGTAAAGCTATTTATAAATGCACAGTAATAACATACTGCCCAAAATAGTATCAGGTTTTGTATTCTTTATAAATGTTTTTGAAACAATTTTGATCTTTGAGAATCTGTGTTTCTGTTGTTGCTTTGCAGACTGCTTCCTCCTATTTAATCCCTCTGGTGTCACATTGTTATTTTGGAAGCTACTATTTGTTGAAAACACTTATTTTGTTAAGAATGTTCGTTTCAACTCCCTTGTCCAGTTTGCAAGGTTTTTAAGTGGATGATTATATTAATCATGCTTTCTTTTCAACTCCTCCCATCTAGGATTTTTGGTGTTTTTTTAAGATTCTCTTTGGAATAATTATAAAAGAGTTTTTGTTCTTTTGTTTGCTGGTCTTTTAAAAAGTAAATACAGTTAATTTACACACAATTTCTCTTTTGTGGACACTTAGATCTGACTAGAAAGCTTTGGACACTTAGATATAACTCTAGGTAACACTGTGTGGACACTTAGATATAACTCTAGGTAACATATCTTGGTGAAAACTTTGGGGCACTTCCCCTCATTCCGGGGATGGTACCCAAGGTAAACCCTAGATTCTTGAAGGCACAAGGTTGGCTCAACAACAAGGCTCAAAGCCGTGACAACAGTATACTCGTTAGTAGCTCTACATGGCACTTGTGGAAATTGATCTTGGGTGGGGAGGATAACACTTATCCTCACAAACTACCCAAGCTACACCCAATTGACAAAACGTCATCAATATGTAAATGCCCTAGATGATTATTTTCAATAAAACGCTTCTTTTTTTTTCTTAGGAACATTATGCAGAAAGCCTCCAAGCACTTCCTTGCATTGTTTTGAATGGTACTCAAGGCAAACATTGTTGGTAGACAACTTGTATGCCTAACCCCAAGGGATCCAAGCGAATTCAACCTCATGACCTCCTTGGCCAACAAGGCAAGTGAAACCTCTTGAGCTAATCTTGGCGCTACAAAAAGCCCTTAAAAAAACAAACCATTTCTTTGTTAATATCCATTTCAAATCACCCATTGACTCACTTTTGTGGTCATTTGTTATCATGGAAATCGACCACATAAAGAAAACAAGAAATAACTAAAAAGAGTTATCATAATGTATTGCATTGACGAGAATGGGAAAGCTTTCTTATATAGGGTTACAATGAGGTCAAGTCAATCCACTTTATGAATGCGGGACAAAATAATATTAAGTTTGAAGTGACTTTATTAAAGCCTAAGTCTAATATCTAATTGACCATTATATAAGCTATGTTTTGCTTGAACATTTGTTGGACACTAATAAAATTGTAAAACTATCTTAGCCCATGGGTTTAGCTCAATCAATTGTTGCCAATGTTTCTTGGCATTTGGCTAGCTATGTGCTACTAGGTGCCTAGTTTGATAACCCTTGTACAGGAATCCTTCAGGATTATACTATTATTAACTTGCCCTCCATATGCATATGCATACTATGGAAGGATGCCTCTCTATTCTAATATGTGATGACATATGATGTGTGGAACTCTGCCTTGGGATGCTTCTTTTTTGCCTTAATCAAGTGGTGTTTTGATACCATTATTTAAATAATGAATATACAAACGGGCATAATAAGTGGGGAAGAGTCAACGATATATTATATCCATTAAAACAATACATTAACTTCTGGCAAAGTTGATGTATATATGGAAAATGTGTTTCATTATTTTCGAGGAATGGTTCACCTAGTCACATACTTACAACTAAATTACTTGTCCTAACATGTCATAACAAATATCTTCTAACAATACACTTCATTAAATCTAATTTAACATGACTTTATAATTTAACTATATATCCTAAAGCTTATGAGTCATGACCTATATCACTTAATTACTCAAGAATCCTTGCGACCCAAGACTTAACAATAAATACTGCAATGTCTAACAAATAGTTGGGTTAGTAGTGCTTTAGATCCAAGTGTAAATAGCTAGGTAGCATGGGTACTCGAACTCAAGGGTAGGGTTTGCATCCTCGTCTTGGGTTCGTGTCCCCACATCCCTAGACGTACCTTGCCAAACCCATGAACCCAAGACGTCTGTCATGAAACCGAGGGATTTTTATCGTAGAGAGGAAGGGTTACCTTGATTTTGGGCATGCCTAGGGACCAATGTTAGTCGATAATATTAAATTCTAGACACTGGAGAATTTTAGATCCCATACAAAATTTGACAGAGTTAAAAGTTTTCAGGATTTTAGGATTGCAACGTTTTCATTGGATTCTATCATGTATGAGGGTATGGGATTGGCATTTAATCAAGCACATTAACCTCTCTATGTACCTTGATGTTGGTGATACTGATTGTTGAACTCCTCTGTCATAACCTTAATAAAAATGTACTCTTCACTCAAGCAAAATCACTTACAAAGCATGGGAAGTTTTTTACTTTATTTTAATGCTTGGATTCAGAAGTTTCATCAAAATTGTAGGGTGTTGACTAATGTACTTGGAGGATCAACTTCGGGATTTGAGGTACATGCAAGGTCTAGAGCCTAGAGGAGTAGGGCATAGGGTGCTATTGATGAATAGGATCCCAATATAGGCAATGATTTTTATAATATGAAGTTATTTGTTGTAGCATGATGTTTTCTGGAGTCTAGAGGCCATTTAGAGCCTCTTTGTTTATGTATTTTGGGTTGGATATGGATTGCACTTGATGCTATTTTAGTTATATGCACCCTTTCTACTATATAGATGAGAAACTTTGCATATTTGTGTATAATGGTTTGGATTCATATGGATGCACAAAGTCCCCTGCTTCAAAAAGTGGCATCCTTGTCCTCGTCCCCGAACCCATGTTTCTTGGCAAGTTAAGTAAATAGGATTTGTGGAAGCAAATAAGATATGTGCAAGTAGTGAACCCCTTGGGTTAGCAGATCTTTGGACCAAACGTAATTAAACATGTATAGTTAGAGGTATACGATGCACATTCATTTATAGCAGTGTTGCAAACATTGGCGCAGCGAAAAAATCGGCAGGGTCCAGGAAACATCGTTTCGGGATATCTCGGCAATATATCGACAAACATCAGCAATAAATCGGCAAATTTAAAAAAATACAAAAATATTCAATTTCACCTTTAGAAAAAATCGGGAAAAAATCGACAATATCTCGGGATAAATCGGGAAAAAATCAGGAAAATCACTAGAAAGTATCACCTCGAAAAAATCGGCAATATCTCGGAATAAATCAGCAAAAAATCGGAAAATAATCGGGAAAATCTTGGGAAAAAATCGCCCCGATTTTTTCGGTGATTTTTTGAGAAAAAATCGCCGAGCTGAAAAACTCGCGATTTCTCGGACATCGGCGATTTCTCGGCCGATGTTGGTAACACTGATTTATAGATTGTGGGTGAAGTGTTGTTGCAACTGGCCCTTTATTTGGAACATTAGCTAGCTAGCTACCTAATGATTTTTGGAACATTTTAATATTTATAGTACTTCACTTCCATGATGTTTTTGAAGTAGCATGGATATTTTTGGCAAGCTTTTGTGCTTGTTCAGACATTCCCTTTTCATTTTGTCTTGGAAAATGCTTGAGCCTAGTCTTAATCATTTGGTATTAAGAGCCATCCCGTTTTTGGGATTTTGGATTAAAGAGTTAAAGAAGCTCTAAAAAATCATAGCTATGTTTTACACACTGTAATGAACAGTATATTTGTAGATATATTCTAATTTCTACATGAATGACCAATGTCTCCAAATAGCCTTTTTCATTGAAGCAAGAGAGCATGACCCTTCATCCCTTGTCGATGAGGACAGGACAATGCCTAAAGGATATTTCTTACAGTCCTTGATTAGCAAAGGATACTATGGGGATTGTCTCAAGGATGTGCCTTGCTATTCAGCGACGTCAGTGCATTCTTGGATTTGACGAGGACATGTAGGTGTCTCCAAAGGGGCCTAATGGCCCCAAATGAAAAGAAGTCCATTATTTCTTTTAGTTTGTTTTTATTTTTATTTAAATGGGCTACGCTAGACTTTCAAAGTCTTGCAACAATTGTCAAGTCCCACTAGCATGATTAGTTTCTAAGGGTTCCGTTTGTTAGGCGGCCCAGGGTTCAAAACTCTGCACTGGTGGGAGGAGACACCTAAAAATCCAGCCATGCAAAGGATTGGTGTTGCCCAGACCAGGCACAATCCGCAGGTGATTTTGATGGCTTAGATGCCCTTGGGTCGCGGTTTCTTAGACCACAGGATAGTCATGGACATTCTAACAAAAAAAAAATGCAACAACTAATAAATTGGTCAATGTCTATGATGGTGGCTAGCACCAATGATGACAAAAAATTGTTGCTGTTCATGGAAGCTAAAGACTGACTACAACATATTTAAACTCGGTTAGTGGAATTTTTTTTTAATTTGTCTATGATGTATAAAAGAGTAGATAAATTATGTAATAGAACTTTTATATAATGTCGGATGATGATGTATGGATGTTTCCATATTGATTTGGTAATTAGAAAAAACAATGGTTCACTTTCACTTATAATTGGGTGTTGAATTGTGTTTATGTGTTTTGATATTTCTAAAGATCTCACATGTTTCTAAGTAATTTTTATATTTAAGGAAGGAAACGCTCTATGCTTTCTATAATGCACAGTTAATAGGACTCGCTGTTTCATATTTATACATGGATCAATATATTTTATCCCCAATTTTTCAGTTGCCTAGAATTTGAATGTCTTATTTTTCTTGGCTGTAAGGTGTTGTCAATGGCAATTGCATTAATGATGAATGCCAGTTTGTTTCCCTTTCAATAAATGTTGATTTCCTCAACTTTCAGGTCATTCGTCAGTTTTATTTGCCTCAAGGTGTAGAGAAAGAGGATGTGGATGCAGCTGGCGATGGTATAGAAACTGAAAATTGCATTTGGTTACAGTCAATTGTTGTTTCCACTTTCAGTACATCAGGTGTTGATATACTTCTCTATTCATACAGGTGATGTTCTGGTAGTATTGGACTTGCGTCCTGATGAGACTTTGTTTGAAGCAGGAGTTGCTCGTGAGGTAATGATTGTTTACTGTTACGGTTCACGTTCCTTCAGACATTTTCATTTTCAGGGTTGAGTCTTGGTCCTAGCTAGATTATGCAATAACTGCTAAATACTGGTTTAGCTGGCAAAAGTCTGAAAACTACTGTTTTGTGAATGTGGTTTGATCTCAGCCAAGTCTGTTTCATCCATAATTTCTTTGAATGAAAAATTGAACTTCAGCCACAGCACTGAGGCTTTAGCCCTACCCATTCCAATTCTGAAAACAGCCCATCTTGAATTGGGTTTATTTTTTCTTCTTGTATATTGACTTACCCTGAATGTATCAACACAGGGTTTATCACATTTTCAGTCAGAAAACACATGTTGGATGAGATCCCTCAAATCATCTATAACTAGTTGCACTAGCAGTATTTTTAGTTTGTAATCATGCGTGAATCTGAAAGAGTTTAACAAGCATGTGCAAGAGTAGATATGCTAACAGAATCTTAGAACAGAGGAAAACAATGTCACACACAGCACATGAGATTTACCCTGGAAAACCTTAACCGGGAAAACCTGCAAATTTAGAACTGCACCTCTCTATGATTGTATTTACTTAACTATACACAATGAAATGTGTAGGTATTCCACAGCATCTATTAATGCTTATCTGCTATCCAAGATTAGATTACAACCCAAATCAATTAACCGGGATTAGATTACAATGGGCCAAAATCACTGATCGAAATAAAGCCAAAACTACACAAAAGCTCCTGGGGGATTGCCACCCCTATCCCCCCATTGGGCTACTGCCTAGAGGGCTGCTGCCCACCACCTCCCTTTCCATGGGGAAAACAATGTTACACATGCAAAGCACATGAGATTTACCCTGGAAACTCTTAACGAGGAAAACCTGCTAACTTAGTGCTGCACCTCTCTCACTATGATTGTATTCACTTAACTATTCACAATACAATGTATAGGTATTCTGCATCGTTTATTAACTCTAAACTGCTATCCATTATTAGATTATGACCCTAATCACTTAACCAGGATTAGATTACAATGGACCAAAACCATTGGTCAAAATAAAGCCTATCAATGTGATATGTTAACAGATGAAGAATATTTAGAACATGTTTAGTGCAGTTAATTTATTACTTATCACTAGAATCTGGCAAAGTGAAATGTATGCTTTACCAGTTTACTTATTTTTTACAGATTGTCAATCGAGTTCAGAAGCTCCGGAAGAAAGCTGGATTAGAACCAACAGACAGTGTTGAAGTCTACTTTGAGCCATGTGAAGGAGACAGACTTGGGTTGGAACAAGTTATTGAGTCACAGGTATGTATGATATTAGGGAGAATTATTCTCATGCCTGAATGTATTTGTTATGCGTGGTTGGTTTTTCAGGTTTGATTGTTTTTGTAACATTATTTTGCAGGGTTCCTATATACGGGATGCAGTTGGCTCACCATTGCTTCCTTCTAGTCTCTGCCCACCTTATGCTGTGAGTTGCTTATTCCACATGTCCATCTAAAATTTACACTGTATCATTCCCTAGGCAGTCTCTCCTCTGCTTGACATGGAGTTTCTCAGTGTTGGGAAATTTCCCAATAAACAGAACTGAAGCTTGTAGCACAAGAACATTGATGCACATTTTCACAAATAAAGCTTTAATTGAAATGGAATGAAAATATTATTAATGTTTTGCTAATATCCATTAACGTTTAATAGGACTGTAAAGTTATTCATAAATATCCGAGGTCAAAGGATTGGGGCAAACATCCCTTCTATAAAATAGAATACAATGAGAAATGAAAATTTAACCACTGCGCCATTTGGAACTAAGATACAAATGGAAATTCAGTCAGAATGGATGGTCTGGCCAGATGGATCAAACAGTAGACCTTTACACCTAACAGCCATGGTTAAGAAGAAGCTGGTAATGAAGGTTTTTTGGCTTTATGCTGCTGTTTCAGTGTACTCTCTTGAGGGACTGACAGAATTTGGCACTGGTAATGGAGTCACAACTGGTTGGAACCTCCTTCACATTGAAGAAGGATTTGATAACACTGTTATGAGATCTATGGTAAGCAACTTTCTTAAGGACATTATGGAAGCATGGGCTAAATATATGCCTTATGACCTATGTTGCACAAGTTTCTGGAACGCAGGAATATTGGGAATGTGGGTACGAAAATTGGATAATCTAGAAATTTCTCCCAAATTTGCAGGAAACAGCAGGTTGGGAATTGCAATAATATATATTAAAAAAATAATACTTTTAAAAACATGAAGAAAAGAAACATTACCAAAAACAAGATGACTTAACCTGTTCCTTATCTTGCGGTTGTAACTAAAACCTCTTAGCAGATGGAAATGGCAATAAAATCGGGATTACCATCCACGTCATTGAGCATATAAGGTAGACTCTTTCTAAAGTGGGGACTTTTAGAAGTTATAGTCCCTATATTTGTGGCTATAAGTATAGAGTAAGTTTTCAGTTTTGTGTCAATTATGATGAAAATGGATTAGAATATTATATGTTTACAAGACATTCTATGCTAGGGTATTTGCAAAGGTGTATAAATAATTTAAATTATTATAAAATAAAAATCAAGATATTTTTATTTGAATGTAATTTATGAACTTAGTTTTAAAGTAAGATTTAAAACTATTTTCATTAAGTTAAAAGTTTTTTTATTCATAAAGTAAATAGTAATATATATATATTTACTTTCTTTTATTTGATATATAAAAAGTCAAAACAGTTTTACATTTATTATTGATTGGATGTAAATGCAATTCAGCGTTCAGGCAGTAGACAGATCAGTGCACCAACTCGACAAGGTAGCATGAAATAGACTTACTGTAACTTAGTTTTATAGAGTAAAAATTTTGAGTCAACCATTTATATGTATGGTCATGAGGAAATATGAACGTTGTTAACATCCCTCCAAAGAGAGGATCCCACATTTTCGAAGAAATGCACAATTAAACTAGAAAGCAATAAAGATGAAATGATCTCACAGACAATGATGGTTGTCTCAGATATATATTTTATTGAATAACTTCTCATTAAAAAAGTTGTATGACATTGTAACTTAGGTTTGTTTTGTCTTTAGTATTCCATATATTCACTGCCGGGCTAAAAAATGCCTCAAGTGCATCCTTGCATCTCCTTCTCCTCTTCCCTAGAAATTTCAGTTTCAATTGGTGGTGATAATGAATGCGTGAAAGCTCTTGGTGAAAAAAACGCATAAGAAAAAGTCATGAAGTTTTCGATTTTAGCAGGTGAAAGTTCCCAGTAAGTTCCCAACCATCTGGAACATTTTCTGTTAGATTTGGAATGCTCCCTAGAACGTTGGAACTTAGGGAACGAGTTTCCTTGAGGCTGGGAGCGGTTCTCGTGCTGCATAACTTATGACCATTATAAGAGTCATTTATTTTATTGTCAAAAGTAATGCCAATTTGTCTTTTCATCAACCTGCCCATTTTCCAATTGACTCTATCACTCACTTTCCATGCAGAAGTTCATACACTACATAGTTCGTGTTGTTCTCTCCAATGCCAATTACCAAACTAAGAAATCAACCAAAATTAGCACTATGAAGGGGAAATTGCAGACATTAAACTATAGAATAATGGCTATGGGTGAGCTTAAGGTTGGGAAAGTTAGGAAACCTTCACCCATTGAACATTTGTTTTCCTTGGATGCTTGAGAAACTAAGATTTGGTTTTACAAGCAATACTCTGAAAGCACACATCAGATTGGACTTTTTGTATACACACTAAAGGGCATCGTAAGGGATGGAAAGCCTAAGGGACTGTTGAGCTGAGAAATGGTAAGCCTTCATTGTGTTGTGTGAGGCAATGAAAGAGAGTTCCATGTCTGGGATGGATGAATAAGGTTCCTGCAATGCTCTATGATGAGCATATTGGCTAAGCATGAGAGCAGATGGATTGGACTAAGAGAGATAAAGTACTATGATGTTAATAAAAATAACCAGAAAGGTAGGTCAATGGGACTGTGTGGTACAATGATGTTAATACAAAGTGGGAGTGCTAAGGTGGCTCCTATATAAAGCAAGAGGTAAGCCTCTAACTAAAACCAAAAAGAGCAAACTCCTAAGATGGAGAGCCAATCTAGAAGAGATAAGTACACATAGAGTTGATACAAAAGAAAAATGTATAAGGAGAGTGGATTTGGGATTTGTGGTAACAAAGTGGTGAATATGTCATGGTGCACTAGAAGCACTTGAAACGCCTCTCCTAACATCCTAAGTCAAATGAAGGGATCTCGAATTAGTACTTTGGCTGAAGGAAGAACTAGAAGAGGAGCTATAATGGGTAGGGTGGGTAGTTTGTTGCTGTGATCTGGATGCAATTGACTTGCTATTGGGATGGGAGACTGGCCACGTCGCTTTATAATCAGAAGCAGTGTCGTCCTTTGTCGATCTCCTAGTGCCTCTAGAGGAGGGGAGCACTAGAAAGAAGGAAGTGATCCGTTGAGTAGAGGTTGGTCCCAGTTGTAAATGTCGCTGAAGAAGAAGGGAGCGAATTCGAAGGGCTCTTGCAAGTACAATGCCAAGCATCTTTGATCAGGATACCGAAAAATCTAGCCAGAGTCTAAATCTCTGTTAAAAGGTCCCTAAAGAGATGATGGATCTGCCCAAGGAGTCTTATAGTATATAGGACGCCAATGCAATGCAATGCTCTGCTCCTCGATCTCAACCTTTCAAAGAGAACATACCTTGCAAATCATGTCTGATTGGTCAATCTGGTGATTTGTTTCCACCCTAAGACAATGAGAACCTGTTCTGAACTGGCCCAAAGGGATATGAAGAGCATGTGCACAATGGTGGAGTGTGTAATGGGGTTGAACAATGAGACAATCACTCAGATCCATGAAATGTGTAGCATAAAAGGCCATCTTTGGATGTTACTCGCCCTAAGGGTTGATCCAAGTGACCTGCACGAACTATCTATATATGTCATTTCCAGTGATTTTGTTCAACTATTGCCTGATAGGTAAGAGGTGGCAAGGCACGTCTAGGGAATACCTAAATGGAGGAAGTCAATCCATTACAATGCCAGTAGATGCCAAAATATCTATAACCCCCATGTACCAAGATCTAGTGCAGCATAAAGGGCCATCCAAGGCAATGGACTGCAATGAGAGATAGGCAAAGCACAGGTACTAACCTTGCTTTATCTTCAAGTCAACAAACACCACCTCAAGCAAAAAGGAACGAGCACCAAAATTTGCAAGTACGATAGGCTAAGGAACTGTCTGCTTCCATTTGATGATGCGATGGGGAAGGAGGATATGCACTCTCTCAATTGAGGCACAATCAACTTCTAGTAGACATGGTCCCCAAATCTCTTAACCATAGAGGTTTGTTGGTCGAATGAGAGTGTCTGTGATAGACATCTTGAACGACATGTCCTGAAAATGGTGTTTGAAGCATTGTCTGTCAAGAAGGGCTAAGGATCTGTATCCTTTGTTGAGTCGGGGCTAGAGTGCATGTCGTAAATTGAAACGAGGTACTGTGAATTGTACACCTAAATAGGTATAGGTTCTAGTGATCTCAATCTCCTCTCTAAAAAGGAAATGAAGATCCGTGAGGAGTTTCTTCGACCTATTGAAGATCGTGACCTTGGTTTCCTTTGCCCTGGTGGCCTCTAATAACCCAACTTGGGGGTGGTATCTACAGTTAATACCTATGGTTAGGTGGAAAATTGCTTACACAACCAGTTTCTTGGATCTTCTTTATCTAAAAGATAAGTGTTTATTGTTGTCTATGTTTATGCAACCTTATGTTTGTTTCATGTTAAGAATGTTATTGTTTATGCATGTTGTGTGTATGAAATAGTTGTTGATTCCATTGCATTTTATATTTATGCACCTGCACATGCATTTCTTAATTTTTGTCGCTCGTGGTAGATTCAGTGAGTTGTGTTTTGAATATAATGGCCTCTGTGAGTTGAAATTTTGCAATTGGTATGTCTAACTACCCATCCTATGGTTGGAATGCTAGATGGGGACATTACATAGTGGTATCAAAGTTATTGGTTACAACATTGGGGCTATATGAGTTAGAATCAGTCTCTACAAAAAGAAATTAAAGTTTACAAACAAAGTTTTTGGAGAAAATTTTTAGAGAAATTCATGGTTTTTACTCATTAAATGGTGTTTTCACAAAACCACAAGCTAGATCTTGTTGGTTATGAATGAAAATGGCAAGATTGATTTGAGGAAAATTGGGAAAAAATTTGGAATTAGCAAAAATCTAAACTATGTTCATAAACAGAAGTTCAGATTGTTGGATCTAGGGGTGACAATTTTGTTTTTACTTGCTAGATCCAACGACTTCGAATGATTTGATGTTTAAAGGTTTGAGAAAAGTTGTGAATGGCCAAGGTTATGTCAGGCCTTGAGATTGATGGTCCATAGGCTCTCGCGTTGGATGGCTTGGGCGAGCAGAGAAATAAAAGGGGACATGTAGAACAGCCAAGATTGCATTGTGTTAATCAAATCAATTGTTGAGAAATGCTTGCATAAGGAGTCCAGGAGAGAGAAGGTTCAACGAGACAAGTAGCACGAATGCTTGTGATTTGGATTGATGGTTGAGAACTTGAGATTGCATCACGCAGGGGCGTTTGGTTGACATTTTGAAAAGGAGGTTGTAGCATGAGTAATTGTAATTTTGTCGAGATTGTAGGATATACAGTTGAGATTTCTTTATGTGGGGAGGTCTCGTTGGGGTCTCGAGAAATGAAAGACAATGCAAACGTTCCATTTTTCATTGCACTGATGAGATCAACTGTGGAGATTGCTTGTGGGACACAGTGAAGGTAAAGGCATTGAACTTAAGGTTTTATTGTGAATGGTGGAGATTTTATCAGGAATTTGAGATCCACTAATTGCATCACGCAGGGGCGTTTGGTTGACATTTTGAAAAGGAGGTTGTAGCATGAGTAATTGTTTTTGTTGAGATTGTAGGATCTACGGTTGAGATTTCTTTGTGTGGGGAGGTCTCGTTGGGGTCTCGAGAAATGAAAGACAATGCAAACGTTCCATTTTTCATTGCACTGATGAGATCAACTGTGGAGATTGCTTGTGGGACACAGTAAAGGTAAAGGCATTAAACTTAAGGTTTTACTGTGAATGGTGGAGATTTTATCAGGAATTTGAGATCCATTAACGTGATTCTTTCCCATAATGCTAAATTGCAGTGCATAAAATCTCTAAGGGGAAGATGGCATTGACTCGATTCTTTGAGAATATGACATGGTAGAACTAGAGGATGCCACATCATCATTTGCCATGTGTCATGCCATGCCTGTAGACAAAAAAAATATATATAAAAAAGAAGTTTGGAGCCATTTTCTTGTTATGGGCATAACATGTGCAAATTTTGTCATATTTTGATGAAATTTAATGGGGTAAGTCCATGGTGTTAAGAATTACAAAAATGCTAGTGAGGTTGGATGGCTAATTTAGTTCTAGTATTCCAGGAAGTTATTAATGATTTTTGAAGTTCTCAATCCTACACATGGGAAAAAGCCTTGTTGCTGATGAAAATTGGACATAGTAATGTTACCAGATTCAAACATTTGTGCTCAGTTTTCGTGCTGGAATTCTACAAGAAAATTCATAAAAAAAAATTGTGGATCTGTTTCTAATTTGAGGATATAGGTTTGGCATTAAAGGATTATGTTTTGATTTTATAAAACAATTTTATAGAATTCAGTTCCAACCGATTCCTAAAAGTTGGAAATTGGTTCCTTCAATTGGAACCAATTCCAGTCTAATTTAATAAAACAAAAACAAATCATTAAAATTAAACCTACTAGAAGGGTTTCTAGGGGTCTGACACTGTTTTAAGAGAGACAAGGTTTTTAGTGTTCACTTACACCATTGAGTGATTGAGTCTTGGAGTAACCACCAAGCAAGGGTTTACAACCAATGAGCAGAGATTTGGAGCAGTGATTGCTTGGCGTCAACTGATGTAAGTTCGTTGGATGTTTCCATTTGCAAAGTTTGTTTGTTGTATATGCTTGTTAGTGTACAAGCATAGACAACATTATTGGCATATTATGGTTCACATGTTCTCTGCAACGTATATATACTTGTTAGTGTATGTTAATAAGCACAAAAAGGCATCCGCGGGATGTAGAACAATTGGTAGCACGTGTTAAAGACACTCCTAAGCTAAAAGGTTGTCAGTTCGAAACCCCACGGATACCAAAAATCCATGGTTGGTGCGGTCCAGGCTGTGTGCGATCCCTGGGTGAGTTTGATGGCTTAGATGCCCCTGGTTTGTGGTTTCTTTGCCAAAGGCAAACCCCGCAAGTGAAGGGTACCCCCAGCCAACAAAAAAAAAGCACACAAAGGCTTGTTAGCATACACAGGAAATCTATGTATGTTTTCTTGTGTATGCTAACAAGCATACATAGGTTGAGGTGATAGAATCACCTATGTATACGTGTTAGCATACAGAGGTTTGTCGTGTATGCTAATAATCATGTGTGTGCTAATAAGCACACACATGATTATTAGCTAATAACAAACCTGCATGTGCTTGTTAGCATACAGAGGTGTCAGGTAAGTGACAACATGTTAGTAATTACAATTACATGCTACAACTATAGACTATCGTGCACTTGTGTCTGCTTGTTAGCATATATAGGTTTTACTATAGCCTATTATGCACCTATGTCTACTTGTTAGCATACACAAGAAACCTGTGTATGCTAGCAAGCAAACACAGGAGCATGATAGGCTATAGTTATAGCCTGTAATTGTAATTACTGAATAATTAATAAAATAAGATCAAAATATCATAATTCAAAGTTTCAAACATGTGAGGGGCCCTCATAAAACAAATAATTTGTCATTATGCTAGCAAGTTTGATCGTTTTTTAGTGTTCAATGTTTTACTAAACACCAGCAATGGCCTCACATCAATCAATTTAGTTTGGGCATGGAGTTTGTGGTGGGAGGAGAGGAAGTAATGATTGTCAAGGAAATTAACAACAAGAAGTACTTGTACAACCAACATACCCTATTGATTTTCCTTTGTGGGAAGTATGTGTCCAAAATTGAAAAGGAGAAGAAAAATAGAGGCAACTACTTGTAGAATTGCAACAAGTGTAAAAAGAAATACAAGTTCATACACAAGGGTCATGTCATATCCCCATCCAAATAAGACTACTAGCAAACAGTGTTTCACCAACCTCCTAGTTCCCTAGGTTGAGGTGGAGGCATAAATTTTTTTAATAAGGGAGCTATGAGACCCAAAAGGACCTTATTTTACCATATTCACATTAAATTGGGTCACATAAATAATAAATGTTAAGAAAATAAGGTGGCATTGGTTCATGGAGACACTTGGAGGCTCATGGAGTCCTTGGGTGGCTAGATTCCCCCACACTTGGCATGACCTTCATCCAAATTCGAATCCATGGGGAATGTAACTTTCTTGGGGGATGATGTGGTGTCAAATAGCATATCATGAACCAAGGAAGAGGAAGAGACTAAGAAGATGTTGTGTGCCACTGTGATGGAGATTCCATGTACTCTATGACAACTATTGATGAAAGATTCTATGACAAATCTGACAAATTCAGACCTATGACAAATCTGACATGATAGGGCTAAAATAGCCACCAAGAGGGCGGATTTGGGAGTTAGACGCATCCATTCAAATAGGCAAAAGCATTGGAGCATGAGGAAGAGGCCAAGTGTCATAGGAGTTACTAAACCGCTAAGATGAGTTGGAGGAAGCCCATGGAGGGAAATTCGACCTTAGGAGGCCTCATGAAGTTAATAAAAGGATGTCGTGAGGAAGGAGAATGGCTTTTGATCATTTGTTAATTTGCCTTTGGCAATTTAGAGAGCTTTTGCTTGTCCATTGCACGGTGTTTGTCCACTCCCCCTGCTTGTGAACCAATTTCGAGGGACTTGGATTCCTTTCCAAGTTGGTTGATGGAGAGGTCATTCAGACCTCTCATTGGAGTTGAATGAAGATGTTTTTCGTTGTGTGTTGAAATCCCATACAGTTCAAGACTCCATCTATCTCCCCTTTCTCTCATTCCTACTCCACCTTTCCCCATACTCTCATGTGATGGCGCACTTGTTGGATTGTTGCTTGCGCTTGATTGAGTCTATTTGATGCCCAAGCTTTGGTATATGATGTATGGCTTTGTACTCTCATGTTTTTACACTTTGTAACTCGAAGTCTTAGTAATCCATATGCGAAGAGCTTGCATTTCCATGCTATTAAACCACTAGTTTTCATGTATTTGGCCTCCATTTTGAAAGAGTTATATATCAGATCTGTATGAAGGAATTTCTCTAATATTTAATGTTGTTGTGGAAGCAATTTGTATGTTGTAGATGGTCTCCATTTATCATGTCATTATATGAACTATTGCATGTACTTTTCATGAGTTAAAATCGATCTAGTAATGTCATTTCCCCTTGAGCAATTTCACTAAAAGTTGTCATATGAATGTTGCACTTTATAACCAATTCGCAAAGCTAATAACCATGTGTAATGCCAAACCCTGATGTCTAATATCAGTCCCCATACTCTGTTCACAAAATTGGGAGGGTCGTACTTGAGTTGGGAATCCAATTTGGCCTACACCCTAAGTGGGGGATTTGACCACAATTTTCTAGGAATTTTGCTCTTTCTGTCATTAGCCCCAAACAAAGTTGCAAAAGCTTAAAGTCGGATGAAAAATTTCTAGAGGTCATATTGGGATGTACTAAGACTCACCAAACCATTACCTTTTAGATTCGAGATCATTTGGAGTCAGTTGGAACCCCCATAGTCATGACTAGTTAAGCCTGAATTTGCCCAAATTGCAATCTTTTCCCAAAATTTCAAAGAAGGGTCATTACAGTGGTATCAAAGCATGGTCTTGGCACCTGTTGAAGTTCTCCATTTATGTTTCCTGATGATTATCTCCCTCCATTAGAGACTGAAACTGAAGAAATTGTTAGTAGACAAGAAGAAGGTGAAGAAGTCAATTTTGCTTCAGTGGTGATTAAGACTGAACTAGGAGTAGAAGCTATGGATGATAAACAAGAAGAATTTAACTCACTAATTAAGCCATATTTCGATGAGATGACCAAGCAGCTTATGCAAGGATTCGAATTGTTGGCTAGCCAACTTGGGGAGTAGTAATAGGTCACATCATGGAGAGAAGAAGGCATATGGG
The DNA here is from genome assembly GCA_001517045.1 of Pseudotsuga menziesii. Lineage (NCBI taxonomy): Eukaryota > Viridiplantae > Streptophyta > Pinopsida > Pinales > Pinaceae > Pseudotsuga > Pseudotsuga menziesii. The sequence goes on along the minus strand of LPNX010333847.1, from coordinate 104,749 downwards.
GAAACTATTTTCTCGAAAATTGGACCTCACAATTGACCCCATGACTTCAAGAATCGGACCAGACCTACAACTCCTAAGTTTTTAGAGTCTAAAGAGAACCTTGACACTACTTATGGAATGGAAGAAGCAGTAGATGAGTGGCAGCAACTAAGTGAAGAATGTAGGAAAACTCTGCCCTTTGACCAGTTCTTCAAGGTATCTAGCAAGCTCAAGTTTGGTGGAAATGGGGATAGGACACCTTTTCTAAATTAGGAATTGAAGTATACCATAGGCAAAATAACTATCCCTTCCTTTGATGGATCTTCCCTAATGTCTGCTAATGCTTGGATACAAAAACTAGATGTGTATTTCCAGTTGAAAAGGATGCATTGAAAATGGCCATTCTACATCTTGAGGGAGAAGCCAATGATTGGTGGTTCCATGGTCTTAAGACCTTGGGACATGATCGGATTTCATCCTATGAAGAGTTTGCCAAGGCTTTAGTGGAGAGATTCGATAGGAAAGACCCTGAACTTCCTTTCAAAGAATTGGCACAATTAAAGCAAATTAGGACCCATGAAGCATATATATTAGAATTTCAAAAGCTCTTAGTGATGGTTTCTCATATCTCTATGGCTAGGTTGGTTCTACTATACATTGGAGGATTGGCGGAACCTTTGAAAGGGCTTGTGAAATCCCACAAGCCAACTACATTGAAGGATGGCATAAATTTGACAAGAGATTTGCAAATTGTGTTGCCAAAGACTAGGTATCCCCCTAAGCCTAATTTTTCTGCCAATTTCAAAGATGGGAAGAAACCATGGGAAAAGGACTCTTTTGTTAAGGAGAATAAGGAGGGACCAAGAAAAGAACTCAAGAGAAAGAAATTGTGTTTCACATGCCAGCAACCTTAGGTTCATAGACATAGGTGTGTTAAAGGGAAGGCACGCTACAGTGAAGTCTTCTTTGAACATGATGAGAAGGAGTTGGAGGAAGAAATACAACTTGCAGCCCAAGAAGAGGGGTATGAAACAGCAGAAGAAGAGCAGGCCTCTCCTGAGAAAAGAAAAATTGCAGTACTTTCAGTTGTGCCTAGATTTCACACCCTTAGACTCAAGGGTAATATACAAGGCCAAAAGGTTACAGTTCTAGTTGAAGGAGGAGTCACTCATAACTTCATAGATGCAGCCTTGGTGGAAAGGAGAAATCTACATACTGAAACTTTTGATGGCTTCACAGTCATCATTCCAGGTAACAATTCAATGCACTGTACCAAATGGATTCCAAAGCTTTAAGGTACTATAGGAAGTCACACTATTACTAGCAATTTCTATGTAGTGAATGTGGCTGATACAAATGTGGTTTTGAGAGTCCAATGGTTATGTTCTATAGGGGAGCATACAGTGAACTATCAAGTCCCTGAAAGGCGGTTCAAAAATTCGGAAGGGAAACCCATCTTGTTGAGAGGAATGCACACTTACCCTCACAATTGGTGTCTTTTCACAATATGAGGTCTACCTTCAGGCATGGGTTGTTGAATGTTTGATCACATCTTCCAAGCCTCACTTGAAGGTTCCCAAACATCCAAAGGAGATAAAAAGAGTTGTTGGGTAAGTATGAGAAGGTTTTTCGAGACCTTCCTCCAAGAAGGCCACTTGACAGAGGGGTGGAGAATTCCATTGAATTAGAGATAGGGACTCAACCAATCAAAATGCATCCCTATAGACACCCCAAAAGGATTCGAGATGAGATTGAGGAGGCCATTAAAGAACACTTCGAATTGGGTCTCATAAGACCTAGCACAAGCCCTTATGCTTCTTTGGTTGTCATGGTGAAGAAAAAGGATGGAACCTTAAGAATGTGCATTGACTTTAGAGCCTTGAACAAGAAGACAGTGAAGAATAGATATCCCATCCCAAGGATTGATGAACTCATGGATGAGCTCCATGGAGCCAAGTTCTTCTCAAAGATTGACTTTAGATCTGGTTATCATCAAATTCAAATGGAGGAAGACATCCCAAAGTCTGCTTTCAAATGTCACTATGGTCACTTTGAGTTCCTTGACATGCCTTTTGGCTTGACAAATGCTCCTGCCACATTTCAATCGTGCATGAACAATATCTTCCACAAGCAACTTCATAAGTTTGTACTAGTTTTCTTTGATGGTATTCTTATTTACAGTAAAACGGGGAAGGAACACTTGCATCATCTAGAAATTGTCTTGAAAATTCTGCATTATCAATCTTTGTTTGCTAAGCTGTCAAATTGTGAGTTTGGTTTGACAAAACTTTTGTATCTTGGACACATCATGGTCAAGATGGTGTGAAGGTGGACATGTTGAAAATAAAAGCCATTATTGAATGGCCACGTCCCAAAAATCTCACTGAATTCAGGGGATTCATTGGGCTTTGTACCTATTATAGGAAATTGTGAGGAGGTTCTCCCAACTCACTGTTGATGTATCTGTAACTTCGGAAGATATTCTGATGTATATTATCATTGTATGTTGTTGTACCCCCATTGGGGATGTGTGTTACCCCTTTACAGGATGTCTAAATTGTGTCTAGACCTTGAGGTACAACCTCCATTGTAAGTCGGGGAAATAGTCCCCAATGTAACATTATGTAATATGTACTTGTAGTCTCTCTAGGAAAAGTGGGCCCCATGTGAGATGACATGTAGGCTCGAATGTTATATTTGGTCAGTGACTTGAAAGGGTATAAATAGGGAGGCGCTCTTCCTCATTTATACAAACCTCATACACTCTCAAGTGCGCATGAGAGAAAGAGACAGTCAGAGGAGGAGAGATAGATAGCTGATGAATACTTCTTAGTACTGATTTTGATCATCTTACTATTCTGAAGAAGTTTGCGGGGTTTTCTCCTTTATGGTTTCCCCGGTGAAAATCTGTGTCTCATATATCTTTTATATCTTATGCATTTTGATGAGCTTGTTATTCTTTCAGATAAAGATCCTAGATAATCTAATCAGATCTTAAGATCCCACTACTCACTCTTTTATTGCAACTTGTATCTATTCCTTTTTGTTGACATTTTACATCTAGGAGTTTCCTAGACACTCCGATAGTGTATTAACTATTGATTGCAATCTGTAGTCCCAGTGCCCTCTTTGTCATTTATGGACATTAAGAGACATATCTTGCACTCTTTCTTCTTCTCCTTTTTTCCTTTGATGAATCATATATTTCAGGGTTTTCTGTATTGCTTTATTCTATGCCTTCAAAGTAGCCTAATACACCACTACAGCTTTGTATCATTGATGTTTTTTAAGTCCCATTGACCTATCTTGGTGGTCATTTGTTGGACATTAATAAAATTATCTTGTCTTATTTATTTTCTGCCCCTTGCCCATTCATAGTCCATGGAATACGCTCAGTCCTTTGATTGCTGGCTGTTTTACATCGTTGGTGCATCAACCACCCTTTCATGAGTTTCAATTTGGTTCCGGCAATGTGCAGCCATTGTCTCCACATCCAATGAGTTTCAAGCTTGAAATTTGAGATCCATCAAAGCTTCGATAGAGTTCAAACTTGAATCCGAACTTGAAGCCAAATTTTGAACTGAACTTGAAGTTGAACTTCAAGCTGAATTTCAAGGAAAATTTATTCGAATTCAAATTTTGAAAGGAAAAGGGGCAAACTAACCTAAACACCTAAATTTTTAACAGCATTTAGTCTTTTCAAAATATATGTTGAATGTTGTTGAGCAGTTTTCCTTTTTTTCATATATGCTTAACAAGGGTTTGGAATTTTATTATATATATTAAATTTTTAATTCTATAGTTTCTCGAACTTAATGCTGAATTTTGTACTGTCGAATATTTGCTGAATCTCATGGTCACCGAACTTGAGCCAATTCACTAAGTGTGCAGCATGCTCTTATACATGCAGTCACATGGTTTCCCATGTTGATTGGAATCCAGCAGTCCAGGTATTTTAAATTTGCTAAAATTGCTTGACAACTTTAAGTTCATACCAATATAATTCTGGTATGATGTTTCAATGGGGCACAACCAATTGTCTCAAAGGTAGGTCATTTTCTTGAAAATGCCCAAAAAAGATTTAGTTAACTAGTCCCAAACTTCTTAATCGAAGTGAATTGACCTATTATTCTTTTGATCAGTCAACTATCCCTAACCTGGTTTATAACCTTCCTGCTTCATATTGTGTCTTTTGCTCTATTTTTCTATTTAATAGGAAGTGGGAACATATTGTACACATGATTATGTTCATCTGGTAGCATTCTGTGTAGTATTTTTCCCTATTGATTAAATTTGTTACATAATGTTTGTCATGGTCAGCTTATTTTCCAGTTCAGCAATTACAAAATTGTTGTGATTCCATCTGTAGGTATTGCTAGCATCTGAAAATTTTATTGGTGTAGCTGGGATGTCATTCACAATAAGGCTATCAAGACCAGCTTTAGCATTCATCAATAATGCACTTAGTGTCTTGTGTTCAGGCAAGTTACCTAAACACGTAATATCATTTGAAAATATCAGACTGGACTCCTTATGGACAATTTATGAAAGGAAGTATCAAATAATTATTTCCTGTCTTGCTGTTGTGAATTAAATTCAGGTGATGAGACAAATGCAAATGGTGTAAAGGTGTATCTGCTTTCTAGGGATCATTCAAACCTAAAGGCAGAGTTTCTATCTGCCAATGGCAAGGTATGTATGTTAATTTCTTTTACAATTTGGATATCTGGTTGTAAGAAACATATTTGGACAATTTCACAAAATGCCAAGACCCCCTTTGCAAAAGCTTTAGAAAAATATTTCCTTAAACGGTGCAAAATAGTCTGACAAATTAGGGAAAAATATAGATTGTATTTCTGAGCTTTAGTTATTAGTTGGTATACACAGTGACATGGTATAATTTATATAACTTCATTTTTAGTCATCCTCGATGCTAATTTATGTATTTTATTCTAAACTCAACCTTTGGTAAATTCAGAGAATGAGAACTAAGTCAATCAAACTAGTTTTTAAATTTCAAGAAAACATGCCGTTGCCCTTGCAAGTAATGGCACCTGCAAATCATTGTTTGAAGGTTATAGTGTGTAATAGATAAATTGTAACATTGAAAATAGGAAGTTGGATGTTTAAAACTGTATGTTTTATCATTATTTGGAATTGTCTAACTATTCTATGATTTGGACCGATTTTAGTAGTATATTGGTCTTTTGGGTCGTGATTTGACTCATTTTAGTTATATATGGATCCAAATCATAGAATAGTTAGACAACTTATTATTTTGCCACATTAAAACCTATCTACAGGTATTCTTTTAATTCGTTGTCTATATACTTATCAAGCTTTAAGTAACTTTTCCTAGAAATTTATGTGCCATTGGCTCTAGTCATAAGTATCTAAGGATGGTCACAAGATGATAACAACTGAGAAAAAACATTTGGAGATACATTCAATAATGTCATTTTGGATAGGCATCCACTTCCTTGAAAGGATTCTTATAAATCTGGGCATTTACCCATATAGATCTGAAACCAAAGCATAGCATCAGAAAACCGTTATAGAAAGAAGGCATCCATGAATGCTAATTGATACCAACATTTAGAAAGAAAGTTCCCATCCTGGGACTGAACATAATACCATACTTGCTCTAGGAGAAGATCTGACCACCTTCTTAGCTTGGCTGTCTGTTTCTGCATTGTTTTATCTTTAAATGTGCAAGAAATGATATGTATGAGAAGCTTCCCATGGTTTCCCTGGCTTTTCTCATTGCATCCTGAAAAATGCAAAATTCTAATTCCTGAAACCTCCATCCATCCATTCAATAACTAATTTAGTCTCCAAGATCTGAATCTTCTCCACTCTCCTCTCCTTTGCCATCGTCATTAGCATGGATACCTTTATTTCTGCCCAATTATTCAGGCCCCGTCTTTGTTTCTGTCTGTGGTTAATTCAGCTATCTGTTTCTGTCTTGCTTTCCATTCAAGTTTTTATACTTGCCCTCATTAGACTCCATTCATTTTTTTATACTTGCCCTCATTAGACTCCATTCATTTTTTTATACTTGCCTTCAGTAGACTCTGTATAGTACTTGGAGGAGGGTAGGCTTTTTATCCTCAAAAAGCACTTTTTTTTCCTTTCCAGCTAAGTTGCAAGAAACTTGGAAACGGGTATGGATTTCTGAAACAGGAACACCTGGAAACTTAACCCCCACCAGAATGGGGACGTTGGGGAGAACATGGTAATTGGTATATAAAAAATACTGTATATATATATCCATTGGATCATTCTAAAATATCATTTAACTGTATCATTCTTATTTTGCAAGAAAATAATAATGATACAGTTAAATGATATTTTAGAATGATCCAAAGGTGGTCCCCTGCTCGCCTCGGGGAGCGTGGAGAGTCTGCCAGGTGCATAAGGCTCACCATCACCTTGTGTATGATCTAGTATATTGCATTGTAGTATGCACAATGAGATAGATCAAAAGTCCTCAAATGTATGTGGGTGATCCTTCTTAATATTATTGTTATTTGATCCTTCTTAGAGACAATAACATTATTACTATAATATGAAATTTTACTACATGTTATATTATCAAAAGAGTATCGATGCAGTAAGCAACACAAATAAAAAACAGACAGACAATACAAGGTGGAAGCTTTCAATTGGAAATACTATCATTGAAAAGAAAATACTGATACATAATTGATAGCAGTGTCACAGGGTTCGCCGAACCTAAAGGTTTAGGTTCGAAGTTCGCCGAACCTAAAAAGATTTGGGAAATTCGTTCAGGTTCGTCTAGGTTCGGGCGCTTTCAGGCTAGGTTTTCAATTCGTTCTGGCACTCCCTCCGTTTTGTTTGTGATAGTGTAGTGACTAGTCCGCCACTCGAGAGCTACAGTAGTCATGACTCGTGACTCGACAAGAGATAGAGGCGCTGCGCGGCTGCATGAGGAAAAGGTTGCTCCGGCTGCGCGGCTGCATGAGGTCACGCAAAAGGTTGCTCTTCCACGACGACTGCTACAGCCCATGACTCTCCATAATCCACGGCGGAAGACGGCATAGGTTGAAGGTTCAAGGGGTTGAAGATTCGAGGAGTTATTTGATCGACCATTGTTTTCTCCATAATCCACGGCGGAAGTTCCATTTCCACGACATAGGTTGAAACTTGAAGGTTCGAGGAGTTATGATGGACCATTGTTTTAGTTTATTTTTTATGTTTATATTATAATTTTTAGTTATAGTTTAATTTTAAATGTTCTATATAGTATATTATAATTTTTAATTAAATTTTATTTTTAAATGTTTTATATTACATATTTTAAATATAGTTTATTTTTTAATGTTGTATATTATAGTTTATTTTTTAATGTTTTATATTAAAATTTGTTTTTAAATGTTTTATATTATAATTTTTAATAAAAAATTATTTTTAAATGTTTTATATTATAATTTGTAATACAGTTTATATATATATATATATATATATATATATATTTTGAAAAAATGTATATAGACGAACCTTATGTCGAACCTCATCCGAAAATTCGAACCCGAATCGAACCTGAAGGTCGCCGAACCCGAAAACGAACCCAAACCTTGTGACATTGATTGATAGTGTGAATACCTTTTTCAGATCTGAAACTTTTCAGTGAAGACCCTCTTCTTCTCTATATTCTCTCTTTTCCTCTCTAAGTTTCACCAAATTGTCCAACTTTTTCCTTCCTATACCTCTTCTGCTTCCCCAATCACAACAAAAGAGAATTGATTCCTTTTGCTAAAAATTGGCTCATTTTCTGCATGAAGACAGAAGGTCAACAAGCACCCTTTCATCTTCTTGCAGTTACCACTCACAAATGGCTTGGAATTTGTTCTTGAAATTGAGTCCACTGAAAAATATTGCTTGTGTATGTTATTTACATATATTGGAGACATGATATCATTAAGAAATGGCCCACATATCATCCATTGATGGCTGGGGTTTGTAAACCATTGATCAACTGCTGTCATTATTTCAAGCTTGACAGTTTTTTGGTTGCAAGTTCCGCATAGGATCTCCATTTTTCCTGCTCTTTGTACTGCTAGAAAGTTCTTGAAGATATATATGGCTGTCCAGTCATACAGTTTTTCTAATTCCTTTCCATTGTGTAGAGAATTTGCAATTTTTGCTCACTGTCCTTTTCACATACATTATAATTCATAAGCATAAAAGTCTGATACTATGTTCCCATACACTCTTGGCAAACAATTTAACTATAAACATGCTTCACGGATCACCATATTATTGCCTGCACTAAATTCACTGGTGGCATGTTCTTCCTACATTTATTTGCACAAAAGATATCCATAAGCAACTAAGTTTGCACTTCATTAACTATTGCCGATAAACTATGTTGATGTCTTTGTAACAACTTTAGCTTTATGAACAATATAGTAACTGGTGTTAACAGTAAACAATTTACATACAAATGGATCATTCCTAGATCATTGATGGATCCAAAATTGATTTGTCAGTGGAAATAGATCATACTTAAAAGCTAAGTCACCTGACATGAGGACACGGGACACGAAGGACACGAAAATACGAGTGTCCTTTACGGACACGGTGACCCTTGGAATCAGGACATGGAGGACATGTTTTATATATATATTAAAAATATAGACTTATAGATCCAAAAAAAATTAGAAACTACAACATTTACAAATATTCAATAGAAATTGTCAAATTACTAATAGGAATCGATACACAATTCACATTTTCGTGTCCAACCCCATATCATCAGGAAAGACATCCCACATCTTTGTCTTCCCCTTCACCCACTCCTCTCTCTTCCTATAAATAAGACGAAGGTTGGGGTGCACATACACCATTGTCTTTTCCCTGGACTGCTCAAGTCTTCTCTTCTTCAAACTGTACAAGTTCCTATTTGTGCTCCAATTCCTCTCACAACAAGAGGATGAAGTAACTTGAGAAATGACTCTCAAGGCTATCTTGTGTAGAATAAAGCATGCTCCCCCATGAGTTTCCCACCAAATATAGGGTTTCTTAACCCCCCTGTCCTAAGCACCTCATAGCCTCCAAATCTCCCACTGGCAATGGAAAACTCTGCAAACACCTCCACCTCCTCAAGCATGTTTCTATCCCAAAGTGGTCGTCTAAATGCTAACTTCCTCCCCTGTGAAATCTATCCATCCATGTGAGGAGGGACTCTGCGTGAGGGCCCGACCCACCATTGAGCCAGTCATGACTGTAGTACTTGGGTGGTGTTCAATGAGTGGGCCAAGCAATGCAAAGGTGTGCAATTCTTATCCCACCTGGAGATAAGAATATCTTGTATGATGGACCATAAGTTCTCTATCGATGTCTCATACTCGGCACACTCATTCTTCATAACAATTGTCGTAACAGACTCAATCATGGAAACCCACCCCTCATAAACATCTACTAGGATGGGCTGGTCCGTGTTTGCAAACCGCAACAAAGAAATGATTGGGTCCATGACCTTAATGGTAAGATCTACCCTCTCCCACCAACCGTCATCTAGCACTGTGTCCTTTACCTTTTTTGAAGCAATTTGATCCACTTTTCTCCAAAAGGACCAAAACTCCGAAATAAGTTAATAACCATGGACCTAAGAGCGGTTTTGACCTCCCTCAACCTCTTGAGCATGATGAATAAGGAAGCAAACCAAGTATCTGCAACCTTCAACAGTGAAAGATGAGTGTACTCTTTGTAGATTGTGAGGGCATTGGTGTGGTTTTGTACAAAGTTACGGATATGGCATGCATCCTCAATAAGGTTGCCAATCCATGTCACATCTGAAGCAATAGATTTCAGTGCTAAATTCAAAGAATATACAATGTAAGGTGTCCAAAATACCTGTAAGATCAATAAAAGAAAGTACAAATGAGTCTAGACTCTAGACTCTACAAGACTACAACTAGCAACTCAAATGAAAATATATGAAAATCTAAATAATGTGGATATTTAGCTTCCACAATCATGCCAGCAACCTTGCAAACAGGTGCATTGTCCGTGATGATTTGTACACAAGACTTAACACCTACGTCTTCAATGACTTTGATGAATAACTCAGCCATATACTGTGCATCCTTGTATTTCCCAAGAGCATCCACCGCTTTCAATAACGCTGGTCCATTTGGGGAAGACACCATGAAATTGATGAGTGGATGGCGTGATGTATGTAGCCATCCATCGGAAACAATACTGACACCGACTGAGGGCCATTCTGATCTAATTGGCTCAAGAATTTTACCACCTTCTTCTTTACCTTAATTAACAATGTGGTTCTAAGCTTCTTTGAACCAGGAGGCACATAACCTAAGAAACTAGATTCGTCCTGGAGGCTCCTCGTGTCTCGTGGGGATCGAATCGGACACGAAAAAAAATCGAATCAGACGCGAATCTCAAAAATAAGACACGTAAACGGCGGAAAAAGGCATTCGAGTTTGCTTTAAAACAATTTTTTACCTTTCTTTTTGTCATTTGCAAGGAAGCAATTGGCTGAGAGTGAGTTGTATGTGCAAGTGAAGGAGTTTTGAAGGAGATTTGAAGGCTATCCATTGTTTCCAAACGATTCCAAGTGTATTCCAATGAATTTGTGGAGAGGATTGCAAGCTCAACCATCACACAAGAAAATGAATGTCTCAATCACCTAGGGCAGGAGGTAGGGGGCAAAGAAAAGGGAGAAATGCACCATCTAGGACCTCCCCTCCTGTTCTACCAAGCACGACCGGTTCTCCTCCTCCGTCAAGTGCTCCATCGGCTGCTAGTGGAGCTCATTCTATGGCTCCATTTAACCTTGTTTTAGCAAGACAACAAGCCCAAGAAATAAAATACCCTTTGTGGAAGTATGTGACTAGGAAAGATGGGCCCAGGGCAAAGCTTGGTGGGGGAGGCAATGTTTCTTGGAGATGCATTTTTGCAAGCATGAGTTCATGAGCACATATTTCCGGGTTAAGGGCCATTTGTTGGCCCTTCCTTCTTGTGGGATTTCTTCATGCAAAGTGGTGAGTGTTAACCAAAGGAGGGATATGGAAAGAGAGGATCATGTTGGCTTAGGGAAGGTGGCAGCAACAAGCAAGAAAAAAGAGGATGATCCTCTTCCATTTTTTAGCAAGTCCTCTAGCACCAAGACTCCATTTCCACCTAGCATTCATGGACGTAGGGATACTTATCAAACAAGAAAGAGGCAATCTACAGGTGGTCCAATGGATAGGATTTTCCAACAAGAGGCGCAAGAAGAGGTAGACCTTACCATTGCATTTTTCTTCTACCTCAACTTCATCTCATTCAATGTTGCACGGTCACCATTGTATTTTGAGACGGTTCGAACCATCTTGGAACGAGCTCCAAGTGGTTATGTGCCTCTTGGTTCAGAGAAGCTTAGAACCACATTGGTGGTTAAAGCAAAGAAGGAGGTAGATAAAATCCTTGAGCCATTTAGAACAACATGGCCCTCATGCAATGTGAGTATTGTTTCTGATGGATGGACGGATCCCGCACGCCATCCACTCATCAATTTCATGGTATCTTCCCAAAATGGACCGTTGTTCTTGAAAGCGGTGGATGCTCTTAGGAAATACAAGGATGCACAATTTATGGGTGATTTATTCATCAAAACCATTGAAGAAGTAGGTGTTGATTAGTGTGTACAAATCATCACGAACAATGCACCTGTTTGCAAGGCTGCTGGCATGATTGTGGAAGCTAAATATCCACAGGTATGTTCATTTTGGACACCTTTCATTTCTAATTTGCTCATTGTTTGAATTTGGTCATTGCAATGTTAGTGTTGTAGAGTCATTGATACATGCTTTTATTGCTCTTACAAGTTTTTTGGACACCTTGCATTGTCCATTCCTTGAATTTAGCACTGAAAGCCATTGCTTCAGATGTGACATGGATTGGAAACCTTATTGAGGATGCACGCCATATCTATAACTTTGTACAAAACCACACAAATGCCCTCACCATCTACAAACAGTACACACAGCTTTCATTGCTGAAGATTGCAGATACTTGGTTTGCTTCCTCATTCATCATGCTGAAGAGGTTGAGGGAGGTCAAAACCGCTCTTGGGTCCATGGCGATTTCAGAGTTTTGAGCTTTTTGGAGAAAGACGAATCAGGCTGCTTCACAAAAGGTGAAGGACACGATAGATCTTAGCATTAAAATCATGGAGCCAATCATTTCTTTGTTGTGGTTTGCAGACACGGACCAGCCCATCCTAGCAGAGGTTTATGAGGGGTGGGATTCCATGATTGAGTCCATGAGGTCCATTGTCATGGAGAATGAGTGTCCCGAGTATGGGACATCGGCAGAGAACTTATGGACCATTATTCGGGATATTCTTATCTCCAGGTGGGATAAGAATTGCACACCTTTGCATTGCTTGGCCCACTCCTTGAACCCCAAGTTCTACACTTAGGAGTGGCTCACTAGTGGATCGGGGGCCTCACACAGAGTCCCTCCTCACATGGATGCATAGATTGCACATGGGAGGAAGATAGCACTTAGACAGCTATTTCAGGATAGCGACATGCTTGAGGAGGCGAAGGAGGGCTTTGTCGATTTTTCCACTGGCACTAGGCGATTTGGAGGCTATGATGTGCTTAGAGATAGGGGGGTAAGAAACCCTATGCTTGGTGGGCAACTCATGGGGCAACATCATCTCTTGAGGATCATCTCTCAAGTTACATCATCCTCTTGTTGTGAGAGGAATTGGAGCACATGTGGGAACTTGTACAGTGTGAAGAAGAGTAGGCTTGAGCAGTCCAGGGAAAAGTCAATGGTGTATGTGCACTCCAACTTTCGTCTTATTTACAGGAAGAGGGAGGAGTGGGTGAAGGGAAAGACAAAGATGTGGGATGTCTTTCCTGATGATATGGGTTTGGACAGCAGTACTGAATAGGCATTAGCGAACATGGATCTTAATGATCCAGTGCTAGAGCCGATCACTTTTGATGATAGTGATCGTATAGAGGGGTCATCCTCCACAGCAGCAGCTGCAAATCGTCAAATGGGCAGAGAGGAGGAGGAGGGGGAGGAGGATGAGGATCGAGGCAGGGGTAGTGATGAGTATGTTGATGTTGATTCAGGCATGGAGGAGGACTACTGACATATGGGATTCTCCCATCTTGATCCACCCCTTTTTGTATTTACTATTAGACTTTAGTCTATTTGGCATTGTCAGTGCCCAATGGCATTCCGACATATATGTATACATTTTGATTTTTATGACTTAATGAGAAATATGGTTCCGACATGCATCTATGTGTCTCATTGTGATTTGTGAATGACAAATGTCTTGTGAATCGTGATTTGTGAATGACAAATGTGTAATCATTAATGTGTTTTTATTCTGATTTCTATTGAATATTTGTAAATGTTCTAGTTTCTAAAGATTTTTGGATCTATATCTCTATATTTTAAAAAAAATATATATATGTATATAAAACATATCCTACATGTCCTGATTCCGTGGGTCACCGTGTCCATGTCGGACTCTCGTATTTTCGTGTCCTGTGTCCCCGTGTAAGGTGACTTAGCACATAACCAGTTGGAGCTCATTCAATTGGACTTCGACACATCTCTATGAACAATGGTGACCGTGCAACATTGAATGAAATGAAGTTGAGGTAGAAAAAGAATGCAATGGTAAGGTCCAACTCTTCTCGTGCCTCTTGTGAAAAATCTTGTCCATTGGACCACTTGTAGTTGGCCTCTTTGTCTTTCTTGTTGGATAAGTATCAACATTACTTCCATATCGGCTAGGTGGAGGCCTAGTGCTAGAGGGTTTCCTCAAGAATGAAAGAGGATCCTCATTCTGTTGTGTTTTGCTTGGTGCTGCCACCTTCCGTAACCCAACGTGATCATTTTTTTCCATCTCCGTCCTTTAGGTATTACTCACTGCTTTGCATGAAGAAATCCCACAAGGAAGGGCCAACAAATGCCCTCTAACCCAATATATGTGCTCTTGAACTCATTCTTGCAGAAATTGCAACTCCAACACTCATTGCCTCCCACACCAAGCTTTGCTCTAGGCCCTTCTTTCCTTGTCGCATACTTCCACAAAGGGTATTTACTCTCTTGGGCTCATTGTCTTGCTAAAACAGGGTTAAATTGACCATGAGCTCCACTAGAAGCAGTTGGAGCACTAGCAGCAGTAGAAAAGATATGCTTGGAGGAGGAAGAGGAGAGGCACTAGATGGGGCATTTCTCCCTTTCCTTTGCCCTAGCTGCTGCACTAGCTGATTGAGACATTATTCTTCTTGCTTGATGGTGAGCTAGAATCCTCTCAAGAAATTCCTCCCTCAAATGCACTTGGAAACCCTTGCCAATGCTTCAAATCTCCTTTTACCTGCAAAAAAACAGACTTCAACCTCTCCCTTAACTTGCAAATGTAAAAATGAATGAGGAAAAGTGGACTTTAAAGGAGCCGCATGTCTTTTTTTTTTCCCAGGAAACATGTCCTGGAATTGGGACACAGACTGACAGTCATGGGACACGACTTCAGTAAGTGTCGGACACGAAAATCATCGTGTCCGGCACATATTGGGGTTGTGATCGTGTCCGACACGACCCCACGGGACACGCAGCCCAAGAGGGACGTCTCCAGTAACTTAGCTTAAAACTATGGAGAACACAATGGAAACTTCAGTTAATCTTATGCAATAGTTTATGGAACCCAAATTGCTGTAAATTTAGTTCATAATAGTTGCTTGTGGCAAGCATCGCTTTATTATATGGCAACTGATGTACTCTGGTGCCCATAAATCTCTCATTATTGTTTGGTTTTATTTCATAATATATTTTTAGCACTGAATATTTATCTTAAATTTATTGGGTAATGAAATTAGGAACCTGTGTATGTTTGCACACTGATGTATATTGCAAAGTCCTAAATATAGAAAGTACGAACAATAAAAATTTTGAAAGTGGTTTCTTGGAGCACATTGGCAAGCATCATTTTTAAACAATAATAACTTGTTAGTATTTATGGAAGAGGATTTTAACCAGCCAAGAAACATTTTATCCCCAGTTACATCCAAATATGCCTTGGAATTAAATCAAAGAAACCTTTGCAAGTGCAATTCCTAGCATTCTGGATTAAGAAAAACCTTTTGCAACTGTAGCTACTAGAATTCTGGATTAAGAAAAAACTTTGCAACTATAGCTTCAAGAACTCTTCAGAGAATTTGATATGCTATGTCTACTCTTGAGATGAAACTTAAAATGCTGCTGCAGATTAAGATTAATAAAAGCGTCTCTTGTCATCCTGATCTGAAAGGATGCAAATTTTGAGAAGAACTCGCGTTCCTATTCTCATTATCTTGATCTAGAATGGAGTAGGGAGTACTATATGTGATATTCTGCAGGATTGAGAACCAAACCATTGGGGTTTTGTTCATGAAAATCTTAAGGATGTGTATGCCTAGTTGAAACATGCAGTACCCCAAGAAATCAAGTGTTCTTCTGGATGGATAACATAGTTCATGTCTCATATTTTTCATTCCATGATATTGAAATAGTGAGATTTGATATTGTGATGGAATTTTTGCAGGTCCATGTAGCATGCATTGAAGGTCAGCCACCTCTTGATATTTGCCTTGGACAGCATTTGTATCTGTCTATGGGAGATTATTATCTCAGTATGAGAACTTGATTTGATGATATAGTTTTGCTTCAGGAGTGTCATCCAAGGAGTATATTGTAATGACTGAAATTCTAATTATAAGTGGAAAGGAATTTGTAAAATTGTGTATCCACCAACTAGACTCACTCCATCTTGAGTTCGGCTGTTTTGTTTGTGGCTTTATAATCATATGTTAATGTCTTGTGAAAATCCAAATCAGTTTATTTTCTTAAAAGAATGGAGTATTGATCATTTTCACTTGTGCGAGACATTGAAATTATGTGAACATTCCAATTCGTTTATGAAATATTGGCATATGGATGGTTTGCTAGCACTTTAATGGTTTTCAACCAAAAGCTCATATTGAGTATTCCATTTCAGAAAGACACTGTTGAGATAAAATATCACAGAAGACTGCACTTGGCTTGTTTAACTAAATTCCCAATGTAGAAGGGCAAGGATTAAGATGTCTTTATTGAGTTTTATATATTTTTGAATGACATCTTGGAAAATATGCAGGCTTGTCAATGGATAGGCTTCTTCTAGAAGATTCACTATTTTCCGTAGACATGTTATAATTTGTCATGGCTTGTTGGATAGTATCTGATGATTTCATAGCCAAAGCTCTTTGTCTTTTATTCAATCAGTGCAGAAAATATGCACAAAAGATAATCCATAATCAGGTCGCACTCCAGAAGCAAACACAATAATAATTTGGCAAACCATTATCAATCAAAATTATTCAACAAAACTTACACGAGATTAATGGCGGACAGTATACCCCAAGTCTTATTATTAATCTTCATACTGTTGTTGATTTATCATGATCTCCCTTCTCTCAAGTGCTCTCAATGAGAGATATCACTTCTAATTCAAAAGGATTTGCCTTCAATAATCTAGATGAGAGTGAACTAAGACAATTTAATGTGTTTCAAGGTACCCTAAATTGGTAAGTTCTATTCAAATTCTCCACAAAGATTTGCATGTAACCTCATGACGGATGGGGAGTGGACCAACCACTTCATTATTTATATGCTAAATGGGTGAAGTAGCATTTTATTTCATCCACACAATTATTGGCAAAAGCATCCAAGACTAGTTTAAGCTTGGATTGTGATAGCATCTCAAACCAACATGTGTTAGAATCTATGTGGAAGTGGACTTGGAAAAAAGGTTCTTGGAGGCATTCTTCATTTTTTATATGTGAAACATGTGTTCGAATCTATGTGGAAGTGGACTTGGAAAAAAGGTCTCTTGGAGGTGTACCAATTTATTTCATCCACACAATTATTGCAAAGCATCTAAGACTAGTTTAAGCTTGGATTATGATAGCATCTCAAACCAACATATGTGTATGTTAGAATCAATGTGGAAGTGGAATTGGAAAAAAGGTCAAAAGCTTGGATTATGACAGCATCTCAAACCGACATGTGTATGTTAGAATCTATGTGGAAGTGGACTTGGAAAGAAAGGTTAAAATCTTGGATTGTGATAGCATCTCAAACCAACATATGTGTATGTTAGAATCTATGTGGAAGTGGACTTGGAAAAAAGGTCAATTGGAGGCAATCCAAAGCTACTTGGAAGGGTGGATTTACATGCATGAAGTACACTAGAAATAGTGGTCCCTAAAATGCCATGAATTTTGCAAGGATTGCAAGGACCAATCAAAAATTTGATAACAAAATATGTAGGACCACCAATAACCCATGTAGAGAGTAGTAAATGGGAGAAGAAGACCAACCACCACATCTATAGACATGAACAACAGCTAATACATTCATAGCCTAAAAAGCCTTAAGCCATGGAAATCAGGGAAAGGATGAGGAAGATGGAAAGATTCATTAGAATGGGTCAAGCCAAGAATACTAAGGAACTAGCGACACTAATAGAGAAGAAACCATTCTAGTGATGATTCAAAACCATCCAAAGGTGCCAATTTTAAAATGACCTTGGAAAAAGGAAGTATGACCCTAAATCACTATAATTGTGAACACAACCAAAGAATGGAACTTAGTGAAATACGTTCAACAATGACAATGGAAGGATTCTTTTGGAATTTAAAGATGTTTTGGTAGGATTCCCTTTGAAATCAACAGTGGTAGCCAAGAGAATGCTCGACTCTCCATATGCCTTTGTGCCCCTGAGAAGAGGGAGTTAAGAGTGAGAAGTAGAAAGGAATAGTAGATTTGGTTACCAATGCATTTTGGCTAAAAAATCAATTGTAGATCCTTCAAACAACATTTGAATATTTGAGTTTTGTAACATAATATTCTTATGTTTGTGAAAGAGAGAAAGTTCACAAAAAGTGTTATAAGAAGTCCTCACCCATATATTTATGGGCATGAGAAGCAACCCAAGTATTCAAATAGATGATAAACGTATTTCTAATCATGTTATATATATATATATATAACCACAATGCTTTTGCATTTAATATAACATAACCATTCATGATTTAAAAAACTATCATGATAGCTTTAGAGTTGTGTTATCCCTCATAACCTTAAATATGACATTCCTTTGGAGGTTGGCTACTAATTATAACCCATATACATCTATAACTTATATTCTTTAAAAGAAGAGAGTGCATGTCTTTTGATATTTAAACTCAACTAACTTAAAATTCGTTATTTACTTTAAATGTACAATTACATAATTAAGAATTATATTAAATTTGAAGCTTTACCATCACTTTGACCTTCACAAAACTATAAATTTCATAGAAACCTTTAATTTTAAATTAATTTAAAACATTAACCTTTAAATATCGGTTACTCTAATATGTAGACTCCACATCTCTTCTATATATAATTAAAATATAATTAAAATGTTGAAATTGTTGAATTGAGAAATTGACTTTCTAGTTAAATAACAAATGAAGTCATGCACTCTATGCCCATAAATCTCTCATTATTGTTTGGTTTTATTTCATATTATATTTGTAGCACTGAATAGTTATCTTAAACTTCGTAGGTAATGAAATTAGGAACCTTTGTATGTTTGCACACTGATGTATATTGCAACATCCTACCTATAGAAAGTAGGAACAATAAAAATTTTGAAAGTGGTTTCTTAGAGCACATTGGCAAGCATTATTTTTAACCAATAATAACTTGTTAGTATTTATGGAAGAGGATTTTAACTAGCCAGGAAACATTTTATCCCCAGTTATATCCAAGTATGCCTTGGAATTAAATCAGAGAAACCTTTGCAAGTGCAGCTCCTAGAATTATGGATTAAGAAAAGCCTTTGCAACTGTAGCTACTAAAATTATGGATTAAGAAAAAACTTTGCAACTACAGCTTCTAGAACTCTTTAGAGAATTTGATATGTTATGTCTACTATTGAAATGAAACTTAAAATGTTGTTGCAAATTAAGATTAATAAAAGCATCTCTCGTCATCCTGATCTAAAATGATGCAAATTTTAGGAAGAATGCACTTTCCTTTTCTCATTATCCTGATCTAGAATGGAGTAGGGAGTATTATATGTGATATTTTGCAATATTGAGAACCAAACCATTGGGGTTTTGTTCATGAAAATCTCAAGGATGTGTATGCCTAGTTGAAACATTCAATGCCCCAAGAAATCAAGTGTTCTTCTGGATGGATAACATAATTCAAGTCTCATGTTTTCCATTCCATGATATTGAAACACTGAGATTTGATAGTGTGATGGAATTTTTGTAGGTACGTGTAGCGTGCATTGAAGTTCAACCACCTCCTGATATTTTCCTTGGACAACATTTGTATCTGTCTATGGGAGATTATTATCTCAATATGAGAACTTGATGATATAGTTTTGCTTCAGTAGTGTCATCCAAGGAGTATATTCTAATGACTGAAATTTTAATTATAGGTGGAAAGGAATTTATAAAATTTGTGTATCCACCATCTAAACTCACTCCATCTTGAGTTTGGTTGTTTTTTTTTATGGCTTTATAATCATATTTTCATGTCTTATTTGTGAGAATCCAAATCAGTTTATTTTCTTAAAATAATGGAGTATTGATATTGATGCACCATCCATTATCCCCATTTTAGTTAGTTTGCAACTTTTTCTTTTAACTACAAGAATGAAGATTCAATAAGAAGTATAGGCAATGCTCTCGGAAAAATACATTAACAATATTGAACGAAAGCCAAAATATTCACATGTGTAAGGATTTGTGTTGAAGTAGATTTAGAGAAAGGGTTGTTAGTAGCCATCCTTCTCACCCTAGATAAATGGAACAATGTGCGGAAGTTATATTTTGTGCAAATGCCATTCAAGTGCAAATCATGTCATGAATATGGACACTTTGCCCAAGATTGTAAGAAGAATCAACCCCAACATTAAATAATAATGGACATGGAGAAACAATGGAAAAGGATGAAGAAAAAACTTGGGTCAAATTATAGTCATCCCTTTGACGCAATTCAACAATCTCCTTTTGTGCTAAAAATTTCAAGACCTTTAGGCATATTCTAGGTATCTCTGTAAACTCAAGAAGTAGCTCCCTCATCTCCAAAGCGTGATGCCTCAATAGGCATCACTTCATTAAGCTCTAATTCAATCTCCTTCACAAATACACAAAGTTGTATCTCAAGCTTAAGCAACTACTATTGTTGGACACAATGGCCACACTGAGAGCGGGGGTGAATCAGTGTGTAAGAAATTTTAAACTTTTTACCTTCTTTTAGTCAATCAGAGCATATCAATCACTATGTCATCATAATCAAATTCATCATGAGTCATAAGCACAACATCACATCAAAAGAGACAATAATATATGGAATTTTGATCTTTATTTATTGTACATGAAAGACAACAATCTTATCGATTACAATCAGCACCAACTGATGAAAAGAGCACCAACTCTCATAACAGGATCCAACTTGGTTTTCTTAACTCCAACTAAGAAGGGTTTGAGGAGTCCAATCCTCAAGTGCAAGATTCTTCTTGCAAGCAATCTTATGGCTCTGCTACACAACCAACCTCTGCTCTGCACATCAATCTTTGTTCATCACTCTGTTGGTCAACACTACTCATCAATCTCTGGTCAATTTGTTCATCAATCTCTGGTCAATATGTGCATCACTGTTGTTCAACACTGCTACTCAAGTATCTCTGCACATCAACTTTTCTCATCACTACTGGTCATTATTTTATGCTCATTAATACTATTGGTCAATTTGCTCATGTGCACATCATTGTACACCTCATCATACACAAATACTAAACAAATAATTATGCTCTACTTTCACTGAACATAAGGCATGCATCATCATCATAGGTATGTATCCTCATCATCAAATATACATCATCATCATCTTAGTGTGCATCGTTTATGCATCATCGCCATCATAAAGTATACATCATAGTGCAAAGGGGAGCATCATCACACTATGGTATGCATGTACATCATATTGTATATGAGTGCATCAACATCATAGAGTGTACATCACTATCACATGCATTATCATCGTAAAGTGTATCATATCAAAGCATAAAGGTATGCAACATCCTCATCATAGCCTCCATAATGACTTCAAATATATATATATATATATAGAGAGAGAGAGAGAGAGAGAGAGAGATGCTCACATATTAAGATCAAAGATGAACTCTATCCATGAGAGACATGTGCCATCACAAGAGAAACCCAAAAGCATGAACCATACATTTTCGAAGATCGAAAGATGAAGAAACAATAGAAAAAACAAAATAAATTATAGATCATGTCACCACATAGCCCTTGTAACAAGCTTTCCAACGAGCCAAGAATTTTGTAATTTAAATTCCATATGAGAAAGTTATACCAATTTTAGTGAAGATGCCCAAAAATTTCTCCTCCACAAAGTTTCGTACTTTTCTCCAAGAGTTGCAAAATACCAAAGAGAGACTTGATTGATGATCAAATAAAATGTTTGATACTCTATTTATATAGGTTGTGGAGGAAAGTTAGTACCTCAAACTGGGTCGACTTGTAATTCAAAATTACAAATAATTAAATTCTCTTTTGTTTGGTCGGCCGACCCAAAATGGTGGGGTACACAACTTCAAAAATTCATCTCTTCAATCGTAAGGAGTTAGAAGATGCTCCACATATCAACGAAAATGGATTGACAAGGGCTATCTCCCTATGATGGGTTTATTTGCAAATGCTTGGTCTAATACCCGTAAATTCTTCAATATGTTCAGGACGTCAAAGACCCCAAACATGAGGGTGTCAAAGACCATACCACCAACTACAAGAGTTTCAAAGTCTCCTTCAACATATCAAGGCACATCCATGGGCTCTACCTCCATCTGCATCCCAATAGCCATATAACCACAAAGAGGACCATACATCACCATCAACAAGCTACGAAGTGTGTGGGTTCAAGACCTAAGGCACCACATGCAAGGGTTTCAAGGACAATTTCAAAGATGTCATATAATATTTAAACAAGATGTTTTCCATGGACTTCAAGCCCATCACATTGGACTCCATCGCCAAGTGATGAAGGCGTCATGACCAAAGATTCCATCATATCAAAGGTTCCAACAATCATGAGCTTACAAACCACCATATGTATGGATTCCAAGACCCTCATTTCCAGATGCACCATCAATGATCATATAGTGTCCAAGGGTCATCATGTCGCCATTTATGTGGGTGCCAGACCTTCTCATGCATAATGACCATCTCTAAGGGTTCCATGACCCCAACAAGGGATACACAGGCATCAAGATCTTCAGCAAGGGTTCCAAGTCTTCATCAAGTCATTAATAACCACATCATCACCTTTAAGGGAACAATGACCATTAAGCCATCAAATGTGGGTCCAAGGGCTTATTCATCAAGCAAGGGGCTTCATAGGCTTCTTCAACCACATCAACCACACCAAGAGACCTCCAAGGGTCAAGATCCATCATGACATCACCTACGGGGTTGCTAGACCTTCTCCCAGGGTACCATGACACCATCAGAACATGAATGACCACATAATGGGTCATTAATGCTTCTCCAACCCATATAGGGCTTCTCCATCATCCACAAGAGTTTCAACATCATCTCTAGGGTCTTCAACATCATCAACAGGGTCTTCAGCATCGTTAACAAGGTGGTGTCTCCAAGATCCAACCTTGTGGGTACGACCTTGTCAACTGGGTACAAGGTGCTCCAAAGCACAAACCATCTCTGTAAGGGCTCCAAGGTACTGGATGTGAGGGTATTGAGATCATCCATACCTGTGCACTACAAGAGGGACTTGGTGGCATCAATGACAACCTGTGGGGCCACTGCAAGTCCATGTTGGCATCAATGACAATTTCAATCAACAACTACAGTAGAAGATCCCACAAAGAAATTTGTAGCTTCCCATGTTCTCGTCGTTATTCCCCAGTCATTCTAAAAACCTATTTACTTATAAACTCAAGTAGAAACCCTCCTAACCCCAAAAGTAGATCTCATCTTTGACGTGCAAGAGGAAATTAATCGTGTCCTTAAGAAATAAACCCTTACAACTACTTCAAGAGGAAAAGGAAAATGAAGAACAAACTCCCCAAGAAAGTACGAGGAAAGTTAACAATGGATAAGAGGGAAGAAGCAACAAATAAAGAGAAAAAATTGGGGATTCGAACCATTATCGAAACTATTTTAAAAGTAAGTGCAAAAATTCCCTTGCTTAAAATCCCAAGATCTCACTTTCCATTGGATTATCGGATAAGGGGGGGTTCCAAGCCCTCAAATGTTAAATAATGTTAAGGGTCACATAGAATTGTATACGTTTGGCTAGAAAATCCAAAGAAGATGCACTTAGAGACTCGATTAGATCCAAAAATCTAGTTCTCCTCCTCTAGGAGAGTGAGGTAGAGGGATTTGATATGTTAAAGATTGGCAATAAGCAATGGAAAGTTAGCAAAGGTATAGTAGTCAATGCTAGAGGAGCTTCAAGAGGAATTTTTACTCTATGGGACAACTCAAAATTTAAGTTGGATTTCCCCTGCCAAACTCAACATTAGTTATTGACTTGTCTCACACATCAAACCTTATGTAATAACATATATATTTCAATGTTTACAAGTCAATTATTTATAAATAAAAGGAAGAATGTTGGTAATCTATACTTGATGCTCATTAAACTATATGCACATTAAAAATAAACAATTATTAAACTATGTGCATCAAATATGTGTAATCATTGTTTATTTTTAATGTGCATATAGTTTAATTAACACATGGTTTTCAATTTTTGTGTTGTAGTACAAACGAAAAAGAAAATAGCACCCATTTAACACATCATGCAGAATAACAAGGCAAAAAATGGTTGATTGTAAAGTTGTGAGTACTTGTGGTTTGCTTCAGATTTCACATTTTGGGTGATGTTTATATCATAATTAATTTAAAAGCGTACATAATTGTTTTCTAACATGTGCTAACATATGGTAAAGAGTCATCTAATCATTTGATTAACATTTGATTAAGTAAGTTTTATGAGTATATGTTGGGATATCAAGGGTTAATTGAACAATTTGTAAATAGCTATATTATTTTATAACGCCCTTTATTTCATAATTAATGGAACAATGAGAAAACTTTAATTATATCTATGCTTTGTCATGGCATATGAAACTCACAAGAAACAAAGTATGGAGTGGAGGCAACAGAGGATTTATTAATGATCGGCATGAGGAATGGTTTCCAAAATATGTGTGAAGTTTATGATTCACTCGTTGAACTGGTACATATTTTCATTTACGCAGTTATATATATTATATTATTTATAAATGTATATATTCTCGTTACATTTTATTTTTATGCTTGTAGATGGAACATGAAAATATGGAACAAAATAAAGTCAAACAACAAAATATTTCAAATAACTCATGAACAATATCTCTTGAAGATGATGAAGAGATGAGGCATGGAACCAGCTCAAGCGACTACAACACTTCAACCATTGAATGATGATCAATACATTTGAATGTCGTTACTGCAAGTTGTATATTTTGGAATTTTTATCTATAAAAAAAAACATTCTTTATAATGTAGACATATCGCCCCAATTGGATGAGGATAAGTATTCAATAATTGTAACAGTGTCAAAATGACATTTTGATTATCAATAACTTCTATATTATCCCATATTTTGGATTCTTACTCATGTNTATATACTTACTTACTTTACTATAAAAATATTTGATTCTCAAACGATTAATTGAAAATTTGTAAAAAATAAGAAGAAGAACTATATTTAGATATCAACGTCATGGAAAAATTCACCATAACACCATCACAATCTATAAAATAAATAAAAACTATATTTACATATACTAGCATGGAAAAATTCACCATAGCAACATATGTAATCTATTTTTTTCACCTATTAATGTCTTTTATTCATTTCCATGAACTAATGTCTATTCAAATTATAACCACGGGTACCCTTTCAGATAATAAACATACCAGTGCTCTTTGCATATCATATTGACTAGTGCACTTTTTAAAATACAAGCTCTAGTGCTTGTTGTCCAAACTATACACAACGATGCTCATTGTTATACTATACGCACCATGCTTATTGGTATAGTATGCACACCGGTTATATTTTATTACAAAATGCATAACATTGCACATAATAAAACATCAACACCGGTGCATTTAAATACACAAACACAATGGGGCTTTAATAAAATATACGAGACACTGGTGTGTTTAGAACAATGCATCGGTGTTGTTACAATGTAATATGTGCATTGGTGTGTGCATTAGAAAATACCAACTGGTGAGTTGGAAATGAATGTATGCACCAATGTTGTCACTGTAATGTATAAGTGTTGGTGTGTTTTATCTAAAATATACACATTGATGCGTTAACATTGTGTTTACACGGTAGTGGCATTTTACATATAGAAGACACACTGGTGGGCATTTACGCACTAGATAAAAACATCCGCTAAAACCTTCGACTGCCCATATTTTTTAGTTATAGTGGATATCCATTATAACCTCCGCAAAAACCTCTACTGCTAGAAACAAAAGTTGTAGTGGAGGTTTTTGGATAATTTTTTCCAATCTTGTAACATTAAAACCCTCTGCTAGAAGGTGTTTTCCTTGTAATGTTTGGTTCGTCTGAGAAAACTAGAGATGTATAGGGCTATTTTAGCGGTTTATCACTCTAAATTGTGTATATGTTTTATTTCTATGTCTTTATGCTTGGCCAGTTTATAAAGGCTTACAGTGTTATAACAATGTTGTTAATGTTGTAGTAGTCTTGAGGCTACAAGTTGATGATAGACCGTTGGGTATAGTTATGTGGATCTTTGAGTTGGGTCATACTTTGGAAATATGTGTACCCATTTTGGTTGTTTCCATCATATTTTTAATATAAATTTTACCCTCTTTTTTTTTATAAGAATCAAAACAAAAATGGATTTGCCTCTCTCATGGCATCCTCCAGATCCCATGCAGCCTCATTGTGACCAAAGTGATTCCACTACACCTTTTTTTGTCTCATGGCTCGGTTCCATATTAATGTTACTCTCTCATTGATGATGCATAGTGGCTCTATTTGGAACTCTCCCTCGAGTTACACATGGATCACATCCCAGTCAATCATATAGCTAAGATCATGTACATCTTTCTTAAGAAAATAAACATGAAAAACATTGTGAGCTCCTAATGTTAACAAGCATTGCAATTGCCCCTATTCTCTCAATAACTTCAAATTGCCCACAATATCTTGGTGACAAAGTTATGGATATAAAATATATCAATAAATGATTAATAATAAATATATTGATAATTAATAATAAATAAGATAATATTTATTACTAAAGGTTACAACTTCGTATGAAGAGTCCCTATATGCCCTTTTAACAATTATATATATGGACATTTTCATATGTGTACATCATCATCGATATTATCAAATACATTACATATTATTTCCAACATGGACTATACTCATTTATCTTTTGGATACTTTATTATTATTGCTCCGATGCGATCACAACAATGGTGTCAGAGCACGCTGATTTTGACTTGTGGCCAAAATTGTCAAGGTTTCCTTGAATTTATGACTTCGACTTTACGATGTTTTTTAGCCATCCATATTGAGAGTTTCTCCAGTAAAATTGGTCTTTAACCAAAAATTGGCCTTAGTCATTTGAATTTCATTGAAGAAGTATTCATTCTAGTCCAAATATGAAGAAGAGACCAAGAATCTATAAAAACATTACAAAGAAGAAGTGCGAAAAAATAATTATCTGCTGAAAAATAGAGTAAATATATTTAGAAAAAGAAAGAAAGGTATATTTAGCATCCAGAAAAGAAAAAATAAAAAATAATGAGATATATATATACACACATGGTTTTATAAAACCAATACATAGTTTTAACACAACCAATCAAATCCAACAATACATTTTGAGGACAAAGCATCTCTGAAAAGAAAGGCAATGTTATGAATATAAAATATATCAATAAATGAATACTATTAAATATATTGATAATTAATAATAAATAAGATAATAGCTATTATTAAAGGTTACGACTCTTTACGAAGAGTCACTATATGCCCTTTTAATAATTATATATATGGGTGTTCTCATGTGTGTAAACCATCATTCATATTATCAAATACAATATATATTTGTCATTTATCTTTTGGATAATTAATTATTGTGATTTTGATACGATCACAACACACAACTTGGTATAACTTTCAAGGTTCAAGGAACTCTTCCTTAGCCCTGCCTGGAGGTAAACATAATCCCCAACATTGAATTCCATTTGCACTATATCCGTATAATCATGGATTTTTTGTCTATCTTTCCCCCCTTCAAATTATGACTAATCTTTGCAACATTTTGTTCCATCTTCTTAAGCATTTATGGCCCAAGAATAATTTTGTTCACTGGATTATCCCAGTTCACTGACGTCCTACATCTTCTTCCATACAAAGCTTCATTTAAAACTCATTTTTAATGATGTTTGATGCCCATTGTTATATGCAAACTCTACCAAGTGTACATAATATTCTCACTTTGATGGTTTATCCATCACATACATGTGAAGCATGTATTCAATGATTTGATTTATGTTGTATATTTTCCTATTTGTTTGTTGATGGCAGGCAATACTAAAATTCATATGTGTACCCAAATCTGCAAAAGGATTTTTCAAAGAGTTAGATATAAACTTTTTGTTTTGGTCGGATACATATGCTTTGGACAATTTGAATATTTCTTTCATAAATATCCTTGTTATCTCATCATCCATGTAATTAATTTTAACTATAGTAAAATGTGTCACCTTAGATAACTTATCCACGACAACCATGATGGAATTATGCTTTCTTAAAGTAGTTGGTGATCTAGTTGTATAATCCATAGTTACCACTTCCCATTTCAATTTCGGAATTGACCAAGGTTGTAATAAACATGTCAAGTGTTGATGTTTAGCATTTACTTATTTGCATTTCAAACATATGGAAATACAGTCAACAATATATTTCTTCGTTCTTGACAATAATTATTGCTTCCTTGTTGTAGCAATTGTTTTTTGGTAGCTTAGACTAGAATATGACATTTTATGGTTTTTATCCATAATAATTATTCTCATTTGCAAAATTAGGAATATGCATTCTATTTTTGTAGATGAGAAGTCAATCATCCTCTAAATGTTAACCTCCATACTTTCTTTTCAAATTCTCTTGTTTTAATTTATCAATTACTTGTTTATAGTGTTCAACTTTAGCAAGGGAGTCGATAGTCATTTGTCTTCAATCTATTTGGTAGTAACTAATGTTTGCTATATGCATTACATATATTTTTTTGTTGAGTGCATCATCTACTTTATTCTGTATCCCCTTTTTGTTTTTTGTTTCAAAATAAAATTCACATAAAAAATTAGCCATCTAGCTTGCCTTGCATTTAATGTTGGTTGCTCAAACAAATATTTCAGACCATGGTGGTCAATTCTAAGCTCAAATTTTCTACCTATCAAAAATTGTCTCCACATTTTCAAAGCATGCGCTATGGCACCAAGCTATAAATCATGGGTTGTTGATTTGTATACCTAGGAAAGTGTTTCCCTAGTGATTTTTTGCCTAAATCACAAAATGAGAAAATTAAAGTGGCCCTTGCAATTAATAACTTGAGATGGGTTTTATTTTTCACTCTAGAGATTAAAGTGACTTTTTGGTAAATTTAAGTGAGGTGAGTGAAATTAATTTTGGAGATATTTAAAAAGTGCATTTAATCTCATCCACCCATCTAATTCATTTTGGGCCCTTAGATGACTATTCAGCTTCCTCATTTAGACACCAAAAAGGCAAGAGAAGGCAGTAAAGTTTTATTCTTTTTTTTTCATGAGAGTTGGAGAGATGAGAAGGAAAAATCTCAGGCAGAGAGAGAGCAACAGTGGGCATGATTCTTGAGAGCATACAACAACATTAATTACATTTCCATACAACACACATCTCGAGGAAAATTCTGGGCACGAAAAATTAAGGTTCGTACAACATCATTAATTGTTGAGTACAGTAGTGGCACGAATTTTGAGGTTATCCGTACAGTACAGCATTGGCACGAATTTAGAGGAAGTTCGTACAACAAGGAGCACAAAAATCGAGATAGCCCATACAATCCGTTTGGTACAACAATGGGCATGAAAATCGAGATAATTCGTATAGTCAGTTTGGCATGGTTTTCGAGGCAGCTGGTTGGCAGAAATTTCTGACTGTAAAATTTCTGAATTCAGTCAAATTGTTGAGCACTGTGGTGGAGATAAGTTTATCTCTTATTTTTATTGTACTTTATTTTTACTAAAGAAAATAAAATTCTCTCTCTCTCTCATGAACAGGTTTTTCCTGGGTCATTTGACCAAAAATTTCTGAGTTTGAATTTTTTATGTGCGATTATGTTTTTATTCCTACTCATTAAAAGTTGTAAAAATTCTTCATGTGTTTCAGTCGAATTTGTTTATGAGAAATTACTTAATTTGTAGCTGAAAGTTAAATTGGTTTGGGAATTAAACAATCATGGAAATGGTGGTTTGAAATAGGGTTGGGGAATGTGAAATTTATTACATGGTATCAGAGCTGAGTTAGAGAAGGAGCAGAATTTTATACAGTTAAAAATTTCATACTACTAGTGAATTCTTTTGTAGTGGGAATCACCTTGTTTAGACTTGAATTTTGCAGTGAAAAGGCAACATGACTTAGATTGGAGGATAGGCTAGATGGGGCTGGGAATTTTGTCCCATGGAAAGCTATATTGGTGCTTATATTGGAAGAAAATGAGTTATGAGATGAAGTGGTTCACAATACAACAATGAATCTTATTATAGTTCCTGCTTCCAGGGATGCATAAGCACTTTTTTTCTTCAACAAGAAGGACATAAAATCTAGAAGGATCATTCTAGATGCAGTTAAAGATCATGTAATCCCACACATCTCTAGTAAAACCCGTGCATATCAGATGTGGGATGCTTTGACCAGCTTGTTTCAAAGATCAAATGAGAACAAAAAAATGGTGTTGAGGGAAAAAATGAAGAGTATCAAGATGGCCAAAGTTGAGGAAGTGATTCCCTACCTTACTAGGATCTCTCAAGTGAGAGATGAGCTTGCAGCGATGGGGGAGGTTGTTTCTAGATCTAAGCTAGTGCAGACATCTTTGAATGGGGTTGCAAAGCCTTGGGCTATTTTTGTGGAGGCTATATTAGCCAGGGAGAACTTGCCTTCTTGGGACAGACTTTGGGATGATTTTGTTTAGGAGGAGACCCGGAGAGGTCTTGTGCAGAGGAGCTCTTCTAATGGTAGGGAGGATGAGGAGAATGTGGCTTTGACTAGCAAGGGAAAGAAGAAGTTCAAGAAGGGTGGGGCTAAGCAGCAGGGTGGACAGAAGAAGGACTTGAGCACTATAAAGTGCTTTGCTTGTTAGAATCTTGGGCACTATGCTAGACAATGCCCACAAAAGAAGAAGAACAAGTAGCAACATACAACAGTTTCAGCAGAAGTTGAATAGTTTACAGCTATATATGAGAGAGAGTTTTCTCTTCGTGTTGGGCATGTTAATAGAGAGAGTGCATTCATCATCACCAGTGCAGACATTGATATTGAGAGGGAGTATCCCTTATTGACTGGCCATTCATTCAGTGCATTCACCACTAACACGTGGTATATTGATAGTGGAGCCTCGACCCAAATGACAGGTGCCCAAGAGATGTTCTTCGAGCTTTCACAGGAAGGTATAGATGTGGAGGTAGTGTTGGGGGATGACACTGTTGTCAAAGCAGTTTGGTGTGGGACCCTCACATTTTAGAGGGATTCCATGTGTCACATGACCTTAAGGGACATGTTGTTTGTACCTGGGCTGAAGAAGAACTTGATATCAGTTTCCATGATAAAGGACAGAGGTCTTGGGGTGTCTTTCCTAAATGGACGTGTGTGAGTTTTCCCCAAGACTTCAGGACCATCTACCTCTTACACCATTGGAGTCATATGTGGGAAGTTGTACAAACTCTTGTTTCATCCCCAGCATGCTTTGACACATAGCAGCAGCAGTGAGCTTTGTGAGCTATGGCATAAGACGATGGCTCACCTGCATCATCCAACTTTGAGGATGTTGAGGTACATGGTTAT
This sequence comes from Pseudotsuga menziesii, assembly GCA_001517045.1. NCBI lineage: Eukaryota > Viridiplantae > Streptophyta > Pinopsida > Pinales > Pinaceae > Pseudotsuga > Pseudotsuga menziesii. Next base: position 73,495 of record LPNX010333847.1, on the reverse strand, counting down.
AGGTTTTCCTGATTTCAACACTGAGCACAATGATGTATGCAGAGGGTGTGCTTTGGGAAATCACACCAAGACTTCTTTTACGAGCAGTGATAGCAGGTCAACGGGAGTGCTTGATTTGATACATTCTGATTTATGTGGTCCTATGTCATCTATTTCTCTAAGAGGTTTTGAGTATTATGTGACATTCATTGATGATCATTCTAGGAAGACTTGGATCTACTTCCCGAGGAGTAAGAAATATGAGGAGGTCTTGCAGAGGTTCCAAGAGTTCAAATCTCTTGTGGAGAACCAGATTGGGAGGAGTATTCGGGCACTCGAATTAGATAACGAGGTGAGTATACCTCTAAGGAGTTTGATGAGTTTTGCAGATAGGAGGGCATACGAACACAATTGGCAGTTTCATACACTCTTGAGCATAATGGAGTGGCAGAAAGGAAGAACCAATCTATTGTTGGAGCAACGAAATCCATGCTACATGATCAGTTACTTTCTTTCTTTCTTTGGGCAGAGGCACATGTAGTATAGTTGTATACCTTCAAAATAGGAGTCCCCATCATGCCTTGGGGAACAAGAATCCTGAGGAGATGTTCACAGGAAAGAAGCCTGAGGTGAGTCATTTTTGTATATTTGGTTTCCTGGATTTTTCACATGTCCCTTCTGAGAAAAGGACAAAGCTTGAGCCCACAACAAAGAGAGGCATCTTTATGGGGTATGATGAGACTTCGAAGGCCTTCTGCATTTATCTTCTTTCCCTAAGGAATGTTGTTGTGAGGCGGGAAGTGATATTTGAGGAGGAGCAAGCCTTTAGGAAGTCGAGAGAGTCACTGCAGGAGGAGCAGCATGTTCCCACACCTTAGGCAGCTTCACATGTACCTTTAGTACAGAGTACAGGTTCACAGGTTTCTGGGGTTACTGGGCCACATGTTACATGCACATGATCTTCAGGTTTAGTGGTTCAACCAGCATGTACATCAAGGACAGGTTTTGGTTCTCAGGTCAGAAGTTCACCATACATAGCTACCATATCATAGATTTCATCAGTTGTTGGTTCACCAGCTCCTAGTACATAGGTTTATGGGCCTTTTATATCTGGGAGTTCTTCAAATGATGATAGATGAGTTTCAGAACAACCTTTAGGGAACATGAAGCCTAAATGGCTTCAGGATACCTTGAAGGAAGCTAAGAATTTTGGAGCACCCAAGGAAGTAGTGAGGACTATAGTGATGCCAAATAGGTTGGGTATGGCCTTGGTTTCTACTCTTCATGATCAAAAGCCTTCTACTTTTGAGGAGGCCTCTTAGCATCATGTTTGGAGAGATGCCATGATGGAAGAGTACCATTCAATCATGAAGAACAATGTTTGGGAGATTGTTCTGAGACATTAGGGGAAGTCAATGGTGACTTCTCGATGGATTTACAAGGTAAAGCATGTTGCAGATGGCAGTGTGGAGAAATACAGAGCTCGGTTTGTGGCGCGAGGGTTTTCACGGGTAGAGGGAGTTTATTATGATGAGACATTTGCACCGATTGCTCATTATACTTCTATCTAATCATTGATTTCCATTGATGCAGAAATGGGTTGGAAGATCCATCAGATGGATGTGAAGACTGCATTTCTCAATGGAAGCATACAGGAGGAGGTTTATGTGGAGCAACCACAGGGATTTGAGATTCATGGGAGAGATTCTCATGTTTACCATAAATCCTTGTATGGGTTGAAGCAAGCTCCTCGAGCTTGGTATTACATGATAGACTCTTACGTGTCGTCGATGGGTTTTCAGAAGAGTGAGGTTGACCTGAATCTCTACTTCATCATGGTTGGAGATGATCCACTCATTCTTTTGTTGTATGTGGATGATTTTTTTATCATGGGTGATGAGCGACCTATTGCAGTTTGCAAGAGAGATCTTGCTTTAGAGTATGAGATGACTAACATTGGGTTGATGCATTATTTTTTGGGATTGGAAGTTTAACAGGAGCCTGGACATATTTTCATGGGGAAGGGAAAGTATGCAGCACATATTCTGAGGAGATTTCGAAAGGAGGATTGCAGGCCGATGCCTACACCTATGGTCACCAACTAGAAGAAGCTTCATTATTCTAAGGGAGAGTTGGTGGATCCTACCTTATATCGTCAGCTCATAGGGTCGTTGATGTATCTGGTCAACTCTAGGCCATATTTCTGTTTTGCGGTGAACACTCTTATTCAGTTCACAGTGGAGCCTAGGAGAGTGCACTAGATTGCCGCAAAACATGTAAGATACCTTGCAGGTATAGTGGATTATGGGTTGGATTATAGGAGATCAGATGGAGTTAGTTTGATTGGATTCCCATATTCAAATCGGCAAGCAGTGTGGTAGACCAGAAGAGCACTTCCAGATGTTGTTTCAGTTTGGGCTCGACAGCAGTGTCATGGTTGAGTCAGAAGCAAAATTTGGTTGCTTTGAGTTCTGCAGAGGTTGAGTACATGGCATCCAGTTCGGCTAGTTGCGAGGCACCGTGGCTTCGCAAGTTGTTGTTGGATTTATTTGATCAGGAGCTGAGGCCTATGGTGATTTATTGTGACAATCAGAGTTGCATCCAGCTCTCTGAGAATTCTGTATTTCACGATAGGTCAAAGCATATTGAGATCAGGTACCATTTCATTTGTGACTATGTTCAAAGAGGAGTTGTGGAGTTGCAGTACATTTCCATTGATAAGCAGGTTGCATATATCTTGACGAAGTCTTTTGGAAGAGGCAAGTTCATTCATTTCAGAGACAAGTTGGGTGTGGTGCAGAACACCTTCCTCGGTAAGAGGGAGTGTTGATTTTTATTCTTAAGAAAGTGTTCCCCTAGTGATTTTTTGCCTAAGTCACAAAAGGGGGAAAATTAAACTGAATCTTGCAATTAATAAATTGAGATGAGTTTTAATTTTCACTTTAGAGATTAAAGTGACTTTTTGATCAATTTAAGTGAGGTGCGTGAAATTAATTTTGGAGAGATTTAAAAAGTGCATTTAATCTCATCCACCCATCTAATTCATTTTGGGCCCTTGGATTAGATGACTATCCAACTTCCTCTTTTGGACATCAAAAAGGCAATGGAAGGCATTAGAAACTTATTCTTTTTTTCCATGAGAGTTGGAGCGCTGAGAAGGAGAAAAATCACAGGCAGAGAGAGAGTAGCAGTGGGCACGATACCCGAGACCATAGAACAACATTAATTACATTTTTGTACATCATGCATCTTGAGGCAAATTATGGGCACAAAAATCAAGGTTCGTACAACAACATTAATTGGTGTTCCGTACAACTGTGGCACAAATTTTGAGACAGTTCTGGGTGCATATTTCTTAGCAGTCCGTATGGTACAGCACTAGGCACGAATTTTGAGCCATATCATACAGTAGGGATCACGAAAATTGAGACATTACATACAATATGTACGATACAGCAACAGGCATGAAAATCGAGACAATCTGTACAGTCAGTTTAGCACGGTTTTCAATGCAACTAGTTGGCAGAAATTTCTAACTATAAAATTTCTGAATTCAATCAAATTGCTAAGCACAGTGATAGAGATAAGTTATTCTCTGATTTTTGTTGCACTTTATTTTTACTAAATAAAATAAAATTCTCTCTCTCTCTCAAGAACAGGTTTTCCCAGAAGGTTGGGGTTTTTCCTGGGTCATTTGACCAAAAGTTTATGAGTATGAATTTGTTATGTGTGACTCTGTTTTTATTCATGCTCTTTAAAAGTTGTAAAAATTCTTCATGTGTTTCAGTCATATTTGTTTATGAGAAATGACTTAATTTGTAGCAGAAAGTTAAATTGGGTTGGCCATTACATGATCATGGAAATGGTGGCTTGAAACCGGGTTGGGGAATGTGAAATCTTTTACATAGGCAACATGATTTCTTTTATGTTCTTTCAACTTTCTGAACTCATAACATACCACATGATTGTCTTGCATAAAAAATCATCCAATTTGTTGTTTACATGCATTAGTACACAACACACATTACAAAATCATTTTCTATATTTGCAATTTTCAAAATTGAAGCACTAGTAAGAAGCTTCTTCTATATCTATAAGTTTTTCTCACATTTGTATTCCCACTCAAACTTTATTGCATTCTTTTGCAAAAAATTAATGGGGTGTGCAATCTTGGAGAATCCTTTAATGAACCTTCTATAATAACCAACAAGACTCATAAAATATCTCACATTTGTCACATTATTTGGGGTTTGTCAATTCGTAATAACCTTAATATTTTATGGATCCACAAATATTCCTTCTTCTAAAATAATGTGACCCAAATAATGAATTTTCTTTTGCTAGAAGCCACATTTGTTTAACTTTGCATGAAAGTTATGCTCCTTTAGCACTCACAAAACCATTCTCAAATAAGAATATCATCTAGAAAAATTAGCACAAACTTATCCAAGTACTTGCTGAAAACACTATTCATTAGACACATGAATATAGTTGGTGCATTAGCCAGATCAAACAACACCACCACAAACACATAATTTCCATACCTTGATATAAATGTTGTTTTGTGGATGTCTTATTCCTTGAGTTTGACTTGATGGTAACCATGTCTTAAATCAATGTTTAAAAATGTTTTTTCCCCTTTCATTACGTCAAATAGATCATCAATTCAAGGTAAAGGGTACTTGATCTTCACTGTAACCTTTTTCAATTGCACGTAATGAATGTACAACTTAAAATTTCCATCCTTCTTTTTAAAAAATAACACTAATTCTCCCCATGGAGATATACTTGGTCGAATGTATTTATTTTCCAACAACTCTTACAATTATATTTTTAGCTTTAGCAATTATGGGGTACTCATTCCATAAAGTGTCTTGGACACTAGTGTAGCTCCTAGCACAAGATCAACTATGAAATCAATATTTCTCTTTGGAGGAAGCCCTAACACTTCATCAGGGAACACATCATTGAATTCTTGCCAGACTTAATTGTCCTCCAACTTGAGAAATCAATTTCCCTCTTTGTATAATACATGGGAAACATACAATTAACAACCTTTCATGAAACATTTTTTCAACTGCATGGCTAAAATTTATCTAATAAAAACCACATTTGGAATGTCATTTACTATCCTTGGGTTTCCTTCTTCATCAATGCATTCAAAAGTATTGTTGTAGCAATAAAGTTTAACTCAATGTGCTTCCAACCAATCTATTCTAATGAGAACATCATAAGAATTAAGTGGAAACATATTCATATTCGCTCATGTGAAGAGTCCATCCATCTCTAATGGACATTTCTTTGTAATTTCACTAACTTTTATCTTGGTTCCAATGGCCAATTGGACCAACCATGATTTATTATGCCTTGTTTTTTGAAAAGCACAAATCTCAACAATTCTAAAAGTAACATAATTGTCACGTCCCCAACCCTCCGACCAGCGAAGAGGACGCGACTAAACATGCTAACTAAGTACCTGGGAAAAACCATGCCCCATGCACATAAACATAAAGGTAATGTGAAATGCATATTGATAAAATCATACACATATACATATGCAGATATCTAATTCACGTAAACATATAGCGGAAGCAAATACATGTCATCATACATTCACAACATATAAGCACTTATCATGTTCATTCATAAAATATTACAGTTGCAAGGACTTAAGCACAAGAATACTTATCTTTAGGAAAGATTGTCCTGCAACCAGCTACGTCGTTGCAACGTTCCACCCAACCATATGCCAATGTACTCATCAATCTCTCGGCAACACTGCCACCCCCGAGCTGGGCATGATTCCACAAGGAGTAAGGGGCAACTAGCAGGCTCACACGTAGCCAAGGATACACAACAATACCTAGCCAATCCAATAGATTTGGGTTTATAAGGCTATCTAGAGCTGGAAACGCTGGCTGCTAAGCTAGTGGGCTCACTGAAGAGCTAAGGACACATGCACTAGAGCTAGCCTGAATTCTAAGACATCCACACACACCCAACACAAGGAATCATCCCCTTCTCTGCTGCACAGTCCCTCAAGCCATGACTTCCCTTCCAGTGCTATTCAGGGGGTTTAGATAAGAAAGCCATCCCTATAGCTCTGTCTGTGAGGCTCCTGCACACACTAGGTTTATCAAGCACACTCGGGCTCCATTTCCACTCCCAAACGGTCCAAAGACCAAACATTGTGCCCACACAACAAAACAACAGCTATGGGATTGACAGGAAACACCATAGAGAAAAACTGGAACGACATTTGGGTAATACACTGCTCAGACTGAGCAATTCGACTCCAGAGTCGTTTATGGCCCTATCGTGGCCAAAACGACTCAACAACAACCCAAAGACGTGGGTAAGACAACCCGACCTCTCAGATTGCGTGAGATGAAGAACACTGCCTACGTGAAGGGGTTTCGGCATACACAGACCTAATCATGGGTAAGAATTACACACAACAAACCCCAAATCGGGAAGGAAGAATAGAACACGGTTGCCTGCGTGAGGGAGAAGGAATGACTACATGAGGGAGAATCATCGAATTGGGTTCCTTGTTACCCGTGAGGGAAACAAGAATGCCTCTGCCCCTGGGCTTGCGTGTGGGCAAGAACTGGCAGTCCTGCCAACTTTCACAGTTGCCCATGCATACGTTCCCCAAGGGCAATAACTACCCAACCAACTCCTGCATAATTAAACCGGTTGGTTGAATGAGACAAGGGAAAAAGGGTGAGTAAGACAAAAAGGATGGTCATCATCTAGATGGGTTCATCACTTGACACTTGCTCGTTCCCCAATGGATCCCAAGGGTTAGACATCCCCCCCCCAACTTATCCTTAGGAACTCATGCCCCTCTTCATTATTGTTGCATCGACATAGTTGGTTGTAGGTTTTTAATTAATTTTGCATATGTACATGGTATCCAACATTATAACGTGCCTGGTTAGCACAAAATACCATCGGCATCGCCGAAACATAATACAACAATCAATGGTGGGGCGTTTGCCTATAGCTCCACACCATGATCCATTACAATATATACATCATATACATTTAATGCAAACGGGGTCAAAATCGTGGTGTTACAATCCCATCCCCCTTCAATAGCACTGTCCTAAGTGCTTACAAAATTGAACAAAAGTGCTACACTGGCATCGCCTCAATGCTCCGCAGAATTGAACAAAAATGGATGTGTCAATCACATGGCATCCTCCAGCTCCCACGTAGCCTCTTCAGGACCGTAGTGCTCCCATTGCACCTTTACCTGCCCTATGGCTTGATTCCGGAGCATGGTGACCTTCCTGTCGAGGATGCGCTTTGGATCAATTCGGAACTCTCCCTCGGGTTCCACCTAAATCACATCCCAATTTATCACATGGTTAGGATCATGTACATATTTCTTGAGCAAAGAAACATGAAATACATTATGAGCTCTAGTGCTAGCAGGCAATGCAAGTCTATATGCAATTGGCCCTATTCTTTCGAGCACTTCAAACGACCCACAATATCTAGGTGACAACTTGGCACAACTTCCAAGATTCAAGGAACTCTTCTTTGCCCTCACTCCGAGGTAAACATGATCCCCAACACTGAACTCTCTGTTCACCCTATGCTTATCTGCATAGCTTTTTTTTCTGTCTTGAGTTGCCTTCAGATTCTGTCTAATCTTTACAACTTCCTGCTCCATCTCCTTGAGCAATTCTGGCCCAAGCACAATCCTGTTCACTGGATCATCCCATGTCACTGGTGTCCTACACCTGCTTCCATTCAAAGCTTCATATGGACTCATCCCCAAGGATGCTTGTTGTCCATTGTTGTAAGCAAACTCTACCAAGTGTAAGCAATCTTCCCACTTGGTTGGCTTGTCCATCACATACATGCGAAGCATGTCTTCAAGCACTTGATTCACTCTCTTTGTCTGACCATCAGTCTAAGGATGGTAGGCGGTGCTGAAGTTCAACTTCGTACCCAAATATGCAAACAAACCCTTCCAAAAATTGGAAGTGAACTTGACATCTCTGTCAGAGACTATTGCCTTAGGAAATCCATGTAATTTGAAAATCTCCTTCATGAATACCTTTGCAATGTCATCAGTCTTATGTGTACACTTGACTGGTATGAAATGTGTTGCCTTTTTCAACTTGTCCACCATAGCCATGATGGAGTCATGTTGTCTCCAAGTCATCGGCAAACCTGCAATGAAATCCATGGAAATAACTTCCCATTTCCATTATGGAACTAGTAAAGGCTGCAACAAACCTGCGGGGTGTTGATGCTCAACCTTTACCTGTTGACATTTCATGCACCTTGAAATATATTCAACCATGTCCTTTTTCATTCCTAGCCAAAAGTACCGCTTTCTGGCTATAGCAATTGTCTTCTGATATCCTGGGTGACCAGGATATGGAGCTTGATGGATCTCATCCATAATAACTCTCCTCAAATCTGCTACATTCAAAATATAAATTCTGCCTTTATAAGTAAGAATCCCATCTTCTTCCAATTTATATTCCTCGTACCTCTTCTCAAGACTCTGTTGCTACAACTTGTCTTTTACCTACTTGTATAGTTCATCTCTAGCAGTATGACTAACAATTTGCTGCCTCAAATCTGATTGGAAAATACTAACACATGCCACATGCATTTCCTGCACCTTCCTGCTGAGTGCATCAACTACCTTATTCTCTTTTCCCTTTATGTGCTTGATTTCGAAATCAAACTCACATAAAAACTGCAGCCATCCAGCTTACCTAACATTTAACGTTGGTTGGTCAAACAAGTACTTCAGACCACGATGGTCTATCCTTAGCTCAAATCTTCTGCCCATTAAGTAATGCCTCCACATCTTGAGAGCATGTACTATGGCTGCAAGCTCTAGATCATGAGTGGCATATTTCTTCTCATGCTCCTTCAGCTTTCTTGACTCATAACATATCACGTGGTTACCTTGCATAAGGACTCCTCCAAGTCCTTGTCTGCATGCATCAGTACACACCACAAAATATTTCTCTGGGTCTGCAACTTTCAAGACTAGTGCACTTGTGAGAAGATTCTTCAACTACTGGAAGCTTTCTTCAGACTTTGATGTCCATTCAAAATTTATACCCTTCCCTTGCAAGGAAGTGATGGCATGTGCAAACTTGGAGAATCCTTCAATGAATCTTCGGTAATGTCCTGCAAGTCCCATAAAAGATCTTACATCTGTCACATTCTTCAGAGTAGACCAATTCATAATGGCTTAAATCTTCTCAGGGTCTACTGATATTCCCTCTTCTGAGATAATGTGACCCAAATACTTAATTCTATCTCTATAGAAGTCACACTTGCTCAACTTTGCATACAGCTTATTCTCCCTGAGCAATTACAATGTCAATCTCAAATGCTCTGCATGCTCGTCCTCATTCTTAGAATAAATAAGAATGTCATCAAGGCAGACAAGAACAAATTTGTCCAAATACATGTTGAAGACACTATTCATAAGGCACATAAATGTAGCTGGTGCATTTGTGAGGCCAAATGGTACCACTACAAACTCATAATTCCCATACCTTGTTCTGAAGGCTGTCTTATGAATGTCTTCATCCTTGATTCTTACTTGATTGTAACCAAATCTCAAGTCAATCTTGAAAAATACATTTGCTCCTCTCATTTGATCAAAGAGATCATCAATCCTAGGAAAAGGATATTTGTTCTTCACAGTGACTTTGTTCAGCTGTTTGTAATCGATACACAATCTAAGTGTACCATCTTTCTTCTTTACAAACAGAACTAGTGCTCCCCAAGGAGACACACTTGGTCTGACATACTTCTTTTCCAACAAATCTTGCAGTTGCATCTTTAGATCTAGCATTTATGGTGTGCTCATCCTATAGGGTGTCTTGTACATTGGGGCCGCTCTTGGCACAAGTTCGATTGTAAAATCAAGGTCTCTCTTTGGAGGAACCCCTGGAATCTCATCAAGAAACACATCCCTGAATTCATGTAACACATGAAAATCCTCCAACCTAGGAGCTTCATTTTCTGTTTCCTCCATAATATGAGTTGCATACAACTGGCAACCTTTCCCACATAATTTCTTCAACTGCATTGCTGAAATCTGCCTCACAAAAATTACCTTTGGAATGCCTCTTACAACTCTTGGGTTTCCTTCTTCATCCATGCATTCGAAAGTCTTATTATAATAGTCAAGCTTTACCTTGTGAGCTTCTAACCAATCCATCCCAATGAGAACATCATAGGAACCAAGCGGTAAAACATTCAGATCTACATAAGTGGCCAATCCATTCATAACCAATGGACATTTTTCTACCACTTCACTAACCTTTCTCTTGGTTCCCGTGGCTAGCTGGACTAACCAAGACTTCTTATGCTTTATTTTCCTAAAAGCACAGATCTCCGCTACTCTAGGAGCAATGTAAATGTGAGTAGAACCAGGGTCAATCAAAATAGAAACAGGTTGCTCAACAATCTTACCTGCAACTTCAACCACAGTTGACTGGTGATCTGCCTGACGGTCCTCCAGTGCCACATAAATCTGGGGGACAACCTTTGCTACTTGACCCACTGTTTATGCCTCTTAAAGGTTGTAAGCTAGCCTTGCTTTCTCATTCTCAAGTGGACAACTCATGTGCATGTGGGGTCCTCCACGTTTCCAACATTAGAGAGGTTCTCTGTTATGCTGTAGTTCTCTAGGATTTTCTCCCATCACTCTGGCTGGCTGCTTCTTAGCTTGTGATGGTTGCTTCTGCTAATTCTTGAAGTTAGAAGGTTTGAAACCTTTCTTCCTTTGATTTGACTTCTCATTTCTTTTATCCTTCCATGTCTTTTGGTAATCGAGCTTTCCCCTGCTTTTCTCATAGCAGTTCTTAGTTTTCATGATTTCCTCTTCCAGAGTTTTGGGCTCATAGAACTCAATTATGTCCTTGTAGGACTGAGGCAATCCACTCAGAAAGCGTTGGATCTTTACCTTTTCATCCCTGATGTACCTGACATACCTCAACAATTCCAAGAACTTGTTGGCATACTCCTCCATGGTCTACTGTCCCAATCTTAGCTCATGGAACTCCTTAATTTTGTCATCATAATACCTGTCAGAGAGGTATTCCTGCTTGAAATGCTTCTTGAACTACTTCCACTTAAGCCTTCTTTTGCTGGTCCTCTTTACCTGTCTAAGGTGCTCCCACCAAATGGATGCCCTCCCATTCAAATTGAATATGGAAACCCTTGCCTTCATGTTTCCTGAATAGTCCTGAACTTGGAAATACTTATTTATCCCAAGAAGCCAAGCTTCAGCTTCTTGTCTAGTTTTTACTTCACCATCAAACGTAGGAGGTTTAGCCTTCTTGAATTCATTTCGAGAGAGAACCCTGTGGCGCCTCTTTCTCTTTCTTTTGCAAGAAGAAGAGCCCGAATCCCCACTAGATTCTTCTCAGTCAGATGACCCACTAGAAGACCTTCTTCTTCTTCTGGTACTGCTCTTACTGCCTTCTGGTTTTGTTTTACCATGCCCAGAGTCCATCTTTATTTGCAAGTCGGTCAAACTTTGCAACATAGCAGCATTCAGCTGATGCTGCTCTTCTTGGGATTTAATCAAGCTACTTACCTTACCAAACTGCACTACTTGGAACACTGCCTTGGAAAGTGGCTATGATTATGCAAAATGTGTTAATACATACAATTGTTAAACACATAACATTCAAATGAATTATACATTATTTACCTTTACTTGGAAAAATCATACATTGACAACTTTGTCAAAACATAAAATTTTCTTTCCCAAAGAATGACTGTCTGAAGGGGACGACAGGGGTCAAGGGGGCTTGCTCCCTTGTGGCTTCAAAATTTTCACCCTCTGCATCGAATTTTTTTTAGACTTTCACCCGCTACAGCGGCTTGATCCCTATTTTTCATCCACCGTAGCGGCTTGATTCTTTCTTTCTCATCCATCGTTGTGCAGTGGCTCCATCTTCTTTTCTTCTCCGCTGTGTAATGGCTCCTTCTTTCCTTCTCACCCATCGCCGTAGCGGATCGATATTCCTTTCTCTTATGCCGCTATAGCGGCTCGACTTTCGGTTTCTGGCCACCGTTGTGGCTCGTTCTTCTTTTTCTAGCCGCCACTACGTCAACTCCGTTTCCATCTTTCCTCCACCGTCGCGGCTGCATCTTCTCTCTTCTGCTGTCATAGCGGCTCTAACTTGCCGAACCAGCAGCCGCATTGGAAGGATTTTTCGATCTTCAACAGCTGCATCGAAAGGATTTTCCGATCTTCAGCCACCTTTGCGGCTCGGTCTTTGTTTTCCTATCGCCGCTACGCATCGGCTCAATTTCCTCTTTGTCGCTGCTGAGGAGAACTTTTCTTACTTAGAATTTTTTTGAAAATTTTCTCTTGTCGGCTTGCCTCCTCCTTTCTCGTCCGTCATGTAGTGGCTCACTTCCTAGAAACCAAGCCGCCATTGCGGAAAGGTTTTCCACTTCCAGTTGATACAACGACTCTCTCTCCACCTTTCAGCCAAATTTCCATACTTAGGAAAATTTTGCAAATTTTTCCTTCTTGGCGGCTCGGTTCGCTTTTCTCTGCCGCTACGGGTCAGCTCCACTCGCCCGACGTCTGTCGGCTTTGTTTCACTGAGCCTTCCGCTGTAGCAGCTCCCTTCCGACGAGCCCTCCATTTGTCCACTGCCGTTGTCGTTGCGGAAATATCCTGGACTTTCATCCGCTGTGCATCAGCTCCTCCCAGCCGAAGTTCATCAGCATAAATCCTGACTTTTAGCTGCCATTGCAGCCCATCTTTGGCTTCCTCAGCCGCTGCACAAAAGAAGGGCACTTCAATACTTAGAAAAATTTCCCAATTTTTCCTGTCTGCGCTTCTTTTCCTACTGACCACAGAAGGTAATTCTACCCTTTGTCAGCTGCCCTCTTGGCCCATAAAGGCCCAATGCTGCAACGACTGATCTGATGCCAAGCTGTCACGTCCCCAACCCTCCGACCGACGAAGAGGACGCGACTGAACATGCTAACTAAGCACCCGGGCAAAACCATGCCCCATGAACATAAACATGAAGGTAATGTAAAATGCATACTGATAAAATCATACACAGATACAAGATGTAATATACATATGCAGATATCTAATTCACGTAAACATACAGTGAAAGCAAATACATGTCATCATACATTCACAACATATAAGCACTCATCATGTTCATTCATAAAATATTACAGTTGCAAGGACTTAAGCACAAGAATACTTATCTTCAGGAAAGCTTGTCCCGCAACCAGCTACGTCGCTGCAACGTTCCACCCAACCATATGCCAATGTAATCATCAATCTCTCAGCAACACTGCCACCCCCGAGCTGGGCATGATTCCAAAAGGAGTAAGGGGAAACTAGCAGGCTCACACGTAGCCAAGGATACACAACAATACCTAGCCAAGCCAACAGAGTTGGGTTTATTAGGCTATCAGGAGCTGGAAACGCTGGCTGCTAAGCTAGTGGGCTCACTGAAGAGCTAAGGACACCTACACTAGATCTAGCCTGACTTCTGAGACATCCACACACACCCAACACAAGGAATCATCCCCTTCTCTGTTACACAGTCCCTCAGGCCATGACTTTCCTTCTAGTGCTATTCAGGGGGTGTAGAGAAGAAAGCCAGCCCTCTAGCTCTGTCTGTGAGGTTCCTGCACACACTAGGTTTATCAGGCACACTCAGGCTCCATTTCCACTCCCAAACAGTCCAAAGAACAACCATTGTTCCCACACAACAAAACAACGGCTCTGGGATTGTCAGGAAACACCACAGAGAAAAACTGGAACGACAATTGGGTAATACACAACTCAAACTGAGCAATTTGACTCCAGAGTCGTTTATGGCCCTATCGTGGCCAAAACGACTCAACACCAACCCAAAGACGTGGGTAAGACAACCCGACCTCTCAGACTGCGTGAGATGAGGAACATGGCCTGCGTGAAGGGGTTTCGGCATACACAGACCCAGTCGTGGGTAAGAATTACACACAACAAACCCCAAATCGGGAAGGAAGAACAGAACACGACTGCCTGCGTGAGGGAGAATCGTCGAATTGGGTTCCCTGTTCCCCATGAGAGAAACGAGAATGCCCCTGCCCTTGGGCTTGCGTGTGGGCAAGGACTGACCGTCCTGCCAACTTTCACGACTGCCCATGCATACATTCCCCAAGGGCAATAACTACCCAACCAACTCCTGCAGAATTAAATCAGTTGGTTGAATGAGACAAGGGAAAAAGGGTGAGTAAGACAAAAAGGATGGTTCTCATCTAGATGGGTTTATCACTTGACACTTGGTCGTTCCCCAATGGATCCCAAGGGTTAGACCCCACCCCTTATCCTTAGGAAATCATGCCCCTCTTCATTATTGTTGCATCGACATAGCTGGTTGTAGGTTTTTAATTAATTTTGCATATGTACATGGTATCCAACATTATAACGTGCTTGGTTAGAACAAAATACCATCGGCATCGCCGAAACATAATACGACAATCAATGGTGGGGCGTTTTCCTATAGCTCCACACCATGATCCATTACAATATATACATCATATACCTTTAATGCAAACGGGATCAAAATCGGGGTGTTACAATAACTATGAGTAGATCTAGGGTCAATTAAATAGAAATAGATTTCTTAAAAACCTTACATTCAACTTCAACCATAGTTGATTAATGGTCTTCTTGGTGGTCCTTTAGTGAAACATAAATTCTAGGGATTGTCCTTACTACACCACCCTCATTTTCAATCTCCTGGATGTTATGAACATGTTTGACACTCCCATTCCGATGTGGATAGTTTATGAGTGAGTGATCCTCTCCACATCCCCAACATTGAAGTGGCTCCCTTGGATTTTCTCCCATAAATTTTGTTGGCTTGACCTCACCATGTGATGGTTGTCTCTGTTGATTTTTTAAATGGGGATTGAACCCCTTCCTCCTTTAGTCAAACTTCTCCTTTTTATTGTCTTTCCATTCCCTATGGAATTATGGCTTGCTTTAGTTTTGATCATAACAATACTTAGCCTTATCCATTAAAAATTCAAAGGAAACCACATTTAGTTTCTTGAGTGGACATTTTGAACCTTAAGCTAGGTTCATCTTCAGGACAAAAAAGTGTCGAGTGCAAGAAGGTTCTTGAATGGGTAGTAAATACAAGCTGAACAATAACCAAAGGAGGGGAGTCAGTGTGGAGATATTGCTCAATGTGGGTTGCTTTCCTTGATGTGAGAGGGAACCATCTTGATTTATGGTTATCCTTACACCAATAAATTGGATGATATCATTTTCTTCAACCTCCATTGTGAACTTTATATGCTTTGATTGGTTATATAAATGTCAAACAAACCTGTTTAGCCGTTTTACTAGGAATCCATGGGCTTGAGCTTTGCACTAGGAATCCATATTAGCATATTTATGCCATTTTACATAATCTGATTTAATACATTCTAAGGGTCAAAACTTGAGGTTACAAAAATGCATAAATGAGAAAAAGTATGCACTATTGTGGTCACATTAAATGCTAAGATCAACCTACGAGAACCAAAAACTTGTTTATGCATGGAATGCTATTGCCTCCCCCTAGTGATGGTCCTCACTACCTTGGGTGTAGAAGTGAAACCTCTCTTTACATCACAATTGTCTCTTGGAGAATAAATCTTCTTGGTGTTATGTAATGGTTTGGAAAATACTTATTGGTCATGCTCGAGCATGGAATAAAATGGATGGTGGAGGGATGTAATTTGTTTGAGCATTTCTCAAGTGTTTTTTGACATTGTGGACAACGTGTCATGATGGCTTGTCAATATCTCGATTAGAGGGTGCCAATGCATTGAAAGTTAAGTCATATTTCACTAGAGACCCAAGTAGTGCATTGTTCTACTATGGCTATTGCTTAACACAAGTTCATCTTCGGTATGAATGTTGGTGAAAGTGTGGCATTGTTATAACATTCACTAGAAGTTTATTTCTCACAATAAGTGGTTGATGCACGACATGCAAGGGGGTTGTTGAATCATTTAGGTACTATTATGATGTCACTATCACCATTTAGGGACTATTATGATCTCACTATCAAAATAGCGTAAGAAACTAGAATTGAAACAATGTGCACACAAAATAAACGTGGAGCACATCTCCCAAAGTGATAACAAAGATGAGTTACACAATGTCTTCTTATACACATTACGAGAACCTCCTTCAAATAATCTAAGTACACCTATATTTCCAAACCATATGTTTATGTATACAATAATGATTATATTACCTTATGTAGGGTCACCATACGTTTGACCTTCCATTTGTACACACTTATCCCACATATATAAACTTCTCACACACACATATATTCTCATGGGGTCATTACATATTGTCACCTTTGCGAAAAACTTGTCCTTAAAGTGGCAAAAAACTTGTCCTCAAAGCTTTGTAGTTAAGGGCTTTATATGTGGTGAAACTATAGTAATATGATTTCCTTATATCCATGCTCTAAATATCCATCCATCCATATTCAATTATTTTCATGCCAATTTTGATAGCTTCATTTCCTTTGATTCCTTCTAATAATAGGAGACCCGAAGCCTATGAAGGTGTACATAACCTATCCTCTTCGAATTTGAATATGTTACCTCCTCACATATCTTAATAATTAGGCCCACCTTGGTAATTTGATCTCTCTTCTTTTCGTATAATTATCCAACAACAACATTTGTAAAATCATTCATATACAACAACATTTCTAAAATCATTCATACCCATTTTCATTTACGCAAAGGAAGTTATGGAGTAGTACAAAATTTCACGAGTCCTTGTCACATATATATTGTACATTCTATATACATATTTGAGAATTGGGTTGGGTTACTTCTAGTAGTCACGAAGTTACTGTGACATGTTTGCATTGTATTATCTACATAAACATAATCAATATTTTTTTTAAACCATGGGAACTGCAACCTCCCAAGAGTATATCCAATAACATGCAAGCCAGATATACCAATAACTTGTGACTTAGTAGAGGCCAAGACGTCCCGAAGCCCACCGGGGTGAGCCTCTATCCCAGGAGTCGCCTACCCTTCGAGCCTGATCACAAATAGGCCAATGATCATAAACATAATCAATATTAATAATTATAATAATCATATTTTAAAATCATGGTCAAGCAGACACCACATTGATATATAAAACCACTTATTTGTAAGATAAAAAGCCATACAACAAATTGATATATGAAACAACTTTTTTTTTTTTCCAACCAGGAACCATGCATCTTGTGTGTGCGCGGAGCTAGAGCTTGAGTAGATTACTGAGTCCACGAGTAGTAGCAGAAAACTTGGGCCGAGGCCAGCCTTAGGTTGAATGTGAGAACGATCTGTCTAGACGACGAGTAGAACTGTCATCGTGGTTGCACGAGGCATTAAATGATAGTAGCACCTCCCGCAAGAGAATATTACAGTCCCCGCAAGGAAAGTAACCTGGGCTTCCAACGAGTCAACCAAAAGCCCCATCGCTGGCTCACATACTCAACCCCTCATCATGAGGTTTGAACATAAAACCTAATGAGAACTAAACCCCACAAAGACCATTTGATCTAGCCCTCATGGCTACGAAACAACTTATTTACAAAACCTTAGTTTGAATGTGAGAACAATCTGTCCAGACGACGAGTAGAACTGTCATCGTGGTTTGCACGAGGCATTAAAGGACAGCAGCACTTCCCGCAAGAGAATATTACAGTCCCCGCAAGGAAAGTAACCTGGGCTTCCAACGAGTCAGCCAAAAGCCCCACCGCTGGCTCACATACTCAACCCCTCACCATGAGGTTTGAACATAAAAACTAATGAGAACTAAACCCCACAAAGACCATTTGATATAGCCCTCATTGCTATGAAACAACTTATTTACAAAAAGAAGTCCCTCCAAAGCTATTTGACCATTTGACCAAGTAAGTTAATTGTATATTTGTTTTTGATCGCATCAACGGAAACAGAAACAGAATTAGTGTTCGCTATAATTGTGTTTCACTCCAGCATTAGCTTTGCAACCTGCGTGATTTTGTTGGCGGGGAGCCGCCTGAGTTTTCTTTCTTTGTTTCTTCTGCTACAATCCAGAGTTCCGAGCCGACCAAAAAGTTCTAGATTGGTACTTGTCGATTCGA
The DNA here is from genome assembly GCA_001517045.1 of Pseudotsuga menziesii. NCBI lineage: Eukaryota > Viridiplantae > Streptophyta > Pinopsida > Pinales > Pinaceae > Pseudotsuga > Pseudotsuga menziesii. The sequence continues at coordinate 55,337 of LPNX010333847.1, read as the reverse complement.
CAGGAATAACACCAGGAAGACGCATCACACGGAAAACTGGTTGGTTCATCCAATCTATCAGTGCTGCTGGGGAGATTAATTGAATTTTAATTAGTGTATAGCATTGATGAATAGATAAATCTATTTTTATTGGAGAAATCATATACATAGAAATTGAGCTCATAAAACCGCTTACAAATAATAAGCCATATATACAGTTTAGAGGGCTGAGCCCACCGCAGCAATCCATTGTTATAGCTGATCGGGCTATGGACTTTGGACTTTCAAGTGCGCTTCCCTTCACAAAATTGCAGTATGGACTTTAGACTTCAAAGTGTAACGGCCAATAGATAATTGTAGTACCCCTATAAAAGATTATAACATGGAATGAAGCAGAATTATTTAGAGATAATAAGTCGGAGAATTCTCTAAAAGTTCCCCTTTCGTGGTGTTTTCAGTACAATTACAGGTGAAGACCTGTGTTCAAACCTTGGGGAGTAGAAAATGTTTTTCCACATGGTGCTGGAGCGGAATATGCAGCTCCATCCCCGCCACTTCGGGCCTCACTTGCGCGACAAGCTCGTCTCTAAGCTCATTCAGGACGTCGAAGGAACTTGCAGGTATTATCGTTATTATTGTGCATATTTTCTCATTTTTTCATCTCTTGGGAGTCGAACATACTGTCAGCGTTGCAAGAAACCCTAAAACCCTCGGTACTTTCATTGCATCTTTATCGGTGTGCAAGTCTAGATTAAATATGTTTTAAGGACGTTTTATTTTGTTCGACTGTAGGCTTTTAAGTTAATTTTATAGTGTCAGAGTCAGATTCTGCGTTTTTACTTAGGGTATTTTCTCATTGTCAGATAAGTGTTGAATGGTTAATTTTTAGGTCAGGACAGAGTTCTGTTAAGATTCCATTACGGATAGGTTTGCTTAAAGTTGAAATTTAAAGGAAAATTGACTAGCAACTTTTGAACAAATGTAGAATGAACGAAAAAAGAAGTGAAGGAAAATGCCATTAATTAATTTTCAGGTTAGGATAATGTTTGTGAAATAATTGAAAAATATGACTAGCAGCTTCTGAAACAATGAAAGGAGCAAGGAGAGACGGGGGAAATGCCATTAATTAATTTTCAGCTGAAGGCAGTGCTATAGGAAGTAATTATATTATAGGTAGATTTGCGTAAACTTGAAAATTTGAAATTTAAAAGTATTACGAAAAAATGACTAACGGCTTCCGAGTAAATGAAGAACAAACGAAAAAAAAGTGGGGGAACATGTCATTAATTTTCAGCTCAAGACAGTGTTCTGTAAAGCAACTTCAAAATGCAATACCCATCCTCGCTTATAGCGAGAAACTTGCCTCCGTATCCTTTTACTATGTATCAGGAGGTTTTTCCTGAGTAGATTAGGGATTTACACACTCACATTAAATCCTAAGTACTCGAGTACAGATTTGTAAGATAAGTAGTGTACCCGCCAGGTTGATTTTTACCTTGTGTCAGGAATGTTCTGTTTTTTTTTCACAATACCGGCCATATATTTTGATTAAAAGGTGTTGTTACTATGCTACAGCTGAACCGTATAGCAAGAGAATACAAAAAAGGTAATATAAAGCTACAGACAGACCTAAAATAAATACTGTTTTCCAGCCAAAATTTCCTGGGATGTCCTACTGTAATCCAGCAGAAAGGACATTGGCGAGTGTATTATTTTACAAACTAAAAATCCAAAACTATTATCTGACAACACACATTTCAGAAGATAACTCATAACACTAAAAATTCTGCCTTATCAGCCGCCCTGAAATTCCATGGTTGCATCCTCCAGAGTCCAGACATCCACCCACTTCCACTTTCTCTATAAGATTTACAACCTCAGCTAAGGTCTCAATCTCCCTTTTGAGGTGATGAGCCTTTGCTTCTTCTGTATGTGCTCGAGAAAACTCACTAGCCGGGGGGGTCCCTTGAAGACACATAAGCCACAGGGGAGGGAGGGGAAACCACATACTTTGGACTTTTCAAATGAGCCACCATCGTATTCTCCATGCTAAATAACAATAAATGCAGACGCATCTTTCTCTGTCTCTCTAAACTCAAGAAGCTGCCTTGCTGTATTCAGTGGTGCAAGAATCCTGGGTTCTATTGTCAGCCTTTCACTTGTGTTCAAATTCATCCTGCCAGTGACTTCATTTTATGGTGGAATTCACCACTCTGCTCTAAGCCTCAGCCATCTCCCTCTCAATGCATTGAAGAACAATCTAAACCTCCTTTAAATTGCACAGCAAACAACAGCAATTTCTGCAATGACAATGGCCCATCATAACAGTGGATTGAAGCACTAGACGTCAAGAGAGCCAACTACAAGCTGATGCGGATCTACCTTGAAAGCCAGGAACCCTATTCTTGGCGAGCCTGCTGCCAAGAGAATGTGAACAATACTGGGGTTGAGTTCCCACTAAACAAACCAAACCGTCCTTAATAATCCACTTCCATGTGCCCTTCAGGACTCGAGACCTTTCATAACTTTGCATGCCATAAAGGTGATGTTGAGGTGTGGCATGGAATGGAACTTTAACTCCTGTGTGCTCAAATGCAGACTGTCAGGATCATTGTTACATATATCGGCGATATCGCGATATATCGCGAGTCATCCTGCTTGGCAATATATCGCCACTAAAAAATCGCGATATTTTCGACATTTTGAATATATCGCGATATATTGGGAATATATCGGGATATTTTGGAAAATATCGTGCTGCTATAAAATTTTGCATGAAATTTGAAAAAAAAATTTGTATGAAATTTGAAAAACAAATTCATGGGTTAAGTTTTTGGCAGTGTGATTAAAACTAAATATATTAAATTCTTAAAGTAATAAATGGTAGGATTAAATTCTTAAAGTAAAAGTGACATTCTTCTTTACTTTCATTTTCTATCTTTTTACTTAAATTTTTAACATTGCCATTAATTGTTTCAAGATGTTTGATAGTGGTTCCAACCTCATCGAACTTCATATGCAAAAAGTAGAATTTTAGATCCCATTTAGAATTCAAGAGACTTAATAGTTTTCGGGATTTCAAGATTTCAACAATTCCACTGGATTTGATCAAGTGTGAGGGTATGGGATTGGCATTTAATCAAGCACATCAACCCATCCTTGTACCTTGATATTGGTGGCATTGATTATTGAAATCTTTTATCATGACCTTAATAAAAATGTACCCTTCACTCATTAAACATGGGAAGTTTCATCAAAATTGTTGAGTAGTTAGACCTTCCACCATAGCTTAAGTAGTTAGAGCTTCCAATTTGATGCCTAACTCATCCAAAACACCTACAGGACCCCCTACCGCTTCCGGAGGAAGCAGTATTCAAAGCACCTACAGGACCCCCTACTATTTCCGGAGGAAGAGTGGTGCTCCTTGCCTATAAAAGGGGTAGAGGGGATCGATGATTCCTACTATTTATTATTGTATTATGTAGTATCTAGATGCCTCATCAGTCATGATGATTAATTTCTTGAGAGACATTTATTTTGATCATGTGATGTGATTTTCTATCATTCCATCAAGAACATATTTCAATATTTTCAGTTTATAACTTTATAGTCGATTGTGATCATGATCCACCATTTGACATCTTATGCATCTTATATATTAGTTGTATTTTCATATTTATGTAGCAATGTGTTTATTTGATGTTGTTGTTGCTTTAGATGTTAAAAAATTGAAAAAAATTGTTATTTTTGTATTTTTTTGATGCTTTGCGACATTTGCCGATATTTTCCGATATTTTCGCTGTTGCTGCCGATAAGTTACATTGCGGACTCTCGGCGATATATTCGCCGACACGATATATGTAACTATGGTCAGGATAGTTGTAACTGAATGCCTCTTTATCATAAATACTGATGGATTATGGGAGGGAGGGCAGAGAACGACACCCCTCCATTTACCATACACATATCTTCACCTAACTTCATGCTCTAGTTGGCTAGCTTGTTGGCTGCCCCATTTTTCTTCCCCAACGCTTGAAAGAAAGATATTTGTGTAAAGCTGTGGCTTAGCTCTTGCACTGTCCTATGGCTAGTGCATGAGCCTAATGTTTTTAGGAAGACAATGCTGAGCTAATAATGATAGTAGAGTCACCAACCACTGTCACTTGGGTGATTCCTCTTTCCTTATTAAAACCAAGTCCATGATAAACAATCCATACCCCTCTGCTTTGTCGTTTGTCGATATCCCTAGGGCCTAATCCCTATGCAAACTTATATTCAATTTGTCCTTCAAGGTTATAGATATATCCCCCCTCCACCTGCCATCGCTTTGTCAAGGGAGTTCTGTAACAGGTAGGCTGTAGCTTTGCATAAAGTTCAAAATTTAAAATTTAAAGACAATAATGACCAGCAGCTTCTGAAAAATTAAAGAATGAAGCAGAGGAAATCATGGTTAAGAATGAGGCTATGAGATAAGATTTGAAATTTTATGTCGCTAAAAATACTTGTTTGAGGTATGAAAAAGAGTATTTTTGGAATTTCTTGTAACTCCAAAATTTGCCTCATTCTCAAGGACATTTTCCTTTGTATCTTTTGAAGAGTTTAGTGACCCCTGCAAGGAAAGCAGTATTAACAGAATCTGAAACACAAGAAATAACAATGGCACACATAATACATAGAGATTTACTCTGGAAACCTTTAACCAGGAAAACCGGCCTAACTGAGAGTTGCTCCTATCTTTATCTCATTGTATAATCTTCACCGTTTACAATAAATATTCATTGCATCCAAAACCTTAATCTGTTAACCGGGATTAGATTACAACCCTAATTCCTTAATTGGAATTAGTTAACCATGGCCTGAAAAGCCATTGGCCAAAAAAACACAAAACGAATCCATAGTACAACACATGTCCAATATTTCTTTTCATTTCATCTTCCAAATTTTTTTTTCCCAATAAATTTTAACCCTTCGAATTTTGTTTTATTCTTTGGTGATAAAAAAGCTTAAATTTTCATTAGCAAAACAAATACTGATACAAAATAGGGCAGGCTGAAACTATCCCTTTTAGATAGATTCGACATGGTAGGAAATCTACTATCTTCTGCTCCCCTCTTAAAACTTTTATTCATCTCAAAGTGTGCCTTAGTGCAACTTCCCTGCTAGCAGAATCAGAAGCTGTGATGACAGTGAAATTACTTATGGATGCAAAGGTTTAAGAATTTTCATCCATAGAGTTAGTATTTGCTTTCATATAAACTATTTATTTGTCTGTTGTACATTGCCACATCTAAGATCACAATAATTCCCCTAAATTTTCCTAAATACATGAAAATCTAATTTGCCTTTTTTTTGAAATATTCTTGTTATTCAGTGGTCGTTATGGATTCGTAGTTGCAATAACTGGTGTGGAGAACATTGGAAAGGGACTTATTCGAGAGGGGACTGGGTTTGTCACATTCCCAGTCAAATACCAGTGTGTGATTTTCAGACCTTTCAAAGGGGAGATTTTGGAAGCTGTGATCACTATGGTGAATAAGGTATGTTTAAATGGAATTTTCATGTTTCATCCTAATTAATTAATTTTAGCAGATGCACTGGTATGGCGTCGAGTAACAAGACATACCTACATGATATCCAGTTAGGCTTTTGGAAAAGAGCAAGGCAACAATATGATTGAATACAATACTGCAGAGAGAGAGAGAGAGAGAGAGAGAGAGAGAGAGAATTGATATCCTGACTAGCATTTTTTTGTGCAAATGTTGGAGGTTGCATAAGCATAGGCTATGATTCACTGCTGGTTAATTTATGGAAATTTATCTCTGAGTGGAGGATGCCAAGGTTCATAGTCTTATTTCCTTTCATTAATTTTTACAGATGGGGTTCTTTGCCGAAGCAGGACCTGTCCAGATCTTTGTTTCTAGTCATGTAAGTTCCAAGTGTTCTCTATCTTTAGATTCTAAACATCTTTTGTTATTATGGCATTGCACGATCTTGCAGTTTCATAACCATCCAAGTATAATTTTCTTTTGAGGAATCTGATCTGCTTGAACATTAAGTGGGCCTATATTTCCTAATGCATCTCCAATTTCTATTTAGCACTCCCTCAGATATTGGTGCTTTCTGAATATCTCTAATCCCAATGATCTATTTTGGTCATATTGGAAGACATTGATTAGATTTCTTTCTTTCTTTCTTCTTATCATGCCAAGTGTCGAGAACACTAGTCCTTTGATCTGGCAAGTCTTTTGTTTTCTATGCCAATATTATAACAGAATGTTGTGGTTCTCTATGTTTTGCTTCTTTGCTAACTCATTTCTATGATAATTATGCATAAACAAAATGTTCATCTGGCCTGTTTTGTTATATTTGTGGCTGGGTACAGTGTTTTTTTGTAAGCAGCAGTTGAATTTCATATTAATAGAGGCAAAAAAAACAGATTACAGAGCTTCATAGTCCTGCTATGGGGGCCTAAGACTGTTTGAACACCCACCCAGTCTGTCAAAAAGATTAAAGTTCCTGTTGGGTATTTTCAGAAAAGAAAAGTGTTTGCTCTTCCCAGAGCTATGGACATCGATCGACATATTACATACAATAAAAAGAGACTGTGGACCAACATGAAAATTAAACATTTGTAAAACAGAGAAATCCAGAAAAACTGGGAGTCACAGAGAGAACCGGGGATGGTGGTGGAGAGTTTAGGGCGTAGCATCTTCGTCCGTTGCATCCCGCGTCTCCTCCAGGATTGGGCATGGTCCATACTCATCCTCACGAGTCGGCTGACCGACGGGTTGCAGCTCCTGAAGCGGTTTTGCAGCAATGGTGCTGTTTGAAGCCTCGCAGACGCGTTTTACCGGTGTCGTCCTCCTGGTGTTTTCCAGATGCTCATGTTAGATTTTTTTCATTTAAGCAATATGATCTTAGGATCTTATCTGAGAGAATAACATGCACATCAATAATCACAAGAGACAAGAGACACAAAGAGTTTTCCTCGGGGAAACCATAAAGGAGAAAACCCCGCAACTCCCTCAGAGATAGAATGAGAACCAATAGCAAAAGTAAAACCCAAAGACAGAAGGATGATCTCCGACAGCTGTTCTCTCTCTCACTTGTGCGAGCTCCTCTTCTCTCACTCATGCGCTACAGTTGAGTGAGTGTGTGTTACAAATAGAGAGGCTCACTCTTTATTTATACTAGTTTCTGACTTGACAATTACTTACTAGGGCCGACTTCACTAGGAGAGTCTAATAACCCCAGTGCCCCTCAATTGTGGGGACTTTGCCCTCCGATCAACAAAGGAGGGTTAACCTCTATGACTTTACATGGACTTGATTACATTAATGATTCTCTTGATAGGAACATCGGGGTACAATGAAATACAATACATAAGATATACAAGTGAATACATTCCGAAGCTACAAATACATCAACACTCCCTCTTAGCTAGGAAGGTATTCTCTTGACACAGTTCATCAGCCCAAGTCTTCATCATAGGATCATCATCAAAGCTGGATCATCATTATCACTGGATCATCATTGCTCCCGCTATCTCGAGCAAATGGTGCTATCTCCCAATTCTACTCGTCATAGGAAGTTCTACAGAGCCAGCCCTTTTTCATGTTGGTTGTAGGCCTACCCTCCATGTAGGTCTTCTTCTTTAGTGCATATATCATCGGCATGGTAGGACACACTTACTACCATTCGAGAAAGGCTCCAACACTTATATCCATCGGCATGGTAGGACACGCCTACTACCATCCGGGAAAGGCTCCAGCACTTACACATACCAGCATGATAGGACACACCTACTACCATCTAGGAAAGACTCCAACACTTACATACATTAGCATGATAGGACACACCTACTACCATCTGGGAAAGGCCCCAACACTTACATCCACTGGCATGGTAGGACACACCTACAACCATCCAGGGAAAGGCCCCAACACTTACATCCACTGGCATGGTAGGACACACCTACTACCATCCAGGGAAAAGCTCTGCACTTACATCCGTCGACATGGTAGGACACACCTACTACCATCCGGGGAAAGGCTCTGCACTTACATTCGTCGGCATGTTAGGACACACCTACTACCATTCGAGGAAAGGATCAGCACTTACATCTGACCATGGGAGGAACCAATCCTACCACTATGTCAGAAAGGCACAGCACTTACATCTGACCATGGGAGGAACTAATCCTACCACAATGTCAGGAAGGCACACAGACTCATCACTTCCTCTTGGAAGGAACCTCGATGTGGAGAACACCAAGCTTCTCCCTGAAGTACTCAAACTTCACTCTGGCTAATGGCTTGGTCAACACATCAGCTATCTGCTCGTCCGTCGCAACATACTGGAGCTTCACTGCTCCTCTTTGCACCATATCCATGATATAGTGATATTTGATCTCGATATGCTTCGACTTTTCATGGAACATCCGGTTCTCCGACAACTGTAGACAACTCTGGTTGTCGCAATATATACAAGTTGCATCCAACTGGAGATCAAACAAATCAGATAGTAGCTTCCTTAGCCACACTGCTTCACAACTAGCCGAACAAGCTGCGACATACTTTGCTTCGACTGTACTCAGTGCCACGTAGGATTGCTTCCTGCTAAGCCAAGAGATCACTCCTAATCCCATACTGACGCAGCACCCCGAAGTGCTCTTCCTATCAATGGCACTGCCTTCCCAATCCGAATCCACATAACCCTCCAGGTTAATCTTCTGATTCGCCTCCTACTTGAGCCCATAATCAACTGTACCTTTCAGGTACCTCAGAATATGCTTTGCAGCAATTAGGTGAACATGTCTCGGATTTGTCAGGAACTGGCTCAATGTGTTCATAGCAAATGAAATATTTGGTCTTGTATTCGTCAGGTACATCAAGGACCCAATCATCTGACGATACATTGTAGCATCAACCGATTCTGATGAAGCATTACTCAATAGCTTTAGGTTCGATGCCATAGGTGTGGTCATGGCCTTGTAGTCCGTCATCCCGAACCTCTTCGAGATCTCTATTGCATACTTACTTTGTCCCAGGGAGATTCCATCCACATTCTGCCACACCTGCATGCCTAGAAAGTAGTGCATCATACCCAAGTCTTTCATCTCGAATCCGGAAGCAAGCTTCCTCTTCGTGTCAACAATCAACCCATCCTCACCTGTTATAAACAGGTCATCTATATACAGTAGGAGTATCATAGGGTTCCCTTCCTCAACCTTGTAGTAAAGGTTGGAATCCGCTTTACTCTTGGTAAAGCCTAAGCCAATCAAGAAGCTATCAATTCTGCCGTACCATGTCCTGGGTGCCTGTTTCAAACCGTACAAGGCCTTCTTCAATTTGCACACATGAGTCTTTTTATCATGTGTCTCAAAACCGAGTGGCTGCTCCACATACACTTCCTCTTCCACTACAACATTCATGAACGCAGTCTTGACATCCATCTGGTGTATCTTCCATTTCATCACTGCAGCCAGAGCAAGTACTGATCTGTTGGAAGTGTATCTGGCTACAGGTGCAAACGTTTCTTCATAATCTATCCCTTCCTTCTGGGAGAAGCCACGTGCCACAAATCTTGCTTTATATTTCTCTACGATGCCATCTGCAGCATGCTTGATCTTGTAGATCCACTTGAAAGTCACAACAAACTTCCCCTTTGGTCTTGGGACAACATCCTAGACATCATTCTTCATGATCGACTGGTACTCCTTGACCATAGCATCCTTCCATTCTTTCTTTTTTGTCGCTTCTTCATAGTTGGAAGGTTCTTTATCAATGATGTCACATAGTAGGGCTACATAACTGGAATATGACCTAGTTCTCTTCCTTTCTCTGTGCACTTCTTCTGGAGCCCCATATCTCTCTGCACCTTGGATACCCTCTCGTACCCATGCAGGTTTCCTTTAATTAGGATTCTTCTCCTGGGGTGGATCTAGAGGTTCCTGGGGTTCTTCCATTTCTCGATCTTCGTCTGGAGTTGCTTCGTTCATAGTTGTATCTTGGATTGTGGGTACCTCTGTTTCTTTAATTTCTGCAATATGTCTTTTTCTGGATTTGTTGTAAGCTGAGTCTTTGTCAAATTGCACATCCCTACTGATGTTGATCTTCTTAAATTCTAGGAAGTATATTTTGTAAGCCTTTGAGCTTTCTCTATATCCCACAAATATACCATTCTTTCCTGAAGGATCTAATTTTGTCCTCTTTTCTTTCGGAATGTGTATGTACACTGGACAGCCAAATATTCTGAGATAACTGACTTCTGGTTTCTTGCTGGAGAAGACTTCTTCAGGTGTCTTGTTCTCAAGTACTCTATGCGGAGTACGATTCTGTACATACACAGTTGTCCTTGCAGCTTTTGCCCATAGATGCATGGGAAGATCTTGATCATGAAGCATTGCCCTTGCTGCTTCCATAATTGTTCTATTCTTCCTTTCTGTAACCCCATTCTGTTGTGGATTATATGGAGTGGTCAACTCCCTCTTAATCCTTGAATCTCAGCATAATTCCTTGAATTCATCTGATGTGAATTCTCTGCCATTGTCTGATCGAAAGGTCTTGATTTTCTTCTTTGTTTGGTTTTTGATCAAGGCTTTGAATTCCTTGAATTTACTGAATACTTCATCTTTGCCTTTCAAGAAATATATCCATGTCTTCCTAGAGAAATCATCAATGAAAGAAACATAATATACATACCCACTCAATGAACTGGATGACATCGGACCGCATACATCGAAGTGGATGATTTCCAAGATTCCTTTTGCCTTGCTCTCGCTACTTGAAAATGTCTTCTTTGTGTTCTTTCCTTTTGCACATCCTTTGCAAATACCTTCATGTTTTGCCTGTATTTCTGGAAGACCTTCAACAACTTTGCTTGCAAGTGGTAGTGCCCTGAAGTGCACATGTGCAAGTCTTCTGTGCCAAAGTTTGCTTGGTTCTACTGAGTCATGGACCAAAGCTTGTTCTGGATGGCCCTTTAATTTGTATAATCTTCCCTCTTGCTCTCCAATCACTACTGCATCATCTATAGTCTTTCCTTTTGGCCACATAAGGACTTCGCCATCTACAAATGCAACCCTCATGCCTTTTGCATCCAATGCAGATATGGAGAGGAGATTCTTCTTTAGTCCTTGTACAAACAAGACATCCTTCATCTTGATAGACTTTCTAGAGTCTAGCTTATAGTAGGATTCACCACTACCTTTTATGGGATACTGGTAGTCATCCCCAAGTTTCACTTTGTGGGGTGACTCATGTTCGGATAGTTTCACAAAAGATTCTTTGAATCCCGTCATATGCTTAGAAGCCCCACTATCTATGAGCCAATCATTGCCTCCATGTGTGACAGTTCCCGTGAGGGCAGAAATCAAAACATATTCTACATCACTTGAAGTGTCTTCACTTTCTTCTTTGATTCTCTTTCTGGGAGGTTCATCATCTTCTGCAGTGTGGGCATGATGTCTTCTTTTGTAGCCCTTCTTCTTGTGAGAGCCACCTTTGTTTCTAGGACACTCTCTGGCAAAGTGTTCTCTCTCGTCACACGTATAGCATATGATTTTAGATAGATCTCTACTATATCTTTTAGGGTTATCTTTTTGGTGAGAATGCTTACCTTTGGGATGATGATAGTCCTTTCTGGTTTTCTTGCTATGTACTGTGAGAGCTTGATCTTCATTTCCCATCTTTTCTTCTCAAGCTACTATTCGAGGTTCTTCTTGTGAGCATTCCTTCCACAGCCTACCGAAAGTTATGAGCTTCCTTCTAGCACAAATCCCTTGAATGAAGGAGTCCCATGACCTAGGGAGACCATTCAAGGTGGTCATCACAATTTCCGCATTCTCCACTTCTTCATCCACTGCTTCAAGTTGTTCTTTAATTTGCGAGACCTTTGTAAAGTATGACTGTATGGTCTCTGCATTATGGATCTTCACATTCTTAACTGGTTCCTCAAAGTCATCTTTCGATTTATGTTCTTCCCTTCAAATAGCTTGGTCAAGGAGTCAAACATCTCTTTAGGTGTCTTTAGGGAAGACACCCGTGGTATAAGGTGATCCTTGATAGAATCAACGATAATTCTCTTGGCCTTGACCAAGTTCTTCTTGTGTAAGGCCTTAGCCTCATCTCCTTCTGGAACTGGAACCTCTTCACTTATGTAGGTGTCCAATTCATTTTCTTCAAGAACCAATGAGATCCTATACTTCCATGCTCGAAAGTTTGCAGCTCCTTCAAGCTTTTCATCAAGCTTGGTGTGATGAAACATCTTAACTAAGAACCTCAAATGGAAATACAAAAGATTTATATCTTACAAATTTGAGATGTCGAAACTGGATTTAGAGTTGATCTTCTGCAGTGCTGGTCTCACTCAAAAATTGAGGAGGAGAGCAATCCTATGTTGGGCTCACTCAAAAATTTTATTTTTGTGAAAAACCCTAATATCTCGCTGTAGTGGTAGGTCAAAAACTGAAAATACTTAGAATCAGATTCTGCTTCGACAAAAAGATGTGCCCTTCAATGGAGAGTTAACCTAGCCTCGTTTTGCTGATGATCTGTGGAGAGAGACCCAAAAAACTAAGAAGCCCTAGATTCTGCAGCTGCATAGTGTCTTCTTCTTAGGTTAGCTCTGATACCATGTTAGATTTTTATCATTTAAGCAATATAATCTTAGAATCTTATGTGAGAGAATAACATGCACAGCAATAATCACAAGAGACAAGAGACACAAAGAGTTTTCCTTGGGGAAACCATAAAGGAGAAAGCCCTGCAACTTCCTCAGAGATAGAATGAGCACCAATAGCAAAAGTAAAACCCAAAGACAGAAAGATGATCTCCGACAACTGTTCTCTCTCACTTTTGCGAGCTTCTCTTCTCTCACTCATGCGCTACATTGAGTGAGTGTGTGTTACAAATAGAGAGGCTCACTCTCTATTAAAACCAAGTCCTACTGCAGTCACTTGTTGTTCAAGCTTGTATTTTTCTAGATGTAATCTTCTTGTCATGGCACTTGTCAAGGCAGCATTTAGCTGGGGGTCTTGTTGTAGGTTTTAATTTTTATTTTTATCATAGCCCCTCATTGCATTGGAATAATCCTATTAAATATTTTAATAATAGTCTTTTAATATTTTTCTGTATATTTTATTACATGGGCTAGATAGACGTGCTGTTAGCTGACAAATTTTGGTATTGTGATTCAGTTGATACCAGATGATATGGAGTTCCAATCTGGAGACACTGCTAGTTATACCACTTCTGATGGATCTGTAAGTTTGTAAATGCATAGTAACATGTACTTTTGTAAACAATAAGTTTCATTGAACTTGCAGAAGGACTTGATTGTGATTTGATTACTACAATGAAAATTGGTGCCTTATGGCTCGTTGATTTTAAATTCCAGTCAAATCACAAGAATCAGTTGGTTGCAGAAGCATTTTGCTGTCATATATTCTTCATGTTGCTATCTAAAGATCTTAGAAAGTTATTTGTAACCATGCAATATTTGTCTCATTTTCCATCACCTTGTTTAAAATCCTAGCATGTGGATTCTTGTCAATTGGATTAAATGATCAAATTTATAGTGATTGTCTCAGACAAGAATCAGTTAGTTGCAGAAGCATTTTGCTGTCACATATGGTGTGCTTCATGCCACTTAGCAATATAATTATTACCTACTCGAAGTTACCTGGCTTGGTATTATTGTGCAACTGGTCAAAGATGGAAACACAGGTCTTCTAAATAGGCCTAGATGAATGGTTGTTTCATAGCTAATGATCGATCCATCATGTGTTGTGGAGCATGCTATAATCATCAGAGGATAATTGACATGAAATCTCAAAATTTCCATTTCAGTGTAAGCCTTACAATTTTCTGTCATTTTTGTTACTGTCTTTAATAAAAACAAATGCATCCTATATTCATTAATGTACAAAAGTACATCATATAGTGATACATTTCCTGACAAATTAAGAGCATGTGTTCTCCCTCCCTGTATAGGCAAGAAGAGCAAGTGTGTCTTCCTTGACTCTCACTTTAACAGAGTCAATGCATTCTCAGAAAATTACTGTCCTAGATTCAACCTGCATCGTCAAATCAGTTTTAACATTTTATGCAGCAACTTCTGCCATGTTATGCAATGCATTTTCTCTGTTTAGAGTGTCTCAGTGGCCTCGTTCCCCATAACAAGGAGATGCATGTTAATCTTATGCTATCCCATATGGTTCTTCTTGCCCATCTTATCATCCGCTTATCCCTAGAGATGACTCCCTTCACCTGGAGAGGGGCAATGAAGAGCCTATCTTTATCCACTAGGTTGTTATTGAGGTTCACTTTTGTCACTGCTATTTTAGATTTAACTCATCTTTCAGTTTTTAATGTTCTCAAAGTGAATTGTTCAAGTGCTTGGTTTAGTGTCTAGAATTTAGTTGATGGATTTATGCTCTGATCCTATTACATTATATTCAAGATTTTGTTGTGCCAAACTATGTGGCAGTGTTAATATTTATCTTGTCCTATCCTTGCAGGTGAGAATACAAAGAGACACTGAAGTTCGACTGAAAATTGTTGGTACTCGTGTTGATGCAACAGAAATTGTACGTTAAATCAAGCATTCAAAATAATTTAATGATAGTTAATTCTTTAGGGACTGTTGTCCCTTTAATGATATTTTATTTTATAATTATTTGAATCGGCTATTTGATCTGACATTTTTGGGTTACCTTTTTCAGTAAATTATTAAATTGTCTCAAACATTCTCTATAATTTGATTCAAGTATTGAGCGAGAAATTGCTTTCATTTTTCATCTGATGAAGAGGCCACCTATATTGGGCTACAACTTCTAATATCTATTGTGTGCTTGTTCATCTATTGAAGGAGTGAAATTGTTGTAAATTTACATCCACATGATACAGGGATCTGCACTCATAGAATTAACCTGCAGCTAAAACAGAGAAACTTGAACCACTAATCAAAATTTTAGATTTACATAACAACTACTGAATTGCAAACTCAAGAGAGTAGACACTGCATGTCAGAAGATGGGATCAACCCTGCAAAATATATAGAGACTAGATCTAATAAATCAGCAGCAAGAATATAGTGGACATCAAACAGAAGTTTGGAACAATTGCTATATTCTCATTCACACAATATAGCAATTACAAAAGTAATGGCTAATAATATTCCTCATGAAAGGAATCATATACAAGCTCTCCCCAAGGGATGCACCCAATTTTCCATGTGTAACTCTCTTCTTGAATGTGAGATAGTGTGTAAGAGGAATCTGTCATAATTGTCATAGAATTTGTCATAACCTTACACTGATCCAAAATAGAAGATGCCAAGTAACATAAATATAAGGATTCTATCATAAGGAATCTATCAA
The DNA here is from genome assembly GCA_001517045.1 of Pseudotsuga menziesii. Classification (NCBI taxonomy): domain Eukaryota; kingdom Viridiplantae; phylum Streptophyta; class Pinopsida; order Pinales; family Pinaceae; genus Pseudotsuga; species Pseudotsuga menziesii. The sequence goes on along the minus strand of LPNX010333847.1, from coordinate 39,976 downwards.
AGGAGTGCATGGGAGTCTCTGCCACATGCCACATCCTTTCTGCAAGAAATTCCCTCTAACACCACTGCATCCTCTTCCTAGGAGAACAACTTGGAGCAACCAAAACTAACACTCCCTCTTTGTGAGGAAGGTGTTCTCCACCAAGCTTCTCTCTTAGAATCTTGAACTTTTTCTTTGCAAGGGGTTTCATTAGAATGTTAGCAACCTGCAAATCAGTGGGAAGTGGGAACATAATCAAGAAAAATGTCCCTTCTGTACTCAATTCCTTAGGAAATGGTATTGAGTATCAGCATGCTTGGTGCAATCATGAAACACTGGATTCCCAGAGAGCCTAATGCAACAACGATTGTCACATTACAAAAAAGTGGGCTCCGACATTTGATCTGCCAACTCTGCAATCAAGTTGCAAATTTAAATGGCCTCACTTGCTGATGATTGCCATATACTCTGCTTCAGCTGAATTAAGAGTAACTGTAACCTGCTTTGTTTTGAACCAAGGAATCATTCCTGATCCCAAGTTGAAGCAATGGTCCGAATTACTCTTCCTTGTTTGCATCTCTTGCACAATCTGAATCTACAAATCCATATAAAAACTCTCCATCTCCCACATGCCTCATCCCATGATGAATTGTGCCCTTCACTTCAGATATTTGAAAACACATGCTTGGTAGCATTCCAATGGATCTTCTTGGGTTCAACCATACACTAGCTCAAAGTATTCATTGCAAAACAAATATTGGGCCTGGTATTCACAATATACATAAGGGAACCAATCAACTGCCTTACAAAAATGGATGTACCAAATCGGAATCTAAATCAGCATATAAGTTTATATTTGACACCACAGGAGTGGCCATGGGTGGCAGTCTGGTATCTGAATTCTCTTCAGAATCTCCATTATGTACTTCTCTTCTAAGGAAGACTTCACCAGCTTCCTACCAAACCTCTAGACCGAAAATGTAATGCATAAGGCCAATGTCTTTCATGTCATTTTCTTGCCAACTCCTTGCACCATCCAATGAGCTTCTTAGCTATGTCACTGGATTTGGTGATTTTTCACCTTCAAAATCGAAAAATCGCCAATTTTTGCAGCAACTCGAATTTGTTAAAAGAAATTTGCCGATTTTCATGCGGGTAAACCCTACCCTGAATTCAGTTGCCCGTGATTTCGTTACTCGATGATTTTTTTTGGAGTGTGAGCTTGCAGCCGCCTTGAAGTCTGGTGAGTCAAGTTTCATGCCCTATTTTTGGTTGGATTTTCCAGGTCGTGGATCTCTTTCTGGTTGGTTTCGGCAGCTCATGGTGATTCGGGTTTCTACCCTTTTTCTTGTCGGTTTTGGTAGGTCGTGGTCGAGGGGAATGTGTAGTCTTCCACGATCGCAACTTAACCAGATGGGTTGCCCTCCCACACCATAAAGATTGTTCAATCATGCAGATTCTATCTTCAGTTGCTCTCGGTCGGTTGACGGGGTGGACAGCCGACAAGCATGGCATAATGAATTTTATTTTATTTAAATAAATCAATATATATTTTTATATTTAATATTTATACAAAAAATATATTATATACTTAAATAAATCAATATGTATAATTGTATTTAATATTTATATATAAAATAAATTATATACTAGGTGACTTAGCTTCTCAAAACTACTTGTAAGAATCAGATCATTTGCTTACAAGACTAAAACAAGCAAATCAAATTTATCATATACATATAAAGATTTGGATACACTGCAGTCATGGTGAATCCTAACTTCAGTTAGTACTCAGCAATCCTCAAGTGCCATGAATATGATCCCTACTTCAGTGCATAAAGGATCTTTGTCAACTTGTACACATGGGTATGACCCATAAACCTCAAAACCTTGATTTATCATGTATACTTCCTCTTCAGTTAGACCATTACAAAAAGAAGTGTTTACACCCATATGGTATAATGACCAACCATGAACTGATGCAATAGACATGCTTACTCTCATAGAAGTATACCTTGCAATTGGAGCAAAAGTCTCCACATACTCAACTACCTCTTTTTGAGAGAATCCTTTAGTTATGGATATAGTTTTGTACTTCTCTATGCTCCCATTTGCTGAATGCTTAATCTTGTACAATGATATGTAATCTATCGCAAAATTCCCATTTGGTCTTGGCACAATCTCCCATACATCATTCATCAATATGGAGCTGCACTTACCTACCATGGCATCACGACATACCTACTTTGGATCAATGATAAAAGACATCCGTTCAACATAAGAAGGATATCTTCTAGGTGGATGACTCACCCGTAAAGTAGACTTGGGTGCTCTTACTTGCTCTACTTCCTCCAACGTTTGGGTAAGCCATCTTGGATCCCTAGCTAAACTTGAGGGTAATAAGTGCTCTCCCTTTGAATTGGGATCTTGTCAATCTGAATTTGAATTTGATTTATCCTTTGGATCAGCTACCTTTTGCCCTTCAACAATATGGAGCTGCACTTATCTACCATGGCATCACACCATACCTACCTTGAATCAAAGATAAAAGAAACCAGTTCAACATAAGAAGGATATCTTCTAGGTGGATGACTCACCCATGAAGTAGACTTGGGTGTTCTCACTTGCTCTACTTCCTTCAATGTTTGGGTAAGCAATCTTGGCTTCTTTGCTAAACTTGAGGGTGATATGGCCTCTTCCTTTGAATTGGGATCTTGTTGATCTGAATTTGAGTTTGTTTTATCCTTTGGGTCAAACTTCGGACCAACTACCTTCTTCCCTTCCAAAATCTTTGTAGGAGGCTCTTGGGAACTTGAGGACTATAGGTCGTCATCAAACTTTACATCCATACTTAACACAGTCTTTTGTTGTATTGAAATGTAGATCTAATAAGGTTTGGATGTTTCACTATACCCAACAAAAATACCCTTGATACCCAAGGTTTCAAATTTTACGCATTGTTCTTTTCTCATCAGGCACAAGTATAAACATGACAACCAAATACATGAAAGTGAGATACCTTTGGTTTCTCACTAGTAAAGGCTTCCTCTAGTATCTTTGTCTTTTAATGCCTTATGAGGACAAATGGGCGAATCCAATTCATTGATCAAAGTCTTGGTTGCCTCTATGATGGATCGTTCTTCCTATCAACAACCCCAATTTGTTTGGGTTGTAAGGCATTCTCAACACTATTGTTTTTTTTTCCCTTGCAAAATGCATCAAAGTCCTTGGAGGTGTACTTTTCTCTATTGTTAGGGCTCAACATTTTGATCTTTTTACTTGTTTGATTCTCCATTAGAGTTTTAAGATCTGGAAACTTATTGGAGAATTCATCCTTGGTTTTCATAAAGTAAAACAATATATTTTTGGAGGAATAATAAAAAATGAAGCATTTTAAATGCTACCTATTAAAGGAGTTGATGACAGGTCCACCTACATCTGAATGAATCAAATCAAGAATCTCTCTTGATCAATGCTCACTACTTGAAAAAGTAATCTACAAATGCTTGTCGAGTTCACAACCCTTGCACACTCTTGGTTTTTGGATCTTGAAGTTTGGAAATTCCTCCACTATGCCCCTCTTGTGGTATTGTTCCATAGTGTAGGTGGCCATATCTCTTGTGCCAAAGATCTCCTAGCTTGTCACTACCATGCAATAAAGCACCAAGTTTCACCGTATTCGCAAGCAACATATATTGGATCCCAAGACTCCACCACCCTTTTTCGTTGCAGTCTATTGTGGTGACTTGCGTATCATCAAACTCAACCACACACTTAAGATCTATCATGGTTGAAATTGAAAGAAAAATCTTAGTTAAACTAGGGACAAACAAAACATCATTCAACTCAAGAAGATTAAATGATGTTATGTAGAAAGAGACAGATCCCATTTTAGTAACTAGGTATGTGGCATCGTTGCCTAACTCTACTTGTATGTCATCGTCTTGCTCTTGAAGTCTATTGAAATCCTTCATGTTGAATTTTATGTGACTAGATGCTACAATGTCCACATACCACTTGACACTAGAGATGGTGTTATTTTTGATTTTTCCTGAGCAACATCGAGAGCCATTCTCGGAAACATCTGGTCAAGGACCAGGATGTGGAACCAGTCCAGCACTGGGGAACTCAACCTTGAGTTGAGTAGCCATTCTGTTGAATGGAGACATTTGGTCAGGGACTAGAATGTGGAACCAGTCCAACGCTGGGGGATTCAGCCTAGAGGTGAGTGACCATTCTGTTAAATGGAGACATCTGGTCAGGGACTAGGATGTGGAACAAGTCCAGCACTGGGGGTCTCAACCTAGAGCTAAGTGACCATTCTTTGAATGGAGGCACCTGGTCAATTACCAAGAAGATGAACTAGTCTAGTACTGGGGGACTCAGCCTAGGTCTGAGGGCCATTCTTTGGGAGAATCGAGGCAATTGGTCTGTTACCAAGTATTTGACCTCCAGTCAAATTATGCAGCCTATGGCTGAGGCACCTGGTTTGTTAACCAGGATATCACTATAAGTCCTAGAACGGGTCTGGGCATGTGAGGCACTCCGACCCTCGATATGTGGGCTTTGTGTTCTTCTCCAAGGCTTAGCTACTTTTGGTTAAGACACCTAGTACCTAATCTTGGTTTCACATGGAGTGTGAGATAAAAGCATTAGTAATTCTCTATTTATGATGATGTACTTCCAATGGGGATGAAGGACCACCTTGGCCACTTGTTTTGACCACATGGAACTTGAAGAAGGCTAAAGGTAAAAGTAAAAAATACACGAGAACCCTTAGACCACTAAGGAGTCAAAGTGAAAGTGCAAAAAGACCTTTAGTCAAAGTGAAAGTGCAAAAAGACCTTTAGTACCACTAAAGGTAAAAGTAAAAAAGATAAAATAATAAAATAATATTTTTTTGTTCTTTTGAGTTTTGGTCCACTTACAGGTGATTCAAAGGCTATAAAAGAAGATCAATCCATTTCATTATAACACACTTGCTCATCATCATCTTACAGTTGCTCAAGGAAGATTTTCGCTGGTCTTGAATAGGACAATTTTTGTGGTTATGCCCTAGCATGGAGGATTCTAGCTAGGGTACCCACTCTTGTTATAGCATAACCTTAAGCTAGGGTTTCACGGTGATAAATTGCAGTAGTAGCTCCACCCTCTTCACAAGCTAGGGTTTAACCTTAGTACACCTTTTCTCCATGAGCAGCTTCATTACACCTCAGGCAGGCTTAGATTCTACACGGGTAGCCTTATCAGACTTATCGAACCTCTTCACGGGCTACCCTCCTCTTTGGGCAACTCTCCTCTTCCTTGGGCAACCTTCCTCTTCCTCGGACAGCCCTCGGTCACCTACAACAAGCCCTTAGCAGGGCTTGGGTAGAGCCTGCTAGCATCTTCGGGCAACTGCCACCAGTCTCGGGAAGCTACAATCTGCCTACTACAGACTTCGAGCAGGCAGCAGTAGGGCTTGGGATAGATTTGGGCAAGAAGAGACTTTCAGGTAGCAACAATAGACTTCTGGTTTCCTTGTGAAAAACTACTGTGTTCAGTGTGTGTGATGTTGTTGATGTTTCTACTGCACTTGTCTTTTGTTATTTTACAGTCTGCAAAAATTTAAAGAATTAATGCTAATGCTAAAGTTCAACAGTTATTGGAAAGGCATGATACCATAGAGAAGGTGGTGCCAAGCTTGGTTGCTAACTCATCCACTTTGGAAGCTTCTGCACTGCCTGTGAATTGTGTCTTGCTTGTTCTTTGCCTTCTTCTCAAGACATTGAGATGCATGGCAACCGATCTTGTGGCACTTGAAACATTTCATGTGACTCAAGTCTTTCTTCCTTGATAAATTTTTACCAAATTCTGATTTTTGCTTTAAATAATATTTATACTAAGAAATCATAAAGAAAAGTACTTGATCTTTTCAACCAGTAATGCAACGAAAATAAATAGGAAATCATTCACACTTTTGACACAGTTATTTGCCTGGGAAAATCCCAATGGGGAAAAACCAACAAACCGATGATTTTATTAAGATAAAATATTGGGCTCTCGTCTTAGGATAACGGCCCATTGAGGAATAATAGCAAGAAAAAAAGATGGCCTATCACACCTCAAGGTTAGTCCTTTGATCTTGTTGGTTGCTAATCCCTTTGTTGCCCCTTGCTCCTTTTTTTTGAACCTGCTCTTGCTCTCTTGGATGGAAGTTCTTCTCCACCCATTCAATGAGATATCACTCACTCATTTTGTTTGTGTTTCATCCTCTCACATAGGTTGCTTTTTCTAACCTTGACATGAACCAAAACCCTATTTCGAATGGCTGAGATTAGATCTCATTCACTTGAGATCAATGTCAGAGATTCACTTTATTAACTTAAGTCGTCATTGCCCAAGACTTAGGCACTTTACTTAATTAAATTTAATTAACCTAAAAGGCATTCACTTTAATATTTCACTTAATTATTGTGAATCTCCTAAATCTGAGAGGTATCATCAACGACTTCGACTTGTTAGACAAAACATGTGGAAGTATTTATTCGATGCTACAAACATTAACACTCCCTCTTAGTGAGGAAGGTACTTTTGTCACCCGAAGGTGTGGATATGTCTTCACTATCATATCTGCTACCATAGCTGCTCTCCAATCTACCTGATCGATTGCTCCATTTGGAAAGAAAGCTATCCCTTCCATCTTGTTTGGACCCTTCTTCCAAGACTTCCCTTTGAACATTCTCCTTTAAGTCCAATGCTCCTGAGCATCCTGCATGACCGTCTTGCATCGTGACTCCTTGACAGACTTGGAAGGATGGTCCTACCTGAAGGCTGACTCCCTCTGAGTTGCTCAACCTTGAGAGCTACTTGTTCTTTTTTCTTTGCCACTCTGCTACTTGCCATTTCTTACCAAGCCACCAAAAAATATTACGACTACCTATACCTTGTTGCTTGTTGCTCGAAATTTTGCCCGAGGTTGTTTGCTGCATGGGTTTGTTTTTGAGTTTTGATTTGCTTGAATTTTTTTGGGCCTACCTTAATTTCCTGGGTTTGTTCGTAGCTCTCTTGAGCCTTCCTGCGACGTACTTGTTTTTTCTGTGACTGTTTGGAAGCTATTATGGGTTGCACACTTGCTTCTCGGCGACTGCCTTGCTTATCTTCGTCCTGCCCAACTATCTTGGTGGCTGTCAACGACTCGCAGCTTGGCATTTGGATTTCTCACTTGGCGGTTGTCGATGGCCCTTCCCTTCACCCACAGATCACTTGTCCACTGGTTCTCGCTCTTTGCTATCGCATTAACCTACTCCACACACCTTGCTTCTTGTTGTTGCTTCAGCCTCTTGTGCGAACTCCTTTTCGGTTGCCTCCCAGTTGACTATTTCTTTTGCCTTGCGACATAGTTCGGTTGGCAGTTCTTTTCTCTCATGCCGACGGTTGCTCTCCACCCTATGCTTCGCTTGTGTCCCACATGACCATTCCTTTGGCACAATCTCCTTCCTAGTGGCTGTTGTTAGCAACGCTTGCCCCCAATTTCTACGATGGCTATGGATGTAGCCCTTTGGAGCCGTTCCCTTTTGAGCTGCTTCTCCTGTAGCCTTCTCTTTTACCTANCTGTTGTTAGCAACGCTTGCCCCCAATTTCTACGATGGCTATGGATGTAGCCCTTTGGAGCCGTTCCCTTTTGAGCTGCTTCTCCTGTAGCCTTCTCTTTTCCCTATGTTAAGCCCGCCAAAACTGCATGCAACTCATGGCCCCAACCTTCGACTCTACTCTCAATTGGATCTTTACATGTGGACATACGACACGATCGTACGACGACTGTACAACCCGTACAACTGATATTCCTTTTTTTATTTGTTGTAAACCTCCTTGTCAAACGACAATTTCTCTCAGAGTTTTAATAAGGCTCTGATGCCATGTTAAATTTTAACACAATACCAAATTCTGATTTTTGCTCTCAATAATTTTTATACTTAGAAATTATAAACATAAATACTTGATATTTTTAACTAGTAATGCTACGGAAATAAATAGGAAATCTTTCACACATTTGACACAATGATTTACCTTGGAAAAGTTGAAAACTCTAATGGGGAAAAACTAGCAAACTGATGATTTTATTAAGATAAAATCTCGGGCCCCCATTCTGGGATAATGGCCCACTGAGAAATAATACAAAGATAGAAAGATAGCCTATCACACCTCAAGATCAGTCCTTCAATCTTGTTGGTTGCTAATCCCTTTGTTGCCCCTTGCTCCTTTCCTTTGACCATGCCCTTGCACACTTGGATGGAAGTCTTTCTCTGTCCATCAATGATATTTCACTCACTCATTCTTTGTGTGTCTCATCCTCTCACATAGGATGCCTTTTATAACCTTAAGATGAATAAAAAATCCTATCTCCAATTGTTGAGATTGGATCTTATTCACTTGAGATCAATGGTTGAAATTCACTTTATTAACTTAAGTCATTAGTGCCTATGACTTAGGCACTTTACTTAATTAATCCCTCAATCAACCTAAAACGATGTTCACTTAATTAAAGTGAATCTCCTAAGTTTGAGAGGTATTAACGACGACTTACACCTGTTAAACATAGAACCTATGGAAGTACTTGTCCAAAGCTACAAACATCAACATTCCCATGCTTTGATGACCATGAATGTTCCTTGTGATCCTTCTTGGGTTACTCATTCTTTCCTCCTTTCCTCACCTTAACGACGAGAGCTTGGTTTGGGATCTCATAATTTTTGGTTGCAATTCTTGATCTCCCTATCTCCTCTTGGATGAAAACATCCTAAAGCTGATTGATATCACACAATCAAACATTTTGAGATTAAATCAATGTTGAAAAAGTCGGCATCAACAAAAAGTTGGCAAGGGTCCCGAATACAACTTCTCGGCAACATCGACGAAAAAATCGGGAAAAATTGGCAAAAGTCGTCAAACATTAAAAAATACAAAATACATTCATTTTTTTTTCCAGAATTTTAAACATTTAAAGCAACAATAACATCAGATAAACACATTGGAACATACATATGGAGAAAGCATTGGTATATATTATCATCATGTAGTCATGCCAAATATAAAATGATACATCAAAGTCGATACTGTATCAAGAAACATCATAGTTGTCCAATCAAGGACTCAAAAGTGGATAACCAATACAACATGACATCACACATATAAATGTATCTGAGGAAAACTAGCATCTAGCTATCTAATATCAATGCTCTCTTCTCGAGTTTTCCATTCATACTTCATATTTTTCCGTACTCCAATGATTAGGTTTATATAAGGTTTTCATAAATGCTTTTTTATTTGTCCCTCCATATGATGACTTAAACCTAATTTTTGAAAGGTATATTTTATTGATTTGGTTGTCAACCATTAAACGTATTTCTTGTTTTGAATTGGTGATAAATCATAGATGTATTTTTCACTCCTCCCAAATTGAATTTATGACATGAGCCTCACATTTAGCCCTAACTCATCTACCACTTGAAACATTGCTCTCTTTTTCCTATAATGTGCTATGATGATCACTCAAAATATTCTTGCTTAAAAAATTCCCTAATAGTGAAAAAAGTAATTCAATTACCATTGTGATCTTTGATAAACGGAGACATATTTTGTATAGATTATCCTTGCATGGTTTGATCTTCAAATACAACAAAGTTTTGAAATATTTATACGGTAGAGGAAAGGTGTTAGTATACAACAAAATGGCTAAAATGACAAATTTTTGGAAAATTAACCATTTTAGCAAAAATGGAGATTTTTTGGAAAAAGTCGGGAAAAGTCGGAACGTGCCATTTTTAGCCTTTGCAACTTTTTCAAAAGTTGGCGATTTTTCGGAGAGTTTTTCAACATTGGATTAAATCCCTAACATCAATGATGGCTTATGGATAAACAAGAGGGAGGCCAATGTCACCACACCTAGCCCTCTTCTGCTCTTTAGGCTAGTTCATCTCTAGCTCAAGGGAGGAGTCCCTAAATAAGATTACTATAGTTTAGCAATGAAGCACATGGTGAACTTGAAGAGTAACCCTAACAAAACAAAGAGTTTTTATGCAAAGGAAATTATATAGGTGATGAAGGGATTGGAGTCCAGTGCCTTATCAAATTAGCAAATGGAGTCAATCAAGGAACACATAAGGGTTTTTTGGAATGATTAGAAAGGGCTAGGGTTGTACCATATATCACTACTCCTAGCTGCTCTCTAATAGTTGGAATGATTTCAAGATCAATCAAAGGGAATGGTCTAGAACGTAAATTTCAAATGGACTTTTATGGAGGAAAATTATCATGGAAGGCATAAAAAACACATGATCTAGAGCAGAAAATGGGCACCTAAACTACACTTCCAACTTCCAAGTGATAGTAGACGTATAAATGATAGAGAACTTATTCTTTATTACCTTAAAGCCATTAACAATTTGAAGATCCATGCATCAAGCCAAGCATGGAAAATAAGAAAATCCTTCAATGGGGCGTGAGCGTCAACCATCCATAAGAGCCAATTGATATTTCATTGAGTCTTAATGGGATTTCTCCCCCAATCAAACATGAGAAACGAATGAGGAAGAGACACTTTTATATAGGAGAGGAGCTCAACTTCTTTACAATAAAATTATTAAAATAATGATAAATTCTTTGCTTCCATACGTCAAGGGGCCAAACCCTCAACCAACAAATAGATCTAAGTTTCATAGGGGTGTATGGGAATCTTTCTCATGTGGGACACTCATCTTGCAATGAATCCCTCCAACACTTATGTGCAACCAAAAACTAACACAAATACTATGATACCTTTGTTCATGTTGTGAAACAAGCAAAGTTGAATTTGAAGGAATGCCAAATTGGAGATTCAAACAAACATCTAGGAGGGTTAACAACACTTCCCAACTACCATGCTACATATATTTGAGAAGGTGAAGAGGATACACGATCCTTTTCATCTAGTATCACCACTCTCTTCAATGAAAGTGTTGTAGCTCATTTGGTAAGTTATGTGGATGCATTAATGCAAGTCATAAGTTGTCACATGTAAGAATATCAAATGTTATCATATTTTTAGTTAGATGCCATATATTGGCCTATATTTGTAGATGCACGTCTTTTGATTTGGGTTCATGGCATGGGTATGTTGTTAATTCTCATATGTTGACATTCTTACACATGGTAGTTTGATGAGGAGGGCCAGATACATTTGCATCAATACACCACCACAAAGTATTATCCTAGTGATGTATAATTAGCTTCAATACTACTAGGGATTCCTTGGCCTTGGATACTAGGAGTGTCTTTGCCACTTCTTTGACATCTTTCTTCTCTAACACTATTCAACAAGCTCTTGGTGTTGACTTCTATATTATGGGTGCAAAGGATGAGGGGAGAAAGGTTCTTATCATTTTTGGTATATATATTTTTTTCTAGCTATGCTTTCTTATTACTTATTTGGTTTAGATTAAATTGGAATGAGAATTAACTTCTCTTTTAGTGATTAAGCCCAAAAGACAATGCTATCCCACCCACAACTTAGAAGGCTTATCCATTTTCAGCTCAATAACTTTAGGTTGGCTCTTTTCCAACTCAAAGGGGGATCCCCTAGAATCAGATTGCTAAGGCTATGGCAATAGGGCATGTTACCCCATATATTGTATACAACTTTTGTAGTTGTGATTTTCATCATGAAAGCAGGGGTTGCATGTTGATGAGGCTATGGTTCGCTCGATGTTGATGCTTGCACTTCATGTTGGTGCCTTGGATAGTCTTGATGATATATTATGTTTTGGTTGCACCTGGTCATGTGATGTTGGTTCTCCATGGTTGATGATGAGCTTGATGGTTGAGAGCCTCCTAGATGATTTGGGCTCATTTGTAAGTGTCTTAGCACCTTCCTTGATGATGTCCATGATGACATAGAGGGCTTGGCATGGTCTCACCTAATGTGCCTTGCTTTGTTGTTGTTTTGATGTAGAATGTGCAATATTAGTGGCTAGTCTTGAGGGGAGTCATTCTCAAATGCCTTAGCTCGGATTGAGGTGTATGATATATGGATGGAAAGCTTGTTTCTTGAGCTATCTCATGGTGGTGAAAACTCTCCCTATTTTTCTAGGGCGTTGTAGCATTTGGGCATTCTTTCTGAGCAGTGGATTCTAGTTTGTGAGCTATTTTCAATAGTTCGGTAGCCTGTCTTAAGGAGCATTGTTCTCCAACACCCTAGTTTTGATGGAGGATTACGATATATGGACGGAAATTTGTATCATGAGCTTTCTAGTGGTATGAAACACTCCCCCTAGTTCCCTAGGGTGTTGGAGCTATGGTAACTTCTTTCTAGCTTTCTGGTGGTATGAAACACTCCCCTTAGTTCCTTGGGGTGTGGGACCTATGGTAACTTCTTTCTAGGTTTTTTATTTTAGTTTTTGAGCCATTTTAGCACATGCTTGGCATATTCTTATGGTTTTTGGAGACTCTTCTATCAAAGCACCCTTGCTTCCTGACTTATGATTGATATCCATTTTTGGATGAACACTCCTTTGGTTTTGGATGTGGTATGGCCTTATGGGTGGATTAGTGTTGACTTGGGCTAGAGCACTCCTCCTTCTAGCCCTTGATTGGATTCTATGGCACAGTTTTTATGTAGCTCTCTTGTTCCTAAGCTTGATTGGATTCAATTGCTCCCTAGCTAGGCGCCCTTCCAAAAGGCTCAAGATCCCAAGGGTCAAACCTCAACATATGTGCAATGATGTACACATATCAACCAACAAGGGTTAGATCCTTGAATCAAAGAGACCTCCAATCAACAAATAAAGCACCAATCCAAGAGCAAGGTGTCCACAATTAGATGACCACTTCATGAGGAAGAGGACAACCCCTTCTATAATCCCATAGCATGCCTCCACACCTGCCAAGAGAGAGAAATAGGGAGGGCGGTCAACCAAAAATGATGCCCAATAGAACTGAGATGCCATCCAAGTGATAAGAAACAAGGGGGCTCCAACAAATGAATGCCATATGTCACCAAGCGTGCTTAGAGGGAGCTCTATGGAAAACCAACCACAAAACATCCATGTCATCAAATTGTGCCAAATAAGCTAGAGCGCTCACATGGACAAGTCTCCAAATAACACATCATCATGTAAACAGGCCAAGCACTCCATGTATAATGATAGTGCATGGAGCAGTAGGGCACTCCACAATAAAGTGATCAATGTGTCATGAATAAGTGCAACATCATCCATATGAGATCACATCAATAATGGAAACATCATGCAAAGACACATCCCATAGCCACTAGCCCAAATATATCACCAATATCTATCAAACAATCATATGCTAGGGCATCATCACAACATGAAGCAACACCCAAGGCATAAATCAGCTCCATCAACCTGTAACCCCACCAAAGGCGTGACAAAAATCACATGTGGACACCCATGAAAAAATGGGGGGTAACTAGCCAATTGTTGATGAGCTATATATGATCTATTCATAAATCGTTGACCTTGCCTTGTGCTTTGAAGAATATAGGATTTACCTTGGGTACCACCCTTAGAATGAGGGGAAGTGCTTGGGCAATTTCCCTGGGATATATTACCTGGAAAAGAAAGGTTCTGTAACTGTCATATCTTTCGCCTCTTTTGTTGCCTTATTGGAGTATGCTCGTTCTCTAGGAGAAGTATGTGTCTTTTGCAGTTCTTTGTCAGTTTCTTTTGTTTACAATTGACTTTCATCCTCTTCCCATATCTGGTTATCTTCATTTTTTGGAAAGAAGACTTCTGTATGTTGGGGATCTTCCTTTTCCTGGTTTGAAACTGCTCCTTTTCTCCTTTTTAGTGCCTGAAAATCATCCAGTTCTAGAGTGAAATTCCATAGGCATTACAGTTTCTATAACAAAGTATCATGTTCTCGTAATCGCAAATTTGAGTCCAAGAAAATTTGTCCACCTACAAAATTGAAGTTTCTGTAAGAACTTTGAGAATACACGGATCATCGTCCCAGAAGGACGGCGAATTGGGAAGTCTTGTGTACATTGGATGGACTATAACTCTTCTGTAGCTGGTTGAAGAGTTGGTGCCATGGCTTTAGGAAGAGGACAAAGCTTTCCCAAAACTAGGGGTCCTTAGTTATATGACTGCTAGTCTGTCACCTTCTGAGGCAAAAATTACAATAAACTTTTGTGTAGCACATTATCTAAAACTTAGCTAACTTGGATGTCAAAGAGCTAACTTTTGTGTAGCACATTATCTAAAACTTAGGTAACTTGAGATATCTAGATCAGTTGATCTTTTACCAAGGGCAGGAGCACTTTTATCTACAGAATAGAGGAAAGGGCAGAGGTCAAGGAGAAAGAAAAAGAGTAGAGATGCTCAAGGGAAGTGATGACTCATTCCTAGAGACACAAGTGGCTGTGATCTTGGGTAACTGTTGTGAAGGTTGGGCCATTTCTTGATTCCTTGATTGGCTTCCTGCTACAATCTGTCTGTACAATGGCTAGGATGGGGAAGTCAATGGCTGCGAAATCACAGGAGCTGGGGAAACCACCTGCTTTTGCATCTGAAGGGAAGGAAGAATGGTTTTTGGAGGAGATGAAGCAAGCCCTTCCTCTTACTTTGTTCGTATGACCATTTAGGAGTGACCAATACTAAAATTATTTGCTTAAGCAAGGCTGCAGTAAATGACTTCTTGCCTGTGCAGTGGGAGTGGCAGTGCCTTGGGTAGAAAATGGCGAGGTCGGCTTCTTCATTGATTGTCTCCTTGCCCATGGAAGGGACAGGCAGAAGAGGGCCCTTAGAGGCTGGAGATGACTTGGATGGGGGCTGTAGGGGGTGCTTTGCATTGGATGACACAAGAAAATAGACCAAGGAAAAGACTGTTGCCAACCATGGGAACACTTTCTTTGACTGTTAAATTAACACTAGAATCATGCCTCTCAAACTTGTGAGGAAATCAACAGAGGAAAAATTGTTGCGTTTACGTTATCTAGAAACCCTAGATCCACATTGTGGTTTACCACCAATTCATGGAACTTTGTAGATCTCCTTTGCCCCTTTCAATCTGACTCAATAATCCAGTTTACATGCAACTTTTAAGGGCAGGCATATTCGAAGGGGAGAGTGCTTATGGGTAATGGCCTGGCTTTTAGGAAATTGTTGTTAAGCACTGCAGTTTCCGGTGTAGCTTCTTCCCTAGTTAGTAGCAATCATTGCTTGCACTGATTTCAAGGTGTAGTGATATTAGTAACTGATTATCATGCCTGTCTGTGAGTTGGACATACAGACAAGTGACAACATAAGCACATGGTCTTCATGGTAATAGGCTGGTAAATGAGTTCAAAGCCAACCCATGGATGAGTTATTGAGTATATTACATTCTCTCTGCAGGACGTCGTGGCCTAGTGTTTTGTGTCATTTTTCATTGGAGTGAGCTAAAAGATCAACGATTTGCACCCATTCTCCGGCAATTTGTCCAGCCAAAATCAGGCAGAAATTGTTGAAATTGCATTTTTAGATTGTCGGAGTTACATAATCAGGGTGCCCCATGGGTAATCGCTGAATCCATTTCTGCAATCAAAATTTCTGCAATCAAAACTGCAATTTGAACAATGAAGTGTAATACAGTATAAAGCTTTGTCAATTTTGCGAGTTGGCCTTGTTTGCATGGAAATGTTCCTTACCAGCCAAGTGGTTGACCTAAAATAAGATAAAAAAGAGAGTTCCTAAATTGTTAAAAGGAATAGTTGTTTGGTAACTGATCGATTATATTAGTTCACAAATGACAAGCTCATGGGAGGAGAGCAATTGCCTGGATGGTCTTGGCTGTGTGCTTTCCATTTGGAGACTGTGGTTTGACTCCTGTGAATCCCATTTGTCCGCTTCCTGGTGCCAATACTAACTGACTCAGGGGAATGTTATAGTGGTGGAAACAGGAGTTGAACTGATAGCAGAGATCATGACTTGTAGTTGCTGATTCCCCTTCTGAAAAGAGACCTAATAAGAAAATGTTCACAAATGATGAAAAGGATCATGGAATTTTCATGTACATCAAATGCAGTATTTTAAGGCTCTGCCTCACTTTGTCACTGTAAAGTGCCCCCCAAAATTTGAGCGACCCCCAGTGAAGAATCCGAATCTCTCTTATTATCCAAGGGCATTATTCTTTCAGAAGAAGCAAAGAAGCTAATGAGCATATCTCGAATAAAATGTCTAGCTACATTCAACAAGGATCAAGTTACAAGACATTAATGTAATTAGCTTTGCAATTTTGGTCTGTCTACTATAGATGTTGAATGGCATTCAATTGTTGTAATCTTTATTTCACCTGTATATTGTCAACTGCCAAAAGTGAAATAGAATAGAAGTTCAAGGAAGGGGATTGCTGAATGGCAAGTTTTACTAGTTACTCTTGTATATGTATATGTTCTGTATTTTGGATTTGTTCACGAGATTTAGAACAGTTAATGAAGTCATTTGCAAACTTCTTTCTTTTTTTCCATTTGGGCATAGAGTTTTGTTGAACAATTTTTTCATTTTGGCCACTGGGTTTCTAATTTCATCATCTTAATGTTTCATTAACTTTTCTGTTTGTAAATATGGAAAAGCACAATGTGCATCTCGAGATAATGCAAGTGGACGTTTCTTCTTTGAAAGTTGCTCTTAGTGATGATAATCTAGTTTTCTGTTGTGATTGTGAACAGTTCTGCATCGGCACAATTAAGGACGATTTCCTAGGAGTGATTAGTGATCCAAGCATGGCAGTGTAGACTTTTGGTATGCTTACTGGTCCAGCCGGGACTTTGCTTTTTTATTTAAAGTGAAAATGTCTCTTCGTAAGGGTCATTTTGAAAAGAGGAAAATCTCAATGGTTTAAGATTCCTTAAATGGTGCATGAAGAATTTTATTAACATCCTTTTATACGTTTTAACTTTTTAGTTTTCCAAGTTTGTTTCTATATACATTGGCTGGAGATTAGATGTGATATCTGGAAATTTGCCATTTTTTAGCATAGAACGAGTGATTGGCACAAGTTGAAGGGGAAAGCTGGCGTTGGACTTATCTAAAGAATCTCTTGCTATTGTATTTCCAAAACTTATGTACTATCTAATTGTATTGGGGTGAGATTCTACTATCAGTTTGACAATGCTCCAACTGTATATTGGACTTACGCAGGTCAATGAGGTCCTGTCATTATGCTATCAAATTTTGTTAAGCATTCACAAACTTTTTATTTGAATGACACTCATAAATACAGTAGGTAACGATGATGCTGGTATTTCTCAGAAGGTTGATCCTAAAGGCTAAGAATCAGATCTATGAATTTGTTTTGTGAAATATTGGCGTGGGTAGATTTAGCATCACTGTGATTGGCGATGTGATAGGTTCTCTGTTTCACGAATAATCCATATATGCATTCAACTTCCTTTTTCAGGCTCCTGTATCAAGATTGGGAGTGGTCTTCGCAAAGGTTGTTTATGGACATTGATTATTTGTTTTTCTGTTTGTTATCTCAAAATATGTTATGATATAAGAACAGATTGCTGCCGATATTAAATTGTACATCGTGGTTGTAAAGAAATATTGCATCTGGGTTAATTTTAACTTTTAATAGAATACAATGAGTGGTTGTTAGACAAAACACCACAAACATAAATCGTACAAGTAATCCTCTGTTAAATGTTATTTATAGTTTTTTGGCATCGATGGTGACGAGCCTTTTTAAACAAGAGGGGTTGTAGGTGTCCACGTTGAAATAAACATTCAGGAAAATGTCAAGGATCATGCCATTGGCAGAGTTGGAAACTACATATAAAAAGACAGCAGAATTGGGTTTGATTACAAAATATTGTTCCAAGTTGATAAATTAATTTTCCAAACAATAGGGGTTATTCATGTATGTGTTGAAATGCATATTTAATTTTGGGAAGGGCTATGGTCAACTTATTCTCAGCATTTTAAGCAAATTCCACCCTTTAAGGTAAACACCAGAGTTAGGGAGAGTAGAGTAAGAAAATGCAAGAAGCAAATGCTCAAGAATGGTACAGGGATACTAGACAAGGAATGGAAGGTCTCATGGAACACAAAGTAGGGAAACCAAAGAAGCAATGCAAGGTCTCTTGGAGCACAAGTGTTGATAGACTAGCAAATGCACATCAAGGTTGTCAAGTTGGAGATTGCATATCTGGAGTCCCAATATTTGGTAGTTAATCTTGTGATTTTTTCCCTCCTCTTTCCTTATTCCATTACATTCTCCCAAATGGGTATGAAATCTCCATTGTTTTTCTAAAGTATTTGGGCAAAACTTAATACTTGCGTTTTAAATATCATATTGAGCAAAACTTAATACTTGCATTTTAAAATATCATATTGGGCAAAACTTAATGCTTGCGTTTTAAAAAGCCTGCACGGGTGTGGCTCATTGGCGGTTCCGTTGTTATAAAGTCATTTGTTGTAAATTGGAGGTCACGAGATCAATCCCATTTGGGTTTACCTGTGTCCCATGTCTTGTGGCGGGTGTGGTTCACCTAGGGTTATAGTGGTAGCGGGAATGGATCCCTGGACCCTGTGTCACGCAAGTATCAACCCGACCTCAGTTGTCAATTCCCCTAGTAAAATAAAAATAAAAATACTTGCGTTTTAAAATATCATATTGGGCACAACTTAATATTTGCATGGTCATCTAAATTCTTTGATCATATGGTAAGGATGAAACACATCCTTTGAAGTTGATCTCCAATCTTAGTGTAGATGTTATGTTTAGACCATTATTCCCATAATAATAACTATAATTACTGTAATTTTATATGCCTTTTGAAAATTTCTCCCATTCTTTGTGTATATATTCTTTGGCTACCATTGCAGTTAGCTTATAACCTCTCAAATTCTTAGCTACCATTGTACTTTCCCATGATTCATGGATAGTAAATGGGGTAAAGCATTGGATTTGACTACGGAGCCTAAACCCAAGGGAATCAAGGGAGTCAAACATCTAACCTCCTCAACTTGGGGGAGAGCTACTGTATGAGCTAACCCCAAGGGCCAATGTTATGATGATATCTATAACAAAATTTCTAATATATTAATATTTGTTAAATTGAAGAAATAAATTTTATAAACCTAACATCAATAAATTAAAAAAATCAACAAACTTACTTTTTAAAGTCGTTATATTAATAATTCACCCAACCTTGCACATGATAATATAGCCATGAAAGTGTTTCACCATTCAATCTTTGCATTGATATACAAGATGTTATAGTTGTCTTCTAGTGGATTCTTGAATTAAATACTTGTTTTACCAGTGCTTACTGCAAAGGTCTTATAACTTTTCACTTTGATTTTTGAAACCAACATTCCTCCACAAATTAGAGATCTCAATTTCATGTCTATCCAATTTTAAATCCCAAATGAAATAATTATATGTGGCTTTGAGTTCATCCCTTTCTTTGCAACTATTTTTTTCACGCTTTCCTCATTAATCAAGAAGAGCCTTTTTTTGTATTTAGCTGAATTAGTAATGGGTTGAGCTTGTACTTGTGTGTGTCACAAGGTCTATTTTGGCATGTTACCACTATAACATCTAGGCATGCCCACGTTGCTCCACTCGTGGCACACGAGGCTAGTTGAAGTTTGAACCAATGATGTCACAAATTGTCTTAACAGTTCACCCTATTGCCAATTGGTCTACACCTTGGGGACTTGGGAAGCTTATTTCCATACAACATTGTTTCTAAAAATTTGTATCAACCTTTGATTTAACCTTGTCACATATTTCCTTGTGATGTTTGTGTTATGATCCCACACCAATAACTTAGTTTTTGTATTTGTTAAATCAACATCAATGACCAATTTCTTTGTTTCAAAAAGAGGGCTATTTGAATATTCTTAAATCAATTCTCTTATGGCCTTTGCATAATGATTTCCCCCAATCACATATTAGTTCTTTCAAAACATTTTGATCAATCGAGTACACTACTAAGAGCCTCCATTAGGTCAACAAGAGCTTGATATTTAACCATGTGCATATGGATTGTGCCTCACCAATGATTTCAATTTGATCAATCGAGTACACTACTAAGAGCCTCCATTAGGTCAACAAGAGCTTGATATTTAACCATGTGCATATGGATTGTGCCTCACCAATGATTTCAACTTATGAATATGTAAGTTGTTCCTCCTCAATTAATATCAAATAGTGTTTTTGTTGTTGTTTTGATAACATTATCCTCTTATCAACATTTGACATTATAATTTCCCTACTACCTTGATCATTTTTGTTGTTACATTTATAGCTATCCATGGGTTTTTCATGAAGATCTCATTTTATGAAATTAAAAGAGTTTCATCCAAATCAACAATATTTTCATTATCATTAAGTGTAAAAGCGTCATCATGCATGTGCTTTTGAGTTTCTATTGTTTATTCTTCTTTTGGGTTGGGTTGGCAATGCCATTGACATCAATCTTAACATCCATCTTTCCTTTATTTGGTAATTAGCTACTCATGTATTACTAATAGAGTTTGGCATATATTTAGTATGAATACTCTAGAGAGTTTGGTTTATATTTAGTATTGATACTAAAAAGGTTGTTCATGCTATAGTCTCTTCTCCATGTTTACAATGGATCTTAAGAAAAAAATGGAGACAACCATTTGACTATTGTAGCACCCTATACTATAACCACAAACATACAATTTAGTGATTACAAGATAATAATTTAAAAGGGCCAAACATAGCAATGCAACCTAGTGACATCACCTCTAATCCTCCCCCTTTGATGTCGAATTAACATTGGCTTTGCCTACTTATGTCTGCCTCTCCTTCTCTAGTTCTACAATCACCACTTTAATTTCATTTTTTTATTATTACCAAAGCCTCCTATTTTTGGTCCATGAAGGCCAATTTATCTAGAATTGCTTGCTATTGAATTGCATTTTCTTTCCTTACTCGAGCAATGATATATTTTTGCACCAATAGAGTTCTACTAGTTTTAGGTATTCAATGTCCCTACTTTGGAGAATTCTATGTATATGATCCAATTCATTAATTTGTATCTATCTACTTCATAGAAGTATATCCTCTCTTCTCTCAAACTAAGTTATCAATTCTTTCTACTCCATCTTTTACCTGGCCAACAAATCTATTGTGGTATATGGTTGTTGTTGACATGGCTTTTACAAACTATAGTCATTTTTTGCTCAGTCGAGGTGCTCTCGAATTCTTGTGTGTGGTTTACCTTTCCTCATCCCATTCCTAATTCCTTCTCTTTGAGTTTTGACTCCTTGCTCCTTGCACTTCATCTCTATTAACCAACTTCCTAAAAGAGGATTACAAATCACACAATGGATTGACAAGTGGGCCCAAAATGAGAGCCTTATGAACAAGACTTGATATTCATGCTACATTGTGCCACAACCTACTCTTTAGAAATGCGTAAGTCATATGCCAAATAGTCTAGATGAACCAAAGAATCTCTCTCTCCATTTCTCCCAAGGGATTAAAACTGAGATTATGGAGAAAAATTTCCACCCTAAAACATAATATGCATTCTTATTGGCCCTTCTTCTTCTACCTTATTAAGTGCACTTCATTTCAACTTTTACTAAGAAAATATGAAATTTTTTAAACAAAGTATGAAGATTGATGCAAATGTGCACTAGACTAGCATATACAAGCTTGTTAAAGGGTTTGATGCTTACCAAGAGGGACAAGCTAAATTATAGTTTCCCCCAATCTTTCGAAAAAAATAATCAAGATTTAACCCCCATTGAATCACTTGCATATAATTTCATAATCTTATGAATTGAATGTTAATGCTCCTCCATACACTACAAGGGAAACTACCCTCATTAGAGGTTCTAGTGAAGGTTTTTAGTGTTACAAGATTGACAAAAATTGTCAAAAACATTAACATAACATTTGTTTTTGGTAGCAAAGGTTTTGGTGAAGTTATAGGGGATATTCACTATAACTAGAAAACTTTGGGTGGTTAGTGGTTAAAACATAGGTTTTTTCTTCAATGTGCTAAAATTTATAATGTGCATTGATGTGTATCACATGTATACTATGCATTGGTGCTTATATGCATTTCAAACGCACCAATACTTATAGCACTCTAATACACATTGATGCGTATAACACGGATTTTCTTGTGCAAGCATCGATGCATGCAAAATTATATAGGCATCGATGCCCCATGACTTATCCAAAAGCACTGATGCTTGTCAATATATAACCACACTGTTGCTTATGTTGTATATATTATTGCATTTAGATAAACAATGTGTATATTATCCCCAAAAGGCACATATGTGTAGTATACATTTTGTACACACTAGTGCGTACGATTGGTAAAGAGCATCGGTGAGTTAGTTAAGTGAAAAGCACCAGGCCTTCTGTTATGTAAAAGAGTATTGAGAGATAAAATTATGTATGGTTTAGTGGTGAGTTTTTCCATGTAGTGGATTTGCAAATATTAGTTTTTTGTTTTTTAAACAAAATTTCAATTAATCATTCAAGAATCAAATATTTTTTTATAATAATATTTATTTTTATTTATTTTATTTGTTCAATGTAACCATGCAAATCATTCATATGTTTAGCAATTGAATTAATTATCAAAAATAAATATTTTTTAATAATATTAATTTCTATATTTTAATTATTGTGTTTGATGGGGCGAAATAATCAGTCATTGATACAAATTAAGGCTGCATTTGGTTTTTTAAGGGAGCCCTTTATCTTTTCCTAATCTCTATTCATAAATTATGGAGGTCCATGCAGTGTTTGGGAGGCCAAAAATCCAATGACTATTGGGGGGTTTCAACACTGAATTCACTAGTATTCTTCCCTTTCTTACCCCCTTGATTAATGCAAGTTAAAAAATACACTATCAAGTTTATGAGTGTCTACTAGGTTCCTTAGCATTACATTAGACTTATCAATCCCTTCCAAATAGAATTCGAGAGAATTTGGGTGAATTTGGGGTTGTTTGGGTGTGACTAGTCTAAGGTTCAAAATTGGCCAAATTTGAATAGACTTGAATAACATGTCAAAAGGAGTTCTCTAATTATACCATTGAATCTTTTAGGTCTATTATGATGTTTTAAATACCATAGGGTCCTTCCATAATAAATTTGGAAAGCTATGGCAGTGTTTGGAACAAGACAAGAAAGACTAGTTTCCTAGTTTTCCTAGTTTTGAAACTAAACAAAGTACGAAAGGAGGATGTATGTGAAGTCAATGTGCTAAAATTTATAATGTGCATTGATGTGTATCACATGAATACTATGCATTGGTGCTTATATGCATTTCAAAAGCACTAATGTGTATGGCACTCTAATACACATTGATGCGTATAACACAGATTTTCTTATACAAGCATCAGTGCATGCAAAATTATCTCGGCATCGATGCCCCATGACTTATCCAAAAGCACTGATGCTTGTCAATATATAACCACATTGTTTCTTATGTTGTATATATTATTGCATTTAGATAAACGATGTGTATATTATCCCCAAAAGGCACAGATGCATAGTATACATTTTGTACACGCTAGTGCGCATGATTGGTAAAGAGCATCGGTGAGTTAGTTAAGTGAAAAGCACCAGGCCTTATGTTATGTAAAAGCGTATCGACAAATAAAATTATGTATGGTTTAGTGGTGAGTTTTTCCATGTAGTGGATTTGCAAATATTGGTTTTTTGTTTTTTAAACAAAATTTCAATTAATCATTCAAGAATCAAATATTTTTTATAATAATATTTATTTATTTGTTCAATGTAACCATGCAAATCATTCATATATTTAGCAATTGAATTAATTATCAAAAAATAAATATTTTTTAATAATACTAATTTCTATATTTTAATTATTGTGTTTCAATAAGTGTGTTGATTACACTTTTGTCCATTGTCACAATGCAAATCATTCAAATATTTAATCAATACAACGTTTTTCGACATTTGAGAATGCAGTAGAAGAAGAAACCCATTTTATTATATATGAATAAGAATACAAAATATGGGACAACATAAATGTTCTCCATAATCAAAATGTCATTGGACATTGTTACAATTATTGAAAACCTGTCCTCGTCCAACTGGGATGTCCTCATCCAATTGGGATGATATGTCAACATTGAACAAAATGTTTGTTTTTCACAAATAAAAATTCCAAAAAATACAATTTGGAGTAACAACATTCAAATGTATTGATTATCATTCATTACTCGAATTGTTGTAGTTGCTTGAGTTGCTTCCATGCCTCATTTCTTCATCATGTTCAGGGGACATTGTTTTTGAGTTATTTGAAATGTTTTGTTCATTGACTCCATTTTGTTCCACATTTTCATGTTCCATCTACAGGCATAAAAATAAAATATATCGAGTATATCTACATTTTTAGATACGATAATATACATGAATGTGTAAATGAAAAAGTGGCATGTGTGTGCAATGACTGAATCATAAAATTTCCACATGTTTTTTAACCCATTCCTCATGTCGAGTGTCAATAAATCATTTGTTGGCTTCCCTCCATACTTTGTTTCATATGCCATGACAAACATAGATATAATTAAAGTTTTATTGTTGTTCCATTAATTATAAAATAAGGGACGTAAAACAACATAGGTACTTACAAATTGTTCAATTGATCCTTGATACATCAACATATACTCACAACAAACATTTAATCCAATGTCAATCAAATGATCGGATGGCTCCGTATGTTAGAACCTATTAGAAAAGATCCATGTACAATTGTAAACTAAATAAATTATAAACATCACACCAAATATGAAATATGAAGCAAAGCACAAGTACTCACAAAATTTGAGATCAACTATTTTCAGGCTTGTCATCTTGTCTTTTGCGTTGAATGGGTGCCCTTTTTATTCCCATAAAAACAAAACAAATGAAAATAAGTATTTAATGCGATAATTAAACTCTATGCACATTAAAAACAAAGCAATGATTACATATGTTTTGATGCATGTTGTTGTTGGGATGGCTCTCTCTACGATGTGGTTATGTTCATTTCTTTGACCATCTCATGGAACACCTTTTTTGACATCCCCATCAACATCTTTCGGATATCACGTCATTCTTCCTTCGGAATTTCAACAATCTTCATGAGAAATGAAAAGCACAATGAAAAAATTGATTAATATTTATATGAAAATAAACATAGCAAACATGATAAAGAAATTCTTAGACTAGTATATAAAATCATTTTTAGCAATAATATTTTTTAAATAACTCTTTTTTGTTTTCACGTGGTTCATAGCCTTGAGAATATCGGTCGGGGCTCGCTACATCAACAATAATAATTCTAGGGGGCCACCTGAAGGGGCCTCACCCTATCGGCTCCAGCTTTGGGAGCCTAACCCTAAAGGGCCCACAAAGTTGGATTCGTGAGAATTGTACTTCTGACCTCAATATCAAACGATCTTTGGAATTAGACTCCAACCCACTGAGCTACCCCTCGGGGCTAAATAATTTTTTGTTTGTTAATTGTATGTTTTTTCTATTGCAAGTCTCAATGGTCTTAGTGCCCATTGCTTTGGAAGCGCTTCTTGTAGTTTTCTTATAATATGAAATTTAGAGTCATTTGATTGATTTTGTATTGTAAACGAAAAGTACATTTATATGCTCTTTCCACTATATCCCTCGAAGTTTTATAAAGTTGTTCTCTCCTTTTATTAACATTTAGGACCACTCCAGTTGAACCGATGACCAATTTATCATCATTTACATTCTTGTTAATTTTTATTTTCTTGCGACATCATATTTCCTTGTTTTCCATCATTGCACAACATTCAACAAATTTGAATCCAAAGTATGAAACCTGTTAGCAATTATTGTTGAGAAACATTGTTAATAAGAAGTCAAACAAAAATCTCATGTTTATCACCTTTTGATCCACAATTTATTTGTTTCAAATAATTTCTTAAATTTTTTTGTTCTTCTTCACTAAAACTATGAACAATCTTATAGAGTTTCATTAATATTTTGCTCTACATGACATGTATAAACAAATACATATCATTTATACATACAGATAATTAAAATATATTACATTTATATCAAATCCACAAAAAACTTGTTATGCTCTTTGTTTTATGTGTTTGCCTCCCTTCCTTTGTAGTAATTGTATTCCATGAAATTTTATTGGCCACATTTTATCTATAAAATCCTTGCATAATGAAACACATAATCTATGAAATGATTTTTTACACACTATGTAAAAAAAATTAGTTAAAAAAGTATTTAGGTAAATCAATGTGCATTATACAAAATACTAGCATCAGTGCGCCTTTAGATAATGCTTTTCTTGTAAGATGCGCAACGGTTAATTCACAATTTTTTTTACACCCAAAACAATGGTGTACCTGATAAGAATAAACACACCAATGAGCATCGAAGACCGCTAAAACGTTTTTGACTTTTTTTTACTTACATTATGGACAGGTTGGATTCGAATTGTATCATGATTATGGACCTAGAGCAATCCGAAGCCCCATATACTTATATAAATACCCAATAAATTTATATATACAACAAAAAGAAAGCAAATACAACCCTAGGGTTTGGAATAGTGAAGGTTTCCAAGAAGGAAGAAGAACACAGGTGGGTTTGCAACAGTGAAGCTAACTCTTTTCTTATATGCTTTCTTTAAAAATCTATAAAATTTATGCTATTTTTAAGATTTAATGAGAAAAAACTTACCCAAAATGTCTTCTCTGCATAGTTGTTCATATCTACGGCGATCCTTGCAATAATTGTCTTCAAAGAAATCAAAGAAATATGCCTCTCCATACTATTATGGGGACTAAATGTTTGTTTCATAAGTCTCTCGAACTTTTGGCCAAGAATGATTTATGGATTAGGGTTCTCTTTCATTTATAAGCTCATTGTCTTAAAATTAAAGTTTTCTTTATTTTTATTTGGTAATTTGGCCCATTGATAATAAACATGAGCATTTTTTTGGTGCACATGTTAGAAAGTAGGGCATTGATGCACTCTACTAATACACGTGCATCATATATACTACAACACACACACACACACACATTAGCCCCATGTGGTAGCTCAGTTGGTTGACGCCCCATGGACCAAGCCTTCAGGCGATTGAAGTTATGGGCTCAATTGTTTGGGTCCTCTGGGTTTAGACACCCAAGTTGGTTAAATGACATGTGAAAATGTAACATTAGAGCAAATTTTAAGTCTAAAAAGTGCCTCCTAAGGAAAATAATAAAATAATAGTTAAAACAATAAAATAAAATTTATGGATTTTGGAAGAAAAGAGAAAAAAAACATTTTTTATTTATTGTAGTTTCAACATATTTCCCTATGGTTACACTCAAATTTCGAACGGGAGCACTTGTTGGATGAAATATTCAATGATTATGCATCCAACGAGTACCCACACTACATACTTTTTTATGGTCCCCACCCCATGAAAAACGAGAAATACCTGGAAAAAAAACGTGTCAAATTTTTCATGGGGAGGGGCACATAAAAAAGTATGCAGTGTGGGTACTTATTGGATGCAAAATTGAATTATGCATCAAACGAATGATCCCGTTTGAAATCTGAGTGTAACCTTCGGGAGATATGTTAAAAATACAAAGAGAAAAAGTAGTTTTTTATGACAAATATGTTAAGTCAACCATTATGGTTGACTCTTTTCTTGAAATTCTATTGGTTCTTAAATTCAATGGCTCTTTTGTTTTATGAGGTGACTCTTTTTTCTTATAAGGCCCATTTTAGACCCCAAATTTGCTCTAATTCTTAGATCTAGTTCCAATCATGTTACTTTTTCTTTGCATCGCATATGTATTTGGGGAAAGACTTGCATTGGAAGCGTCGTCTTCCTTTTAGTGGCAGGAGTGTTTTTATTTATTTGGCTTGTTGGCATGTTGGCCTATCCCTAGAGAACATTATTCCATTGTGCTTTGACTCGATTAAGTTTTTCCCTTGGTTATTGGTTCCTTTGGCCTTAGTTTTGGGGTTGGGTATATACTTTTTTTTTGTAAGCAAGAAGCATTATATTACTATATAAAAAATCAGTACATGGCTTTCAAAACATATGGCCTCGTTGGTCTAGAAAAATCACAACAACCTCATTGTGAACCCATAGTCCACTAAAACTGAATATCCTCCTTATACTAATGTCATCAAAACAAAATCCCTTCATCCCACCCATTACATAGCCGATGCATAGAAAAAAACACCCAACCAACCCATAATATTCTAATATCCAAAAGAAAAACTGATAAAGCCTAAAGACACACTACCCAGGCCACAAATATTGATATAGTACCAAAGAAAAAACATCGACGCCCCTTGGGCAGTGCTTCATCGGGGAGAGATTCAATGTAGCGTAGGCTACTAGCCCAGGTGCTAGGAACCCCTTCATCCTTTGCAATAACATTTGAGCCTCCCATTCCAAATGTTAAACCTTGAGCCAACATCTCCACACTAGAACCAACACAAGGAGGGGGGTAGAACTGGATACCCATTTTGTTTGTCATGAGGTCAATTTTCCTATGCATTAACCAACCGTCTCGATTATGCACTTTCCATGTATGAATAGGTTTCATATCCCCTGCCGCTTTGTTTTCCCTTTCCATCAGCACATTGGACATGAGGCCTTTCATAACCCAGTAGGTGCAATAATATGGTCATAGGATGAAAATTGACCTGCATTCGACCCTAGGTCATGAACCCATTCAACCACTTCCTCAATGATATCTTCCACATTGAGAGCATTAAGCTGTTCCCATAATTATTTTTCAACCTATTCTACCTCCCTTCTGATGGTGGGGGGAATTCGCTCCTTGAAGAAAATCATCGCCTACAAAACTTACTTCTATTTGCAGGTAATCCTCACAACTTTACCTTTCCACTCCTTCATCTCAGCCTTCATAGCCTTCCTCCCCCTTGGAGCCATGATTATTTGCAAAGGGGAGAAACTATCTCCCATGCTCTAGTTCTTCTTGTTCAGAACACACAACTCGAAAAAGATGATACTAGTTAGAAACTTACAGTTAAACTTGAAGTTTCCTTCCAACTTTATAGCATTCCACCCCGTCCGAATCATAATTACCTCCATCATTAAAATTCCTTGCATATCAGATCGCAGGACAATCCCTACAGATCTCATGTCTTCTCGCATTAGATTAGCGTGTACCTCGTCCTCTATTCGAGGACCTTGCCATAATCACCCCTCATCATTACCAGTATGGGGACTTAATTGATCCCTTTGTTGGGTAATATATAGGTTAGCACGACTGTCGTCCGTAGGAGGAGTGTCGTGATTACTCCGGGTGGCCATTATGTCTACTGCATGGGTCCACACTGGGCTATGATTCATGTGACTTGCGTCATCCCTTTCCTCATGCACGTGCCAAGTGTCCTTAGCTGCAATATGGACACATTGATTAACCCATTCATTGACACCGAGACTTGACATTCGACCCTCCATGCTTTTGTTTTTATAATTTCCCCCCACATTGGCCAGGTAATTTTCCACTTTGTTTCCCTCACGCTTGACGTGGACAAAGGTCCATGCACAAGGTTCATTCAAACATGCTGCCAACTTTTCCACCATGTGAATCAACCACCAGTTCTCTGCCACCTTGGACACCCTTTGTCCATGTTGTAACTTCTTTGCCATCCAGAATAACATTATGTAATATCCAAATACTGATATTCTCTAATGTTCTATGATAATGCTGACTCGCAATGTTCTATGATAGTGCTGACTCCCACACTCAATCTCATACAAATTTGCAAAATAACTGTGCATGCAAACTCGCCCTGCAAAAATGCCCTAAAATATAGTTGAATTAGGGTTAGAGTTTTGCAGAGAGAAATTAACACTTACCACTGATATTCTGTCTGATAATGACTCCAGATATAGCTGCATGCATAAGGATCCAGATGGGTGGTCTAATAATGCTCTTTTCCTTCGGTGTTACCGCCCCGCAGTACCGTAAAAACCCTCCAAACTGAAGGTGACGTTTTTGTAGGAGGAGAGGTCCGTTCGGGCTGAAAATTTTTGAGCTTATCTATCTGCTGATGCCGGAGAGATGGCTTGGCACATGCAGAGGTTTGGATGCCTCTAAGTGCCCTAGCGAATTATTAGCAGTTTTGCTGCTCACGCCCCCAACTGATCTGTTTGGCTGATAGCTGCTCCAGGTGAGCAAACTGATGGTTGATAATCACTGCATACCGTAGGATAGGCCTACTGAGAAAGAGGAAGCTGACATGCGGAGGAAAGACTGGGTTTTGTGGTCCCAGTGAATCCTTCTGTGTTTTCCCTGCTGCTTTCGGCTCAAACATGGATCTGCTACTTCCAGATGAAATATCTATGCTAAAGTAGGTCTCTGTGTTTGTTTACTGTGGGACCTTTACAAGTCTTTACTGCATTACAAACTTTACTTGATTTAAGTTCAGTCTACAGAATTATGTCCCTATTACTAACATTTTAATAGTTTGTAATACTTATAGAAACAATCTAAAACTGATACAAAAAGAACATTGCTTAGATTATAAAATACTTCTACAAGGAATACTAAACCAACAGATCTATCCATTAAATTGAATACCAATAAATCTAGTTACTAACAACTTCCACATAAAGAGATTATAAAACATCCTAATTACAGTTCCTGAGCATGTTTTCAAACTGAAAGGATAGATTCATAAATTAAATAGCAAGTGAAGCTGGACAGAATATAGAAAAGGGACAAACACCCACGGGAGACTATTCCACCCAACTTTCTCCTGAAGCAGCCAAAGTTACTTGCTTAGAACCCTCGAGCTTGTTCACTGAACCCCTAGGATGAAGATCTCTGTCACACAACAGACTTCTGCAACTTAGCACTCAGTAGAAAACTTATCTCATCAATTCACTTTAGCTATCCCCTCATCAAATTTCGTGTGTGCCTGACTTTTTCAATTTGCAGCAGTCACAAGGTTCATTCTCGTAGAAATCAGAATGAGTAGTGAGTCTATTGCTCAATTTGATGGTTTATATAAGATTTCCTAGGTCTTTGGGTCAATTTTGGAATTAAAGGAGCCACCAGCCCAGTTCCCCCTCTTAGGGAACATGACCATTTTGTTTAGGGATTATGCTTCTGCAACAGCTAGAAAGTGAATGCTAGTGCTGCCACTTGTCAACCAGCCTTCTACAAATGCTCCTTCTTCCTAGTGGGTCAGTGAACACTCATTTAACAGTGTCCCTTGGATAGGTGTCTCCTTTTATTAATTATTAAAATAAATAATTCTTCAATTGCAGTCATCCTTGACCTACTTAGTCATAAACTTTACAATAAAAATTAACATAATGTTTTTATTGAAATAAATAATAAATATTTATTTTTCAGTTATGGGTATGTTACAGTACCCTAGAGCTGCAGTTCAAAAATGATCGCGCCGAGTATGTTACATGTAGTAGGTTAAATGTTTTAGAAATTGTCTTTTTCAATCATTTAAAATATCGATATTTTTATTTAATATTTTACCAAATCATTTTAAATGGATGAACTTGTAATTTAAATGTTACCATTACATATTCTCGTTGCAATATAATTTTAGATTGATGGAATTCTAAATATTAAATGTTACCATTAAATGATGGTGATGGTGGTGGTTATTAACATCCACCAAGACCAAAATTGGTTTATCGGATCTTTAAAAAGGGAAGGAAATCCTTGGTTTTCTTTAAAATTTTATTTATGTGCTCGAAAAGATTTAAGAAAAACAATACTAAATCATCATAGTTATAATGAGTTAAGAGAAGAAAGATTATTATTATAGCAAATATTTTGAAATTGTGTTTTCATCTTCAACTTTCCTATTGTAAAAAAGATAACAAATACTTTTATCACATTGTAATATTACACAATTTTAATAAAAAAAAAAAATATAATTAACTTCCCTTAACTTGAATAACTCAATACATTAATTTTAAATATCACTTATACTTGTAATTTTTGTGATCTCTCACCATGGTTTTAAAACCTAAGAAATTATTGTGCATCTCCTACGCCATAACTTAACTTGGGGCTTGCATTTTGTATGATGTCCTTTGATTAACCATGAATAACAAGGTCAGGCTTTTTTCTTCTTCAGAAAAGAACTTAACTTGGGGCTAGTTAGAGATGACCATTAATTCTTGTAAAGGTTTTATGATCTAAGAAGATGGTTGGAAGGTTAGGGTGTAAGTGGAAATATTAAACAAAAGGTAAGAAAATGTTTTAGGTGGAAAATATCAAATAGACTAGCGAGTAATGAAGATTGAAGTGAATTTATCAGTGTTAGGTATGAGTTATGAAATATTGAAGATGTGGAATGATATGAAGAAAAATGAAAAGTTGTTAAAATGGAAGTTAAAGTGAATAGTTGCACAAGTAATGAAGATTGAAGTGAATTTATCAGTGTTAGGTATGAGTTATGAAATATTGAAGATGTGGAACCATATGAAGAAAAATGAAAAGTTGTTAAAATGGAAATTAAAGTGAATAGTTGCACAAAGTTTGAAAAGTATAAAGAAAAAATAAATTAATAAGTTGATAATAAAGTTAAAGCAATTAGTAATATAAAGGTTGGGAATTGATTATTATTTATAAATTAATTATAAAAAATGAAGTTGAAATGGAATTGTAAATATAAGTTAAAGTAATTGGTAATATAAAGATGGAATGGATTATTATTGATAAATTAATCACAAAAATGAAATTGAATTGGGATTGTAAATAAAAACTGTGGATTCTAAATACAAAAAGATAAAAGGTATATAGAATAATTGTACAAAGTTTCAAAAATGAGAGAAAGAAAGAAATTGATAACTTAACAATAAAGTTAAATGTTGAGAATAAAAGTTGAAATTGGTAACATAAATGTTGAAAATAAAAGCTGAAATTGAAATAATTGATGATATAAATATTGACAGTTTTTATTCACAATAAAAGTTTAAATTGTAACATAAATGTTGGAAATAGATTAGTGTTAGTCTATAATATCTGGTATTATTATATATATAATAAATAATTATTGCTAGTCTACAACAGTTATTTATTATATACAATAAATGATTAAACATATGTAAAATATCACAATCAAATTTTAATAGATTGTTTTGGTTTTAATTGTTTTTATTATGTGATGTTAACTTTTTCATTTTAATTAATTATTTGAAGGTTAACTAATTTATGGTTATTTTTTTTTATTTTTAATTAATTAAAGATTTATAAAAATAAATAAAATTGATTTATTCATCGCTAACATAATTTTTCTTTGGAAAAAATCATTACCAATTAATTATCATAATATATGATCGCATTTTAACTCTTATTAAATTAGTTGTGATGTGTTTAAATGTTGATTTGACTATATATCTATTAGTTGTGATGTGACTAAATTTACCCTCCTAATATCCCCCCTTGAAATCAAAGGTGGCTTATAAGTATTCGACTAAATTCTAACAATTATAGAACTCCAACCACCACCCAATGTCATTAGATCACAACCCCTTACTTAATTATTATTATTAGTACATGTAAATATTGATTTGTCACTCTTTTTATAATTAGTTTTATATCTATATTGTTGTTAGACTATACTCTCCAACTTCAAGTATTACTTTCATTTAGATCATAAATATGAGAAACTCAATAAAGGTTTTAATATTATTTTCATTTATATTAAAAAAATTAAGAAACTCGATAATGGTGCTTGGCTAAAGTATATACCAATTTTTTTTTATGGGAGGAGACCACTTTTTAATCAATTGTAGAGAATAAAATAAAAATAAGGGTATCCTATGAGTAGGGATTAATAATATGTTAGCATCAAGGTTGTATGAGTAAGGTCTTTATTGGTGATGGTTGGATCGAATGCACCCACTTATCATCCTATAGTTTACATAATAAGATCTAGAATCACATTTATTTTCTATTTAAACTTTGCATGAACATAATGCTTGTTGTGTAGACTAAATAGTTTTATAACAAAAGGATAGAGATTGTCCAACATGAGCCAACTTGAGTCACCAAGGAAGCATCATGAAGGGATTGGTGACCTTCTATCCTTTGACAAGGCAAATTAAGGCAAATTAGCTTTAGTAAAAAAGTAAAATCAATGTTCACTCCAATGGCAAGGGCACTATCTTGATGAAGCAAATTCAAATTGTTAGCTTGAAGATAATAATAGGTAATGAAATTCAAAAGTGGAGGATTTACAATTAGGATTAGCCATGAATGGTTGAATTTCTGATAAAGCAAATGTGTTTTTAACAATATGTCAGATTATATTGTTGTGTGGTTTAACAATAATTTTTAAGTAACTTTTGTTATAAGTATGAAGGAGTTTTGTTGGGTCTTAATTGGGTTTTTGTTAGTATTCAAATTGGGTATTGATGATTTTTGTATTATTATTTGTAATATGTCGTTATATAGTTAAACTATGTCTAGAATCATTAGAGTTGCAAGTGTGCATGATCACAAGCTTGATGTGTGGATACAATCTTGTTTGGGTGTGTTCACATTGATGTTATATCTTTGCTATTGTATTCACAACCAATAAGTGCTTTAGGTAATTTGTGGGTAATTTTTGTTTTAGGTATGAAGGAAGTTTGATGCATTAAATATGGGGTTTTAGCTTGGGTTACTGTATTTTTTATGATTTGGTCATTGAATTTTAATGGGGCTATGTTTTTTATGAGAATATCAACCCATATCGCGTTATGCTTAGAATCTTGTTTATTATGTAATCTTAAATTTGGTGCATCGATGCATCAAATAATAACATGCAAAATTTCAAATTGACTATAAAGAATAGAATATGTGTATTGAAGATTAAACTGAACTTACGAGATGAGTGTTAGGTATGAAAAAGTGAAATTTAATTGTAAAGATAAGTTATGGACCAACATTAAAAAAAGAAGAAGATGAAATGTTGCAGAAATGGTCAAGCCACAGAGGGTTTGAAAAGTTTAAGAAAAAATAAATTGACATCTTAACAATAAAGTTAAAATTGAAGCAATTAGTGGCATAAATGTTGGGAATAGATTATCATTGACATGAAGTTGAAAATTAATAACATAAATGTTGGGAATAGATTATCATTGACATGAAGTTGAAAATTAATAACATAAATGTTGGGAATAGATTATCATTGACATGAAGTTGAAAATTAATAACATAAATGTTGAGAATATATTATTTTTGACAAATTGACAATAAAAGTTGAAATTGAAGTAATCAATTGCATAAATGTTGGGAATATATTAATTTTGATAAATTGAAAATAAAAGCTAAAGTTGAAGTAGTGGCATACATGTTGGGAATACATTATCGTTGACAAGTTCATAATAAATTTGAAATGAGTAGTCTATTTGTTAGACTTTTTGACTTTCTAGTGATTTTTTATTGAAAAGCGACTAATTTATTTTTTTTGCAAAATTTGAATTTTGAAGTACCCAAATCATGTTTTTGAATGCATAAATGGATTCAGCATCCTCAAACGATAACTATCATATGGTTTTTCAAGAATTAATCTAAAATTTCTACATTACTATGTGAAAAACAAGCCATAAAAAAGAAAATTGAAAAATTTTGAAAACGTCTAACATTTAGACTACTGCAAATTTGAAATTGAAGACATTGATGGCATAAATGTTGAGAATAAATTATAATATGACAACCAAGTTTTATTTGATTGTTTTCATTTTAATTATATGATGTTAATAGAGGGTTGACTTCTTCATTCTAATTAGTTAGAAATTTATAAAAAATAAAATGTTGATCTTATTGATTTTATTTTAAGAAAAAAATATTATCAATTAATAATCATAAGATGTAATTGCATTTTAACTTCAAATCATATCTTAGGTTTAATTAGTTGTGATATGCCCAAAGATTGATTTATCATTCTTTCTTTATTGTTAAATTTTATAGCTATATCGTTGATTCTTATTTCTTAATGTTGTTTATGGCAAGATCAAGGAAATTTTCGAGGATCTATAATTTTCTTGAACTATAAAAACTTTGGTGAATCTTTACTATTTTTAAAATTTCGAAGTTTATACATGGTGTATCATGTGCGATATTTTTGTAAAAATATTCAAATTTCTAATATAGTTTTTTAACAAAAGTGATGTTTATAGTAAAATATTTTTATTGTGGAATCTGAGAAAATCATTTTAGGAAAAAAATGGAAATGGGTGA
The DNA here is from genome assembly GCA_001517045.1 of Pseudotsuga menziesii. NCBI lineage: Eukaryota > Viridiplantae > Streptophyta > Pinopsida > Pinales > Pinaceae > Pseudotsuga > Pseudotsuga menziesii. Next base: position 3,768 of record LPNX010333847.1, on the reverse strand, counting down.
ATCTTTTGTTTGAAAAATACATTGAAAATTAGCCCATGTGCTAAATTTATCCCTTTAATTTTTTCCTTGAAACTATAGTTTCAAGTTTTTAGTATTACCTTCATCCATTCCCGATGTGAACACAATTTAGCATATAAACTCAACATAGGTTAACTAAAGTTTAGGACAAAATTAATATTTAATTTTTTTATTATAATATTCAAATGTTTATTGGAGGATACCGCTTTTTGAATCATTAACAGATAATAATAAATAAATAATTATAATAATACATTGGAGTCTCGCGTAATTAGGGACTAATAATATGTTAGCATCGAGATCGCATGAGTTGGGTTCGACTAGAAACAAGTGACTTGAATGCACTGTAGTTCATAAAGTAAAGTCTTGAATCACATTTATTTTCTATCTAATATTTCCCATAATATAGTTCTAATTGTGTAGATTTAATATTGATATAGAAAAAAGATAGAGAATGACCAAGAGTAGCTAGCTCAAATCACCAACAAAGAACCCCGAACGGTTTGGTGACATATTATCCCCCTTAGTAGGGTGTCTTAGCTTTAGCCCGAAGGGTAAAAGCAACATCCACTACAATACCAAGGGTGCTATCCTCTTGAAGTAAAAGAAAATTGTTCAATTGAAGATATTAACATGTAATGAAATTCAAATGTGGAGGATTTATGTTGGGGCTAGCCATGAATCATTGTATATTCAATGAGGCACATATTTGTTTAACAATATGTAAGACTATATTGTTATGTATGTGTTTTATGATAATTTTTAGGTAGTTTTTGTTATAGGCGCAAAGGGGCATTTATAGGCTTTTGTTTTTTTGTTAGTGTTCAATGTGGGCTTTGATGTTTTTTGTATTATTGTTTATAAATTGTCGCTATACAATTAAACTAGGTCTAGAATAACTGAAGTTGAAAATGTACATAACTGCAAGCTTAAATGCAAAGATAAAATCTTCTCTGAATATGTTCACATTGTTGTTCTTTCTCTTTTGTTTTTATGGGAATCAATATGTGCTTTAGGTAATTTCCATTCTAGGTATGAAGGAAATTTGATGCTTTTAATTTGAGAATTTAGTTTGAATCACAATATTTATGATGGATTCTAATCTAAATCATTGTATGCTTGGAAATTGTGTTTGTATAACACTCGTTGTTAATAATATCACGGTGATAACTTCCCCTCTTATTTCAGTTTTCATAAGAATTTAAGTTTTCATAAAAATTATTATATTAATATAATTGACCTTCATAATGTAAGGGTTTCTATCTAAAAAACTATTTCTTATAGACATCATTATTGTCCCACTCCTTTAAGCTTTGATATAAACATAAATAAATAAATAATAGATTATTCAAAATATCATAAGCTTTGATATAAATATAAATAAATAAATAAATAATAGATTATTCAAAATATCATAACTTCCATTTAAAATGGCATCATTGGTGTCCAACTCCCTTGATACCTTTGATATGAACATAGAAAATAGACTATTTCTTAAAGACGTCATTGTTGTCCCACCCCTAATACCTTTTGATATGGAGATAGAGAATCATTCCAATGGTCAAAGCTCCAAACCTTTTACTATTTGCTCTTTTCCATTTCTATGTAACACACGAGTAATTGGTGTTTGCTAATATTTTTAGAGGTAATTGATTTGTGAAGAATACCAAAATCAATAGGAAGTCTCCAAACCTTTTACTATTTTCTCTTTTCCATTTCTATGTAGCACATGAGTAATTGGTGTTTGCTAATATTTTTAGAGGTAATTGATTTGTCAAGAATACCAAAATCAATAGGAAGTTTATTCTTCTCATCAAAATGATGCATTGCAAATTTTATGATGTATTTTTCTTTATTGATATACTATGTAGTTAAAGCACACTTTGTACATGTTATCGATATATCATGAATTTAATTAGCATTTGCACCAAGTGGTGTAAAAAAACGTCGAGAGGGTAAAAATATTTTGTCTTTTCGCAAGTCAATATTTGTTTTTTACCTTGCGAGAGTGCATATTAATAGTGAGTTTTGAAATTTTAGGTTAAGACATTTATAATTGAGTTTTTTGGGGTTTCGATTTTGGATTATAAAGTGTGCAAGAAATAATTGATGTGATGCACTTTGAATAAATATTTCTGAATATGAATACTTCCAGCTGCACAATGTGTCTGTTTTAGAAGTACCAATGTGTAAGTACAACAGATCCCATGTCATTATGACACAGGAGCCCAAATTTTACATATGAACATTACTTGGTAAGACTCTTAGTAAAACTTAAAGGGTTTTATTACGATTTTATTTGATTATTGGGATACTTTAACTTACCCAATTTCCAAAAATTGATGTTTGATTTATTTGTTTTGAATACAGAATGATGAATTTTTGTTTGGATTTTTTTAACATCTCGCAACCTGCAAATCCGCAACTTGCGGAGTGCAGCAAACCTTTTCATTTGCTGGATGTGGGAGAGTTTTTATATGTGTTAATTTTAATCAACCCAGATCCCGCATCCCGCATCCCGCATCCCGCAATGTAGTAATGTGTTGTGATTTTTGTTTCTGCGCTGTGATTTATGCAGAGTAATGTGTTGATCTTTTCTACCAAGCTTCAACAATCTCAGCTCCAGTCATTGTTTGTGCATATATATATATATATATATATATATATATATATATATATCAATCTTTGTCTTTGTTTATGTTCAACGCAGAGGTGGTGTGGCAAGGCAAATGGTTGAAACGCTGCCAGTGGAGGTAGGTGGTGTGGCAAAGCAAGACAAAAGGATGAAATGTCTTGGCGGTGGCCGTGACGGAGGCGGTGATGGATTGAAATTTCCTCTTGCAGTGACTGTGATGTTTTGAAGTTTTGATAAACTCTGATTAAGAATTTTGTTTTTTTATGCTCCTGCAATGGCTCATCTTATGGAGAAATCGAATAGTTACGGTGAAGAATACCCCATGAAATGCGGGGATTTCACAGCGGCAAAATGTGGAATTGCGGATGCGGAGCTAATTGAATCAAGTTTGTACTACTTTGCGTTCCCACATCCTGCAACCCGCAAGTTGCGGAATGCGGGTTACAAAACAATTAATAAGCATGCAAATTTTGTTTTGATCCTGCATCTCGCAAAGCTGATCCTGCAGACCTTTACCAACTAACATTGTTAATAAGATTTTTAATTTTAAGCATTCAAAATATTATGAAATGAATAATTATTGATTTTGCATCTTTGTCAGCATAAAATTACAGAAAGTTATAGCGCTTGGGTTGTACGGGAGGATAGCAGGTCTAGTAGCAAGAGAATGAAGTCTGAGAATCCTTGATTCTTTTGTAGGCCAACTGGTTGTCTTGAATATGAGAAAATTTGTCATTGTCAAAAATTTCATAAACCCTAGACCATTCATTTTGGTAGGTTTCAATGATTCTGCCACTGGTATATGAGAAAATACCAAAGTTCGGATCCTTGGTGAACATATCCTTTTCCAGGTTTTTGCAGCGAGTAGATCTTGCCATTGTTGCAAATTGGAAAAACTAAGTTTAAAAGTAAAAACAACGGGAAGCGAAAAATAAAACTAATTCAGGATTGACTACAGTAATAATTTGAATGAACAAATGACCAAAATACTAACCTGTAATTGAACTAGATTGTGATAAAATTGCCTAGTAAAATTAATGCAGATAAAATTCATGCACTGCAGTAATTCGCAACAGTAAAAAAGTGGTAAATAAATTGTAAAAGACCAACCTATA
>LPNX010333831.1:76178-216626 GCA_001517045.1 Pseudotsuga menziesii | reverse complement strand
CTCCATTTCAGCCCACATATTCCTTGAGGGTAGCCGTATAGGCTTTGTTTTGGACATACTCCAAGTACTCTCGGGTATATCTGGAGTCCCCCTTAAGCCCAATTTAAACAACTTATACTCCAATTTTAACTTAAAACGTACCAAGATGCAATCGCAAAACATTTATTCCAGACACATGCAAGCACACTGATCTTTTTTTGACTCCATTTTTTAGGCACTGGTCTTTTCTGCTTCATATATATATTGTGTATCAACTTTGTGCTTTCGTGTGTATCTTCGTATCTTGTCATCTTGATTGCTTATAGTTAAAATATTCAAACTCCTAAATAACTGATTCAGTACAACATCATTACACTAAGAAATCATCCTTAGTAACTTAATAGGGTCTACCCCCCTTGGCTTCGTTAGGAGTTGAGCCTAAACGGAGGAGTCAAGAACAAGGTGACAGCCTTGACTCGAGACTTGCCCCCAAGGACACATCGAGTGGCTTGAAGATTTCTGCCACGTGATCCAGGTGTGTGAAAAGGAGGCAACAGGCCATGCACATGGTTACAATCCAATACATATTCCTTTTAAATAAAACTTTTGTTCCATGGGTGTAATATGAATTCCAACAAGGTTTTGCAATTGAAAAATAATAATTCAAGTTCTAACAATGATTTGAGGATGAAAATGAGCATCTTAATATAACCTAAAAGATTATTATAAGGATATTGTGCCATGAAAACATTTTCAATCACCACACAACCCATATAGGAAATATTTATATGATGTGTGTGTGTAATATGGGAACCATTATGACATTTATCATCTAAGTGATGGGACCTACCTACAATCTAATGATGAAAATGATTATCTTAACCTTTAGGTCCTAAAATAAGTATTTAGGTTCATGAGGCACACATAAGTTCCATAAACTCAATCCAATCCATATATACAATTTTTTTTAGCCATGAGTATAATATCAACACAGTTATAATGGGTCTTAGGTACTTTAATGATTTTTGAGATTAATATTGGAATTTAAAATCATAAACGAGGATTTTATGGCCCATGGACAATGCACATACTCTCAAAGAACCATATATGCCCTATAAAGGGAGTACTTGGCACACCAATGAATATGGATGTTATGTTGAGGATTTGTGTACCACGAATGAGTAGAGAGGCCTTAGCCATGTTCTAAATATGAAAATTAATGTCTTTTGACCAAGAATATACTAGGGACCATGGACAATAATATGGTCTCAAATAACCATATATGACCTATAGAGAACATACTTGTCCTATGAGTGTAATATGAGTGTCATTACAAATTTTTATGCATCATAAATTGTTCTTTGTGCCATATCTATTGTTCAATGAAGAAACCAACATATCTAGGCTTAAAAATTTTGTGTACCACAAATATGGCTTGGGGCCTTAACTATGGTTCAAGGAGAATAGTATTGTCTTATGCTGCAAAAGGGACTTTTAGTTATCATGGATCATGCACATGGTCTCAAAATACAACACATGGACTATGAAGAGATTATTTAGACCATGGGTGTAATATTGGCATCGTTACAATTTTTTGTGCTCTATATATGGGTCTCTAAACCTTGAACATGGTATGGAGATAAAAATGTATTAGGGAATTAAAATTGTATTTAGGTTTCATGGGCCATGCATAGGGTAATAATTTAGCATGCATTCTTTATAAATGGAATTTTGGATCATGGGTACCATTGCTAAGTTTTGCACACCATATAGGAGATTGGGGCCCTGAGCATGGTTTGAGGATGAACATGAATCATTATAGACTAAAACATGATTAAGAGGTGTTGGCCATGCATGGGGTCCCATACTACTACACGTCCTATAGATGGAATATTTTCCCCAAAAGTGTAAAATATGTATCATTACAAGCTTTTATACACCGTCGATTAGTGTTGGGTCATTAAGTGTGGTTGGGTCATCACCATCAATGGGTGCTAAGTTGTTAGAGAAATAATATGCCTTATTACCTAGGAGACATAATCATTTTCCTTGTGCTTATGTTCTATGGTCTAACTTAGGCTATATTGATTAATACTGGTCAAATAGGTGATTATATCTCATTAATTGACAGTCGAGGCGCTCTACTTTGATCATTCCATCATCCATTCACATGCATTAATTGGAAACCACTTCCATCTTTGATTAGGGGCACTAGTGTGTGAATATGGTTGTTTTGTGCTCTCCTTGGGAATTTATTTGGCTCCTAGTGACACTCCCACTCACACATGCGCTCTCCCATGCTTGAATTCTCTCATTTATAACCCTGGAATTTTTCTTACATGTTCACAAATGGATTCAAGAATTCTTGGTTAGGGTTGTGAACCTATTGGTCAACCTAGGGGCATTTAGGGGTCAAATCCTATCCTAACACTTACATGCATTCACATGACCTCCAAGGGCTCATGAATTTTCCCCAATGTACTATAAATATTTATCATACACATATGCAAGGTGTGTTGTAATATAATGGTTAGATATTAGCACCATTCATATGTGTTATTTCAGTCTCTTTTTTGTTCTCTTGCATATGTTGTCAAATACATTGATTGTGAATATTGATCTAGCTCCTAAATCTCACTAAGAAGAAATTCTAACATAAGTGAAAGATTATTTATCATTATACAATGTCTCATTATAATCCTAGTGTGTTAAAAGATCAAATGGAAACACCAAATACACCTGCGCCCGAGTTGTTGCTTCAGTTATCAATGTTGGAATTACCTCCTCAAGGGTTTATTCTAGGTTCCCTCATAGTAATGCATGAGAACCGAGATTATACTTGGATATATTGTGTGGTTTGGTTTTATAATTGTGTTATGGTATTATGAATTATGTATTTGAACTTGCTTCCATTTGTGATTTTCATCATGGAATCATTTTCCAATTAGCTAGATTATTTTTTGTGTACAAATATTTATTTTGTTATGTTGTATATTATCAAGTTTGTGAGATGAAGTTATGAATTTTTGCATACATTGACATTGAATCCTAGTATGAAAAATATTTTATTTAATCATTGTTGGCAAGGGTATTGGGTAAGTGAGTTAGACAGCACCGCGGAGGCTTCGCAAGCTCACACGCCACCGCGAAGGTCCACAACAGTGCAATAGGTAGAAGAATAATAGTTTTTTGGAATTCTTTATGGAATTTTATACCGATTGACCACATTTTGTGGATATAGGTCACTAGGTTGTTATAAGTTAGTTAGAAGTGGACCTTGGATGTAAAGGTGCAAACCTATATATAGAGTTAGAATCGCAATTGATGAGGGAGATCATGGATGAAATAGATCATGGATGAAATAATTTATGGATGAAACAGATCATGTGATCAATCCTTTTTGTGACCCGTGGTGTGTCCTTGTCAATTCATTTTGTATTTGAACAGTTTTGGATTTGTCTATGTTCGTTAGTTAGTGAATCTAGCCAGTGATCATTCTCCTACTGTGGAGAACTATTGTATGACTTGGATCTATTTCGCGTAAGTAATATGACATCACGGATGTTGCTCTGAAATGATTTCATTTCTTATGTCTTTTATGTCTTTTCGATCCGCAATGACTATGATGAATGTTTTATGAATGAATGTGACTGCTATGATGAATGAAGTAATGCGATCTGTTAGTGATTTTATAGCTATGCAAATATATCTGTAATGTATGAAGCGATTTAGAAAAACTATTCTGGAATATCTGTTGATTATGAAGTTCAATTGCTGAGAATGTACCCTCCCTACCCACTACCAAAAACTTGGCTCCGACAGCTCTCCCTTGACATCTTGGGTGAGACTTCATCTGCTCTGCGAGTGTTTCTAGGCAAGGTCAAACTTGTCTAGGCCGGTGATCAAGGAGATCACGTTGGTTGGGAGTTGACAAAGTGGGAACCCATGTCGATGAGGCTTTGTTGGCAGATCGTGCCAACAAATGGTTCTGTTGCCGGGAGCATGTTCCAACTGAAGGGAGGATATAATGTTGTGGCATCTAACAAAACACGAGATTGAAGAGTGGTTTGATCTAAAGCTGTGAGAGTTCATTGAAACAACGAACCAAAATCTGAAGTTGTCAACACCCAAGTGGCTGAACAGATATATCTATGAAGGTCCCTACCAGTGGTTCTTTTGTGAATTGTTGGTCATACTGTACAAATGGCTAGCACAGTTCACTTATAAGAAGAATAACTATCAAGGTGAAGAGCCAACATCCTGGACACCCGGACTGATCCAAGAACTGCAAGAAAGTGGCAAGAAACCAATAGCAAAGCATCACTAGATTTTGAAGTATGGTTGGATAGTATTCTGGAAGGATACATCAATGAGTTTGCAGTCGATACCAATAAGGCATACAACGAAGCAAAAAGAGATTTCTTCAATGGGCCATGAGGTAGGTTCTTTCTATCTCTACAATTATCTATTAAGATGCTCATCTGCTAGAAGGGTATTCTAAAAATGCACCTCGACTAGTGGAACTCTGGTGTGTAGAGGCTGTGGACACTATGATGAAAGGGGAAGGAAAATGGAAAGGTAAGGGGTAAATGGGTATGAGTTCTGACAAGACGGTGAGGGTAACTAAGGAAACATGTGGTTGTACGAGAGGAGGAGCAAGGTTTCAACACGATAAGAGGCAGAGGATAGGGGAAGGTCCTGCTCCGATCGAGACGCAAGACCATGAAGAACAACCACATGAGACGAAGTGACCCTATAGTGATGATAAGGACGAACAGACCCAGACTACACTTAGGATAGCAGGAAGCTCTAACCCTGATAGTAACGTGTCCACACCTCCATGTACTACTCCACCAATAGGTAGAAAAGAACATTCTATGTCACATTGTTCGACATGCCAGCAACAGTCTAGCAGTAGAACACCATTTGTAGGAAGAAGGCCCAAAATGGCAGGCGACGAGATGAAGTTACCTGTATTCCATGGAAATGGGAATGATGACCCGGTACAGTACTAGTTCTTATGTGAAGCAGTTTGGACTGGTAGACAGAGTGTGGATGGTGATATCAAGAGAAGCCAATCGATGACCACCCTCAGGGGTCATGCACTTGACTGGTACATGAGGTTCATGCATGTTCCTCAGGGAACCCTATAAAAAAAACTAAATGAGATCCGCGAAGGACTATTCGAGGAATTTAAGAAACCCAAATATCAGGCCCAATATAGTATAGAACCCAAGGAGATTAAGTAGTTTCTGAATGAAACTATTTGGTATTTTGATCAATGGTTTAAGATGTTCATGGCTTAAGTCATCTTTAAAATGAGTGATGTTCAACATAAGGAGTGGTTTATTGTTGCGCTGGTTCCCCACATCAGAGAGCCGTTAATGGAGAAAAATATCGTGACACAGAATGAGGCCTTGGAGATGAGGATGAAGTTAGAAGCTTCACCTATTGGGGAGACTGTAGCTGGCATGAACCAAATTCAAGCACAGCTAGAAAAATTAACGCTCCAACTACAGTATATTAAGAAGGAAAAAGAAGAGCATGATGATCTCTGGTGCATGCGATGTCGCATGGATGGCCACACCAAATACACCTGTCCGACTTTCTAAAATTATTTGCTATCATGAGTGCTGAACCCTTTGATTTATGGTGGTGTACCATGGTTTCTCATCTGTTAGGTATATGGGAATCGACACGAAAACTCTAGCTACATGCAGAAGATGGTTACAAAGGCAAAAAGTTTGTATGAGGATAAATACTGTCGAGCTTACGACCTACTTCAAGAGAGAACATATGATTCATATTTCATGAAGGGCGAGGATCATCGCATGGTCCATCCATCGCAACCATAGATGGTACAGGAAATAGTACAATACGCACCACCTCCGCAAGTGTAGTTTATTCCATCGCAGTCGTAATAGAAATTCGCATCATGACCGTAGTTCATAGCACAACCATAATTTGCACCGTGACCATAGTATAATCAGGTACCTGTTACTCAACCTCAACGAAAGTATGTTCAAGCAGCGCACTACATTCAGCAACAATTAAATCTCTCGCAGTAGCTAGCCCAACTATAATATCAACAAACTGGAGGATTTCAAGGATGATTCCAGGGAGGATTTAGGGGACAAAGAGGAGGCTTTGGACGAGGTCGGGAATCCATCTCGTGTTACACTTGTGGGGTATTTGGCCACTATCAAAGGGAGTGTCCCCATGCATAGTGTACATACTGCACAACAAGTGAGAATAACGTCGAAATTTTCCCTCTGTTGATTGCAAAGTGGCAAGCCGGGAACATCCCTCAGTTGTAGAACCAGTTCCAAAACCAAAATCAAGTGCAGACCCAGTAGTCATTATAGAATTAGCCTCAAATCCCACCGCAAACTCAAAACCAGCCTATGAACCCATCACTGATTCAGAATCCACCCCTAAATCTAGTTCCAAATATGAATCAAGGATCCACGATTGCAACAATTCTAGCAGAGCCTAGAGCTCAAGATGTTGATGTTGATGTTGTCACTCATGCAAGTGCGATGACTGGAGAAGACAGAACCTGTCCACAAGTTTGGCTTGCAGGGAATAAAAAGACAGTGTTTGATATTGTGACAAAGAAGGAGATGTTCTTTCAGTCCAAGCATGTAGTCGGGAGGAATCAGGGTAAGTTACATGTTGTTGAAATGCCATCTGGTTTTGATCCTTCTATTGAGGCAGGACCATCATGAAAGCATGGTACCTTGCATCAATTCTTTGAGAGATGTATGTCATTAGCTAGAGATCCCGAGGATCTCAGTGATATTGAGAAGTTTCTAAGCCAAAGGGATCAGCCACTGAAGAATTTTGCAGTAAATTCCCTCCATAAGAGAAAGTGAGGTAAAGAGATGAGGATGAACATCTAGATAGGGGACTACAAAGTTGATTTTGTTATTTTGGATCTAGGATCGGATGTGAATATTTTGACCAATAAAACATGGAAATTGATGGGAAATCCAACCTTGGGGTGGTCCCCTATGCAATTGCAACTAGAAAATCAGGCCAAAGTTCAACCCATTGGCCATGTCTCAACCTGGTTGTCGATGTCGAAGGTATGAAGACATATGCTGATTTTGACGTTATTGAAGTAGTTGATGGTGGAGGCTCTTATCCTATACTGATAGGGATTGGATGGGCCAATCATAGCATGGTAGTTATCAATTTCAAGAAGTGTGTTATGACATTTGAAAACCAAGATATCCGATTCATTGCTCACATGGACCCTCAAGAGGGATGACGATATATTGAACCTATCAAGGATGAGGTTGGTAGAGGCTAGGATCATGCCTACAACATCTCTGAGGACTATATCCACCCTACTATCAATGGTGAACTTGGATGGCTCAACACTAGCTCTCCATCCTTTGATTGTGATGATGCTTTAGAAAATTAGCAAAATCAGCTTCATGAGGTGTCTTTTAGAAAACGTGGTCTAATTACATAATCTCTACAACATGTTGCGACTGAGATGATCGAGCTTCCAGTTTATGAAGGGCTACTAGAGTTGATTGAATTCCTCTGAGAATTTTAAGAGAAAGTATTTGAACCATAGAGGATTTTGGCACTAGAGGAAGCATTAAAGGCTACCCCAGCACACTGGTGGGAAGCTCATCAATCGACAATCCATGGATGGGCACAACGTCGACGATTGATGATGGTGCGCTTCGGGGATTCAAAGACTTATCCTGTTGGGTGATATGATGGGGACAATGAACCCACCAATAATTTAATGGAATGCTAGGCTTTATGAGATTCATGACCCAAGGATGAGTGGGTCTATGCTTTTGTTCATACTTTGGAAGAAATTCCTAGATCCTGGTATCTAGCAGCAGAGCTACGTAGAACCATCACTACCTGGGAGGATTTGTCGATTTTCTTTACGTAGACTTTTAATTTTTGGGACGCTAATCCTAAGGTCCACAATGCACTCCAACTCATCCACGATGTAGTCCTGAAACTAGGTGTGAAACCCGTGCGCCAGAGGCCATATCAACTGAAATCGTGATACAAAGAATGGGTCAAAGCTAAGATTGACTGAATGTTGGAAGCCGACATCATTGAGGCTGTTGAGGAATCAAAATGGATAATCCCTATGCTGGTTTAGGTCAAAAATACTGGAGAAGTTTGCATTTGTGTCGAGATGTGGAATTTGAATGATGCCTGCTTACATGACCCATTTCCCACTCCATTTACAGATGAGGTCCTTGAAGGGGTAGGCAGTCAGGAGATGTACTCATTCACGGATGGCTTTTCGGGGTATCACCAGATCCGAATCACAAAGGAAGATTGGCATAAGACCACATTTGTCATTGAATGGGGTTGTTTTCAATATACAGTCATGCCTTTTGGGTTGAAGAATGCACCAACAATATTTTCTTAGGTGGTTGTCGTTGCATTCAAATATTTCATTCAAAAATTCCTGTAGGTATACATCGATGACTGGAAATTCTATGGTTTGGTTAGAGATCATTTAGCAAACCTCTGATTGATGCTAGAAAGGTGTCGACAACATCAAATCACATTAAACTCAAAGAAATGGATTTTTTGCATCCCATTCAAAATACTATTGGGACATATCATATGAAAGCAAGGGTTGTTGGTTGACCCTGTGAAGATTGCACTTATCCTTAGTCTACCACCACTGAAAAATGTGAAGATGCTTCGGGTGATGCTAGGACACATGGGGTACTATCACAAGTTCATCATAGGATATGCCGTGATTACAGCCCCCATGGAGAATATGCTAAAGAAGGATGCTACATTTGCATAGAATCTCGAGTGTCATGGGAGTTTCAAAACACGAAATGACAAGATGGCCTCGAGATCTATCCTGATATTCCCTGATTGGAGAAAGGAATTCCACATCCATGTCGATGCCTCTTCTATTGCGCTAGGGGTAGCACTTGCGCAGCCAGGTGAAGGCGACCTGGATCATCCAATCGCATTTTCCAGTAGGAAGCTATATTTTGTAGAAAAAATTATACAACCACTGAGAGAGAGGGATTGTCCATGGTTTATGTGTTGCAAAAATTTCGACACTATCTATTGGGCGGTCACTTCAAAATGTTTGTGGACCATTCTGCTTTGCAATACCTAGTCAATAAGCCTGTGTTGGGGGGGAATATCTATCAGTGGCTACTACTTTCCCAAGAATTTCACTTTGAGATAATTGTGAAGCCAGGTGGGTTGAATGCTAACCCCGATCATCTATCTGGAATTCAGATAGGAGAAGATCCTACTAATATTAACGATGGATTTATCGATGCGTAGCTGTTATGGGTAGAGATCACAAATGACCACTTTACTCCAATCATTCAATTTTTGGCAACTGGAGTTGCTCCAAAGGACCTATCGACTAATCAAAAGACACACTTGCTAGTGAAAGCTTCATATTTCCAGCTGATTGCGAGACAATTGTACAAACTTGGACAAGATGAAATATTGCGACGGTGTATCTTAGCGCATGACCAAGGACCTATTCTAGCAGAAGAACATGCAGGAATTGTTGGGGGCCACTATGGTGGCTGGGATACTACACATAAAGTGCTACGCACTGGGTTATGGTGGCCTACCTTACATACTAATGCAATGGATTATGCCCGAAGCTGCAATTTCTGTCAGCACATTGGCAAGCCATCATGGCGGGATGAGATGCCACTGGTGCCCCAAGTAACTCTACAACCTTTTGATAAATGGGCCATGTAATTTGTGGGTAGCATTATTCCACCAGGAAAGAGGACTGGTGCATGGTACATCATTACAACAACTGATTATCTAACCCACTGGGCAGAGGCTGCGCCAGTCGTGGATTGCAATACTGTGATAGCCGCCAAATTCATATTCGAGAATATTGTGACAAGGTTTGGATGCCCCATGATATTGATGAGTGACCAGGGAAGTCACTTTATCAATCAAACCATGAGAGCACTAACCGAGGAGTTGTAGGTACAGCATTAGAAAAGCACACCCTACCATCCGCAAGAAAATCGAACAGTCGAGGCCTTCAACAAAATATTGGAATCCGCGCTTACACAGGTATGCAATACTAATCGCAATGATTGGGATTTGAAAATTTCAGTGGTACTATGGGAATATTGCACCACTTGTAAAAGATTGACAGGACAAACATCGTTCAAATTAGTATATGGGAAAGAAATAGTCATGCCAATTGAATACCTTGTTCCTAGTCTCTGGATTGCCACCGTGATAGGCACGGATGACACCGAAGCATTAGAGGAGAACATCGCATAGTTGATCCATCTATAAGAGGACCACTTTGTCACAGGCTCCACCATTATGTTGAGAAGGATTTCCAAAAGGTGTGGCATGATTGCCATATTAAGAACAAGTAGTTTACACATGGAGATTTAGTACTACTATATGACAGTAAGTTCCTCAAGCACCCAGGTAAGTTAGAGATGCACTGGTTATGTCCAAACATTGTTCATTCAATTACTTCTAGGGGTGTAGTTCAATTACAACAATTAGATGGTGTAGTGCTGCCAAAACATGTGAATGGAAATCATTTGAAGCCCTATAGGACAGGTCCTGAGCCGTGCAATGCTTGAGCCAATGTGCAACTAAAACAAAATTTGCATATGTAGATTGCAGTGAAGCAAGCGTAGAGGAAGACACTGCGGAAGGATAGTGCTCAGTAGTGTTATGAGGGAGAACATCGGCGACAACCGCAGGACTATGGGATGGTGAAATCAATAATAAATACAGATAGTTAATACTGGTAGCTAGCAGCGCTTGATGAAGTAATGTGCATTTATGACTAATTCGGTCATTAGTAAGATGAGATCATTGACGAACTTAGGGTTATTAATGCTAGATTTGGGCATGATGGATATGGTAGATTTGGCAATGATGAGGTGGATCAGGAGATCGGTTATAAAAACACAAGGGATATTGACACAAGGTCTTATTCAGTTGAGTCGAGTGAAGTGTTGAGTTCAGTGCAGGAGTAGAAGGGAGTGTGATAGGAAAGGAGTGAACTTTTAGCTGCATTGTGAGCATTGTAGAGTGCGGCATGCCGTGCACTCTTGACACTGTTGATATTTCAAGCAAGTAGGAATCCCCCATCTGACCTACGTGGATTGAAGAAGAAGTCATGATCATGCCAATTGGATCCTATTGGATCCCTAGAGCGAAGAGGAAGGCCCAAAAACCCAATACCACACCACCACAGAATAGATATACATGCACAACTGCTAGGCACAAGGGGAAGACAACGGACCATCCAGCTCGGGCGTTGTCAAGTCTGCAGTACCCAGGGGTGTCTCTATCAACAATATCCCTAGATATGTGGCCCCAACGTGGCCAGGGGAAAAGCCAAGGAAGCTAACCAAAAATCAAAGGTATCCACCGAACTTGTCACCACTACCACAAAGGATGACTTGCCCAAGGGACATCATATCTGCCTTGACCAAGATGAAGTGTGAAGACCACGGTTTTCTTCTATTAAAAAATGTCACAGATGAACCATACCAGTCAATTCCTATGATACCTGACGTGCCTATTCTCTAGATTCCTCACCCATGGGAGCGGGGATTGGACAAGTCTGGGTTGTTAGGGCTCATCAACATGCGTCATTTTGGGAGATTGAACGAAGCGAATGCATGTGTTAAGTAGCTATTAGCATTCTTTCATGGTGGGACGCTCTAGTTGAATGAACCTATACAGGTCATAGTTTACCTTATTGCTGACATTACGGGTTTCCAAAGGCTGGAGAAGATCCAGCACAGTATTTCAGAGGGCGAGATAATGATAAAAATCTTTCCAAGTAGTTAAATGAGAGATTTGGGTTGCAGCACGATGGTCAGGCCTATCGCTTTGATAGTATTTCCAAGCAAACAGTGTGGATTGGGGCATGTATTTTGTCCAGCAAGATTGTCAGGAAGAATCATCTTGTCAAATGTAATTCGGGGGTAGTTGCATGTGCACAAAAATGCATCAAAGGGGTGCAAATGAACTGGTCCCTGTTTCTACTAAACCAGTTGTTAGAAGATGTTGTAGTCGCTCAAGAAGGGGAACATAGTTTTTCTACATTTGGTTATTAATTCTCATTCCTTGGTCGCATGGATGGAACTGGAGGACTACCGGCTGATTTCAGTCACTATAGAAGGAGTATGCAAAGACACCCAGTATCAAAATTTATGGTGGATCACAGAACCTAGTCGATAGCAGGACTGTGTGATCCATTTTTGGGTCTATTGGGAATCTCTACAAGCCACAACCACCAAGGTTCCCCATATATCCAATGACAGCGCATCCAAGTATCAGTGAATTATTCAGTTTGCTATCAGACCTCATTCCATTTACATCTAAGCATGATGGGATCCTGACAAACAATGGCTACCTATGCCCTACAAAATTGTAGATGTAGAATTGGAGGCCATCGTTCAATATTGGCCAGTTGATTGGTGCAAACCGGTGAGTGCAGAGGAACACTCTATAGGGACACTAGTATATGCCCATGATGAACCATTCTAAGGAGGGAAACATCTCCATGACTCCGATGGTGAGTCATCGATGTAATCTGATCTAGCAAACTAGCACATGGTGGAGGAGATGCACACTAAAAGATGCATGGAATTTGATGCAGGTAGTAGCTCCCACTCGATGATGGAGAACCAACTTCAATGGCTCATCAAGGTTGTCACTGATGCATCTGATGTTGGAACGCAAGCAATGCGTGTGTCCAGTCAAGAAGGGATTTCCCATCGATTCGAACTGAGTCGCAGGATAAGAACATGCAAGTTCCCCTCACTGCAATCGATGCAGGAAGTATAGAAATCAACTCATTACTACATCCATTGTCGAGCATTGTTGTCAATCTCAACAAGTTACTTACCCAAGTTTTAGTGCAGCTGTAGTAGGGTGCTAACCAGGAATTGATAGACTGGTAGAAGGAGCTTAGTGAGGTGTATGTGGAGTCGCAAGCTGCCTCAAAGAAGCTACAAGAGGAATCCTACAAGATACGAAATATTAGAGAGTAGCTTGCAGAAGAAAACACACATGAGATTGCTATCTTGAAGCGATCACAGGAGCAGCTGCAACAGAAAGCCACCGACAAAATCATCGAGTTAAAGAAGGTTCAAGACTGCCTCATTGTTGAGAAATCGTAGCTCTGTGCTAGTTGCGGTGAGCTCTAGCAAGTTGTTGATGAGGCCTGTCAACACATCTATGAAAGAATGATGGAACTCACCACTATCTCCAAAGCCAACCACCTTGGGGAAATGATTTCCCAACTCCAATTAACAAACAATTTGTTGAATTCTATGGTTTACCCGAGCACACCACCTGAACATATTTTCGAATGGAAGAATACGATTGAGGAGCTAGCAGCACAGCTTGAAGCAATGGAGTAGGAAGAAAAGACGATTGCTGATGAAATGACATAGTTCTCACAAATTGTCATCTAGGATGACCAGCTGGAGTAGTTAGCCAAGCAAGCACCAGAAGCAGAAACTCAGTTAGCAACACTAAAGATGTCGTTGTGCACAATTCCTCTTATGATTCAGATTACGCGCTCGAAAGAACTAAAGGACCTACAGCAGCAAGCTACCCGAGCCCAAGCATTTCATCGCAAGCACAATACCCAACTCGATGAATTCTAGGACATTGGTTGGCACTTAGCCGTGAAAGTAGTCACCACACTGCAAGTGATCCAAGAAGGAAGGAATATGGTAGATGGCAAGGTTGGGGAGGACCACCCACTGAAGCAGGACCTGATCACTTGTCAAGAAATAGCCAGATGATTTTGTATCCAGGTACGTGAAATCTTGCAGTGGTTCGGAGTACACCCTGTCGACCTAATGTGGCTCGAGGATGAGCCACAAGACTGTGTTGGGGGCCTGTTGGTAGGGGTATTTGGTAAGTGAATTGCATAGCGCCGTAGAGGCTATGCGATTTCACATGCCACCGCGAAGGTCCACAATAGTGCGATAGGAAAAAGAATAACCATTTTTGGAATTCTTTATGCAATTTTGTACTGATTGACCACATTTTGTGGATATAGGTCACTAGGTTGTTAGAATTTAATTAAAAGTGGACCTTGGATGTAAAGGTGCAAGCCTATATAGAGAGTTAGAATCGCAACTAATGAGGGAGATCATGGATGAAATAGATCATATGATCAATCCTTTTTGTGACCCGAGGTGTGTCCTTATCGATTCATTTTGTCTTTGAGCAGTTTTGGCTCGGTCTATGTTGGTCAGTTAGTGAATCTAGCTAGTGATCATTCTCCTGTTGTAGAGAAGTATTGTATAACTTGGCTCCGTTGCGTAGAAGTAATATGACATGATGGATGTTTCTCTGAAATGATCTTATTTCTTATGTGTTTTCTTTCTTTTTGATCTGCAATGACTATGATGAATGTTTTATGAATGAATGTCACTATTGCGATGAATGAAGTAATGTGATCTGTTAGTGATTTTCAAGCTATGAAAATAGATCTATAATGTATGAAGCGATTTAGATAAACTGTTATGGAATATCTATTGATTATGAATTTCAATCACTGAGAACGTACCCTCCCTTCCTACTGCTAGAAACTTGGTTTTGACAACTCTCCCTTGACATCTCAAGTGAGACTTGATTCACTCTGTAGGTGGTGCCGGGAAGGGTCAAACTTGTTTGGGCTGGTGCTCAAGGAGATCGCATTGGTTGAGCATCGACAGAGTGGGAACCCCTATCGACAAGGCTTTGTTGGTGGATTGTGCAAAAAATCATTAGTAACAAGATCCAATTATATATAGCATACCATTCATCATCAAGATAATCATATTCATCGTAATTATAACCATCATTGTAATAACCATTAATCAAAAGAAATAAACTAACTGTTTGATCCATAAGGGACATGCGATGGAATTTATGTACACACACACACAAAATTGTCTCTTAAATGTAAATGTTTTAGAAAATGGCACCACATTCCCAATATACAAAATGGGATCTTCTTCCCAAACATGGAGACCAGCATATGGTTCCCTAGATAAAAAATTGTAATGATTGATTACTCATTGACCTCTATCACTCTGTACACTATCACCCTCATCATGGAAATCAATATTTCACTTTCTTTTAGAACTAGAATATGGTGAGTTTCTCGATCTTTGTGTGCTTCTCCTATCTGATGTATGTCCACAAAAAAACAACATAATAATAAGACATTTTCCATGATGAGTTAAAACATTCAGAAATCAAAACTTAACAATTCATGTAAAAAACCTCATTGAATAATATGTGGTTAAATGAAAAGGTTGTGTCCTCCTCCGTGACCCCAACCTATCAGCTATGCCAACCTAAAAAGGTTAAAATAATTGAAGCCTGAATTTTAAGGAAACTTAATGGAGATAGATTGCTATCATGATACATAAACAAGTCATCAATGAATTATCTTCTCATGAAACATGAGAAGATATTAGAGATTTAGTAGCAGGTGGGGCACTTTTTTGCACTGGTTTCTCCAACTAAACATATCATACAATAACCCCTACAGTATTTTCATGGGATTATAGTGTGTGGATTGCATGGGGATAAGGTGGTAAGGACAAAGTAGACTCAGATAGTGCTGGATAGGGGTGGTTGTTGAATATGTGCACTCAACTGAAAACATGGTGCAGATGGGCTGCAATAAGATACCATGGGATGTAGTATGGGTGGTATACCACTAAGACGTGAGACTAGAATCAAAAGAGCAGGGTAAAAATATCGAAATATTTTCTATATTGAGCCTCTAAGGATAAAAGATGGATGGAAATTTGGTAATAATTGTACAATGATAGATGGTATCGCCAACCTAGGAGGGAATGTGGCCACCTGCATGCACATTTATAAATATTTTAATTAGTTAACAAAAATATGATTTAACATAATTCAAATTTGAATAATATTTAAACCAACAACATGATACCTGTGAATGTGGTGGTACCTCCTCCCTAGGTGAACAGGTGTCCTCACTGCTTGGTGCCACAAACTATATAAGTATAAAATCAAGGAACATATTATACACAAACTAGAGGCATGATAAAACTTAAGGGAACTAGAATATGTATTGAAAACTTATGCTAAAAAATTAAAGAAGCAATCACATTAAATCATGAATCACTAACTACAACATACCTGGGTGTGAGGTACACCAAATGAACAGGTTGTCGCAACAATAGAATTACTGTAAGATATTGAAATTGTTGCATTAGTTGATGTCAATGGAGTTATTTTTAGTCCTATCAACTGCAAACACCATATAATTATATAAATATAATATAATATTAGAATAATATACATTGTATGAAGAACACAGAGATATGAAATGAACTAACCTTCATAAAGTGGTTTGTTCTAGTGGCCTTCATTGCCTGATAACAAGTATACCCATAGCTCAAACATGTGTGAGGATAACATGAGGCTCCATTTCGTCTCTCCAACCCAAATCATGTTGTAGGGGTGGAAGGCCCAACTCCTCCCCCAATATCACCTCATGCCATCTCTTGGTGTGATATGGCTATGAAAGTATTGTGTTGAGCTAGTTTGCGAGCCATATCTAATAAGCATGCTTATGTATGTGAAGTGTTCTACCCTAAAGGTGGATAATGGACAAGGGGTTTGTTTGTCTCCTTGAAATATGAGGAAATAACAGTGAGTTGTGCTTATCATTCTTCCATTTTGTGCAAATCCACGACCCACCCCATTAAATTCACCAATTTCAATGTAGTTGACATGGTGCCCTATCTCAAACTCTACATATAATTTTCTAAGAAAATACATAAGTACCTAGTTATTATTACAAGGAGGCTTTTCAAACACCATAAACCACATGTCCATACAATGGTATCTAAATGGCTAGTGGATGCACCAATCAATGCAAATGTGTTTCTTCATGATTGAAGAATGTTTTCTAGTGCTTAGGTAAATAAAGAATTGCATCAACTATTGTTTAGTAATCCCCATGTCTCTAACTTGTTATTTACTTAGCCTAGTCCTATAGTATTAACACATTCTATCCATGTAGTTGGAAATATTGGTTAATTTTCCTAGGGAATTTGAAATAGAGGATATGATTTCCTAGATAACAAAGTAGCAAGTGGGAATCAAGAAGTCTCTCTAATGTTTTGAAATTCATTACAAAGGGTTTGAAGAGAACTCAAATTGTCCTTAATTCCTTGTGAATGTTTGGTGGTTCAGGGTTTAAGTTTTGGTTGGATTGGGGGTTTAGTGGATTGTATTTTGGATTCAGTTTAGTCAATGGTGCTGCAATTTAGTCAAAGATAAAGGGTGGGTTTAGAATTTTGTATTTCTTTAAAACCAATTATAAATTTTTAAAAACTATAAATACCAAAAGTGGTACAAATTGCTTGAAATCCAAGACAATTATGTTGAATATTGAAGCAGGGGTGCCAAATCCTTGTCTCCGCACTATTTTTATCCACAGGGAATGCATGAAGTGGCCTATGAAAAATTGGTTGGGCTCTACATTTTATAAAATTTATTAATAGGAGCATGCACACATCAACAACACTTGCACTCTTAAGTGATATAGCATCCATGTTGTACATTCAAGAGTTCCCACACCAACAATGAGTGCATTCTTATATTAGTGCAGGCACATTCATGTGAGTGTGCATGTTTTCTACCCCATTTCCGCTTTTGGGGCCACCAACTTCATGTACCCTCCCAACAATGACATATGTTAAATATATCCAAAGTAAAGAGGGTTATGATCGTGATATATCATAAATGGTGACTATATAGTGAAAAGGTAGTCCTCAATCCCTCACTCTCATAAATATGTCCAATGGTTGTGATTCTCATGACACATATGGTGGATAATTGAAATAAAAATGTGTATAATAGTGAAAATGAAACTTGTGAATTTATGGGTGTTTTTTGTGTGCACTTTTTTCCAGGAGAAAAATAGCAATTCCTTGTTATTAATTAGAATAAAAGGTAACCTGTATGCTACAGTAGGTTTAGATTACATGGAAATTCCATAGTCATGGTAAGATCTCAACACAAAATACCATCAACAAGAATACATATGGTTAAAAATTACAACCAGCAATAAGACTCCAAATCCTATCCCAGATCACCCAGCTACAGTGGTACATCAAATACTTTTAACTTAGCTAAGGAGGCACTTCAGGGTACACTCACAGTCACAAAAAAATGTTGAACTAGTCCAACAAAAACACCAAGGGGTGTGTCATCAAATCATGCCAAAGTGGCTAATAAATAAGTCTATGACTAATAGAACTGAAACCATCCCTTCTCACTACATTCACCCTCAGTGAATTCCAAATAATGCAGGTACCCTATGATCAATCCAAGTGCCTCCTTAGATAGGAAATTTGCTTCGGTATTGTACTCCCTATAAACGCGGGTGGATTCGAGATGGGAGAAGGAAGCTTGAAGGATTTTGATATTGTTGCACCAAACCTCAAGTTCAAGAGAAGATATTTCAACCAGGCCATTAAACAAGTTGATGATTGTAGAGGAGTCTCCTCAGATGTGCAAATACAGAAGCCCAATCAATTTTGAAAAGGCTAGCAGTACGCAGAGTGCAAGGAGTTCTGCACAGGTGTTGGTACTTTGGCCACATCCCATATTAATACAATAAAAATGATCCTTACTTATCATAATATAAACACCAGTACCTCCATTAATTTTAACAGAGGGCCCATCGAAAAAACCTATAGGATATACTAGGCTCTAATTCATGCCTCTCAAGATTCTCTTATGTTTGGTGCGAACACAAACCTTAGGAAACTGGAACTGCTCCAATATGCTGAAAATGATCACATTTATAGTTGGTTTATGATCCTCAAATATAAATTTGTTCTTGGAGAGCGATATGTTCCACTATATCAGTAGAGGTAGATATGGCAACTCTTATTCTTTTCTTACCCAATTTTTCCAATTGTTCCTAAAGGAAGATTCATTCCAGTCAATAGGATGATGTAGTGCCAAACTGAGTCCTCGAATAATATTTTTCATGAATCTACAATCAGAGAATAGGTGATCCACTGATTCTGCCCCCAAAAAGCATAAGCAACAAAAATTAGGGCCAATCCATCCTTTTTTACACAGAGTATCCCAGATGTTGATACGTTTGGGGAAACAGAGTCATGCAAAGAAGATAACCTTAAGAGACAAATTGTAATACCATATTTTGTACAGTAGGTTGTCAGTAAGATCTGGATTTGAGCTAGACAAAATCAGTTAATATGGCAGACGTGCAGTCACCTTCCTCGATTGTTTGTTGAACATCTAAAATAGAGAATCATTATTACTACGTAGCTGTATATAGCCATGGGAGAGACCTTTGATGTAATTTGACCATATCTCTTTCCAGGCGATGTCCAAATCAAGGTCCATGGCAGTGAACTGATACTAATGCCCATATTTTTTGTTATGTGCATCATGGATAGTAAAATACCATAGCCTTCTAGGTAGCTGCGAAGCTCTTCAGGAAGAACAAGATTGGCATTTAAGCTAGCAATAGGATCAACACCTATCCTTATTCTACGACCATCATCGACTTTCCATCCTAAATGACAGGTGATCCAGGACAATGCTCTGATAAACCCATTCCAAATATAAGAAGTGCCTTGGATCCTAAAAAAAATTCTTCGAAGCCAAGCATCAATAGTCCAATCCCTAAGATATTTGTATTTGATAATGTGAGACCATATTTCTTCCCTAGTCAGCACTAGCCAAAGAATTTTTAACCTAAAGGCTGTACTAAACTAGTCCAATTTTTTTATGTTCCAACTGACACGGTCATAGGGTCCGGATATTGTTTGCCAGTCCACTAAGTGTGTTCTATGATTCCAAAAATTATTTCCCCATAGGATGTTAAATATGGCACCTCTGAGATAGTTCATAATAGATTCTGGCATATGAGCTAAATATAGCCAATCGACTGCTAGCCCCATGAGCACTGATTTGACCAAGATTAGTCTTCCACCAANCATGCCAAATTCTTCATCGACATTGGAATTTTCTGGAGCTTGAATTTCCTCAGGGACATCAATGTCCTCTTCCATTGGGTCTTCTATGTCTGGAAGATCCCATGGGAGTTCTTCTATTCAAAATTTTGTTTCGAGCCGTAGTAAGCTAAGTCTATTATCTGTGTTCTCTTTGTGCAAAGACAATAGACTTCTATGTGTAATCAGCAGTAATATCAACTTTTCTTGTTTTGTGGTTTTTGCCTATAATGAACAATCACTAAACTTTGTAGAAACTTTCTCAGTAATTATACCATTGTTTGATTAATAAAAAACATAACCATTCTTGTCAAAAGAAATCAAAAGTAACAAAAAAAAAATATTATTCTAAAAATAACATATAAAATAACCATGTAAAAAAAAACAAATACGAAAAGTATGTAAAAAAAAAAAACATTAAAAAACGATGTCAAAAAAAACATAATAAAAATCATATGACACGATATAAAAAAAAACAGGTATAAAAGCATTTCCCTTGGTGGGCTCCATGCTAAACATCGAGCGGCCACCAAGGCGCCGCCAGTTTGGAGCAAAGGCTGGTGGTTGCTCGATGCTCAGCATCGACCACACCAAGGGAGTGATGTTTTTATTCATGTTTTTTTAATATATCTTGTAATAGGTTTCTTTTTATACATTGTTTCGTAACAATTTTTTATATTTTTTGTTTTTAAATTATTTTAAAATGTGTTTTGGTTTTTAATGTTGTTTTTTTAACGTTTTTAAATTTTTATTTTTTTTATTCTTTATAATTTATAGTTTTTATTTTTGTGTTTTTTTAATATTTTGTTTTTGTTTTTGTTTATTCTTATTTTTTGTTTTTTAATTTCTTTTAATATTTTTAAAATTCTTTGTAATGTGTTTTTTTTTATTCATTTTTAATGTTTTTATTATAAGTTTTTTCTATTTTATTTTTTCTAAAATTATTTGTTTCTAATTGAAATTGAGTTTTTTAATTTGATTTTGAAGTTATACTAAAATTAAAAAAATTAAAAAGTAATAATTTTTTTCGGCCATGCATGTTTTCGAAATGCTTGCCATTGTAACCCTATCAAAGAAAGAAGTGTCTTCTCTAGAAATATTTTTGGTTTAAGAGTTAATTTTGACATTTTTGTTGTAATTATTTTGGATGTAAAGGTTAATGTTTTAAACATTATGAAATTTTAACTTTTGAAAAAAAATGAAGGTGATCCTCAAGGAGCACTTTTTCAATCCATGGCTTTATTTAGGGTTTTGTTTGCACCAACATCTGTTGGGTCTTCTATGTCTTCTAGTGTGATTTTTGTAATTGAAACTCTAGAGGATTTTTTTAATATTTATATGAACCATTTGTTCTTGTATGGTCTAATATATTATCTCATTATGAATCGCATCATAATTTCTTTGTTTCTATATGGTTATAATGGTGAAATTATTAGAGAAATTTGTTTTTTCTTTAATATGCAATTTTCCAGAAAGTTGTAATTTATCTCTTCAAGAATTTTTCTTTTTTTCCAATTTAAGGTTGATTTTAAAGTTTTGTTAAAAAACAATATGGGATGTTTAGTCCATGGCTCTATTTTTTACCCTAAAAAAAAAAAACGTGTATACTGGTATCAACACTTTTCTATTTGGGGGGTGTTTTTGGTGTTTTTTTTGCAAAAATCATCGTTTTTATGGGTAGAGTTCTCGTTCATAGTATATAGTTCTCGTTTCATAGTATAAGTGGTTGTGAGAGAATTCTATAATTCTAGTTGCTAATTCTTCTATCAAATGTCTTGATAAGCCACCTCCAATCATTGACATTATATCCCAATGGTTTCGTATAGAAGCCCATATATTTGAAACCTATAGACAGAGGATCCATCTTATAAGGAAGAAAAGCTGCAATGTTGTTCCTGGTGAGGTCATCAATATTATTGTAAAGAAATGAATATTTTTCCAGACTGATTTGCATGCCCACAGCAAAAAATAATAGATCCAAAATTTGTTTGTAATTCTCCCACTCATTGACAGTAGCTTCACCAAATAATATAACATCATCTACAAAAAGCAAGTGTGTGAGGTACAGTGAGGAATTAACCTTAACACCAGTAATGTTCCCACTATGTTGTGCATCTTTGATAAGCATACTTAGACTTTCTATGATCAATATAAAAGGTAGTGGAGAGAGGGGACAACCTTGTCTAATTCCCCTCGATACAAAAAAGAATATAGAAGGGGTACCATTCACCAGGACAACAAAGTTAGAAGATTCCACATAGCCTAAGATTCAGTTTACAACAGCAATATGAAAACCAATATATAGGAGAATGAGTCATAGAGAGGTCTAGTTCACTCTATCAAAGGACTTTACCAAGTCTAGTTTTAGGATCATGACTCACTTCTTTTCAACCTTGATGGAATGCCTTACTTCTTGTGTAATACCAATAGGCTCTATGATCTGTCTGTTATGAAGAAAACCAAATTGATTCCCGGAGGTAGCTCTGTCCAAAATAGGTTTAATTCTAATAGAAGCGAGTTTAGAGAAGACCTTATAAACTAAATTGCATAGGGAGATTGGTCTAAAGTTAGCAAAGGAGATAGGATTATCACATTTTGGGATAAGTGTAATAAAAGTTGAGTTTAGAGCACTAGAAACCCTACCCTCTACCCTATACTGTGAGACAACATTAAGGATATCGAGACCAACAATATCAAAGAAGTGAAGGTAGAATTCAACCGTCCACCCGTTCAGTCTAAGACTCTTGTACTTTTTGAAGGTCTTGAGGACCCCTTCAATCTCAAAGAGTGAGAAGTCAGATAGAAAGTAATCTTTCTCTTCCTCAGTGAGATAGGAAGGAAAGAGTATAAAAACCTTGAGCTGATCCTCAATGTTGGTGGATCCATCATCAATGAAGAGAGTGGAGAAATGAGAGGCTCCCAATTCCTTGAGCTGGGTTTCATCATCAATCAATGTACCCTAATGGTTCAGTAACCCCCAAATAGATTTTGTGTTTCTTCTAGCTGATGCAAAGGGGTGAAAGAATTTAGTGTTAGCATCCCCTTCATTTAACCATTCCACCCTACTCTTGAGCTTCCAAGTAAGAATTTAATGATTTATTAAAGAATCTCTACGAGCTTTCTGCTAAGTAATTTAGGCATCTTCAAAGGCTGATATAATACCATAGGATTGGACAGTGAGTAGTTTTTGAATGGCTGTGTCTACTTCAATAGATTCCACCATTTTACTCAGTTTCATATTTTTTTTTAGGCTTTAACTTTATCCTTGAGTCGAAGGAGTTTAGTGGTAAGAACCGAAAAGGGGTCTAGAAGAGGGGAAACCTGAGCAGTCCATGAGGATTGGACAATATCACTAAAATCATGCTCCAAAAGCCAATCCCTATTGAACTTAAAAGGGTAGAGATGGTTGTGCTTAGAGTAGTTCCATTCAAGACATACACGGTAATGGTATGAAATATTAGAAGGATGGATCCAGGACTTGTAGTTTTTAAGGGCAGGGAGAGTGAGCTCAAAAGCCAAAAATCTATCCAGACGTTTACTAACACCCTCTAGTTCAGACCTACCATTTCTCCAAGTAGGACCCAGGTACTGTGGTACTAGGTCAACCATTTTTGTTGCATTCAAAATATGGATGAAAAAATGTATCATGTGGTTTAAATGGGCCTTGTTGCCCCATATCTCTGAGTCAGATATGGTAAAGTTCAAGTCACCTGCCAGAATCAGGTTAGGATAATCAAAAATACCACCAGCAAAAAAATTATTCCAGAAAGAGGTTTTGTTTGTATAAGGACCATAACAATTCACAATGGAGAATGCAGAGTCACAACCATTGAGTCTAGCCTTAATTAGGATACCAGCATAGGAGTGAAAGGCCTTATAGTGAAAAAAATGAGGGTTCTAGCCAGTTAGAAGACCCCCAAAGAGACCATGAGAGTCAAAAGCACAAAATTCCCATCCCGATTTTAACTTTGAGAAGTTGAGGAGGGAAGAGAAGTGATCACACATAGTTTCTTGAATTAGTATAATGTCAGGATTGACAGAGGAGAAGAGGGTCCTGAGGGATTTTCTTTTGGTGATCTCCCGAAACCACAAATGTTCATGGAGATGATCCTCATGGGTTAACCTGAGAGTCATGTGACAAATCTCTAAGTGCCTATGGATATTTCAATGATATGGTAGGTTCTTTAATACGAGCAAAAAGAGTAGTAAAAAGACCCAAGGTACTAGAATCCTCAGTAGTTTTGTTCTTCTTAGCTTTCCTAGTGGTAACATTCTTGAATCTAATAGAGTCTAAGGAGAGAGTAGAGGGAGAGATAGGGGATTTTTTCATGAAAATGTGCAATGACTTCAGAAGGGAGGGATCCATAAAGGAGGGTGAAGTGATAGGACTAGGAGGGTTAGAAGTAGTGACAAGTGCAGAGTTTCTCTGGAGTGGTGGGACTGAAGGAGCGGACAAAGAGTCATCGAAGGGTTTAATAGGAATAGTGTGCTCATGTTCCAGTAAAGGAAGCTCTTCCAAGAGGGAAACAAATGGCAAGGTCAAAGTATTCAAGGGTAGGGCCTCCGTAGAGACCTCAATCAATGAAACAAGGTTTTGAGGATTCTTAGTGGCAGTTAGGGCTGAAGTAGATATAGCATGAGTTTCAATATATTGAATGTACTAAAGTTCACCTTTTGTAAGGTCACCAAAGGAGGTTGGAGAAGAAGAATCATAGGAACTCATAGGGGTAGGAGAATCATAAGTATCAATAGGATAAGACCCTACCCTAGGGAAGATGGGCTCAGGATCAAACTCAGAGAAACCATGAATTAAATGCAAGCCCTCTCTCAGGGAAGTGCTGTTTTGTTTCAAGTGGCATGTATTATGACTATGGCTACATCTAAATGGTATATTCAGATAATCCAATCTCTGGTTCATAACCAAACTACCACAGTCAATTTCAATCTCTCACAGAAGCCCCTTGGACACATCTAACTCAACCAATACCCGAGCCATCCTTTTCTCAAAAATAAGGTGGAAATATTTTTCTAGGGCAACAAATTTCCCAAGTGAGTTTGCAATGCCTATGAGGAAATATTTGTTCCATAGAGGGAAAGGAAGAGTCGGCATCAGGATCCATAGGTGTTGATTGACAACTCTATAATTTCCCTGACCCTCCGACTGACGAAGAGGACGCTATGATACACATCAAATCATACGAGCATCTAGCCCAATGGACATGAAGATACATATATGTAATGCTGAAGGATGATACTTAAAACATCAAACATATTATGAGGCATAATTATTCATATACACAATGGAAGCAAAACATATCATTCAATACTCATGCATATACAGATCAACGTCTAACATGTATATCATCATTCATCAACGATAAACATAATTGCAGATACAATTTAGGCAAGAATACTTATCTTAATAAGAGCTTGTTCCACAACTAGATGCGTTGCTGCAACGTTCCACCCAACCATAGCCCCGCGTGCTCCTAAATCTCTCAACAACACTGCCACCCCCGTCTTGGGGATGATTCCCCAAGGAACAAGGAACTAACAGGCTTACACGTAGCCAAGGATAACAACACCACAAGGGTACACAGTTCATCCAAGGCAACGCAGTTGGGTTTATCAGGTGAACAACAAATCAGCCAAGCCAACACAGTTGGGTTTATCAGGCCATCTAGGAGCTGGGAAAGGCTAAATTCTAAGCTGGTGAGCTCAGTGAAGAGCTACAGACACCAACACCAGAACCAGACTGGATTCTAAAACACCCACGCATACCCAACACAAGGAAATCAGTCCCTTCTCTACAACGCAGTCCCTCAGACCCTAATCTCCCTTCAAGTGCTATTCAGGGGTTGTGAAGAAGAAAGCCAGCTCAGTAGCTCTGTCTGTGTGGTTCTCAACCACTAGTTTTATCAAGCACCTTAGGACCTCACTCACCACTCCAATGCAGTCTGAGGACAAAGCCATTGCATGCAAGTATCCAAACAACTATTCAAGCTTTTACAGGGAAAAACATAGTCCAACAATCAATCGTGGCAAACAGCAGCCCACAACAACTATGAACCCACAACACCCGATCCTTAAGGAAATCGCTGGAAAAATTACCCAGTTAGCAATGGGGAAAGAAACCGATTCTCAATCTGTGCGTGAAGGGAAAAAGACACAGCCAAAGCACAGAACTGTGAATATAATCATGACCAAAATTCCACGATGGAATAACAGACCACTACACAGTCTGATAACAGTGGAAAAAGACACCAACTCCCGACGTGAACCTAAGGATGAACACCACTACAGACTACCTCTCCATGAGCAAAGGATGAACCAACTCGTAAGCCAGCAATTGGTGAGGAACAAAGAGGATGAACTCCAATCAATGAATTGCAGCCCTCTTTTAACTCTGCTTAGCATGAGGGAACTGAACAGTCGATGGTGGGGGAGAGTGGGCAGAATAATCAACAATCACGCGCGGAGAGAGTGCGGGCATGGGCGTAGTGGTTTTCCTACTATAAATTAGATGCCTCAACTAACAACAGAATGAACAGGGTGGTGACACATGGCTCCCCCCCCCCTGGCTCAAGGCTTAAAATTCCCCTTCCTTATCCTTTGGAATCATGCCCCTTCTCAATTTAGTTGTAGTGAACATAGCTGGTTGGGTTATTTAATTAAAATGCACATTTACATGATGTCACAATTTAATATATTCCGTATGTCCCGATATACCATCGGTGACCATTCCAATCCGAACATAACACAACCAAATCGATGGTGGGCCTTTTTCCTTTAGATCCTCACCATGATTATTTACAATATATCTATCATGTATATTTAATGCAAATAGGGTCAAAACTGGGGTGTTACATTCCCCTCCCCCTTCAATAGCACTATTCTCAGTGCTATACAAAATTTGAACAAAATGCTACACTAGTACCGCCTCAGTGTTCCGCAGGATTGAACAAAAATGGATGTTCCAATCGCATGGCATCCTCCAGCTCCCACATAGCCTCTTCAGGTCCGTAATGCTGCCATTGCACCTTTACTTTCCCTATGGTTCGGTTCTGGAGCATTGTGACCTTCTTGTCGAGGATGCACATTGGCTCAATTTGGAACTCTCCCTTGGGTTCCACCTGAATCACATCCCAATTTATCACATGGTTAGGATCATGTACATATTTCTTAAGCAAAGAAGCATGAAAAACGTTATGAGATCTAGTACTAGTAGGCAATGCAATTCTATATGCAACAGGCCCTATTCTTTCAAGCACTTCAAATGGCCCACAGTATCTAGGTGACAGCTTGGCACAACTTCCAAGCTTCAAGGAATTTTTCTTTGCTTTCACTCTGAGATAAACATGATCCCCAAAACTGAACTCTATGTTTGTCCTATGCTTATCTGCATAGCTTTTCTGTCTTTCCTATGCTACTTTCAGATTCTGCCTAATCTTTACAACCTCTTGCTCCATTTCCTTGAGCAATTCTGGTCCAAGCATAACCATGTTCATTGGATTATCCCAAGTCATTGGTGTTCTAAACCTTATTCCATACAAAGATTCATACAGACTCATCCCCAAGGATTCCCGATGTCCATTGTTATAAGCAAACTCTACCAAGTGTAAGTAATATTCCCACTTGGTTGGGTTGTCCATCACATACATTAGAAGCATATCTTCAAGTAGCTGATTAACTCTTTCTTTCTACCCATCTGTCTGAGGATGGTAGGAAGTGCTGAAGTTTAGCTTTGTACCCAAATCTTCAAACAATCCTTTCCAAAAATTGGAAGTGAACTTGACATCTCTATCAGAAACTATTGCCTTCGACAATCCATGCAATTTGAAAATCTCCTTCATGAAGATCTTTGCAATGTCATCGGTCTTGTGCATAGAATTCACTGGTGTAAAATGTGTTGCTTTTGTCAACTTGTCTACCACAACCATGATGGAATCATGTTGTCTCCAATTCATTGGTAATCCTATAATAAAATCCATGAAAATAACTTCACACTTCCATTCCGGAACTGGAAAAGGTTGCAACAATCCTGTTGGGGGTTGATGCTCAACCTTTACCTGTTGACATTTCATGCACCTTGAAATGTATTCAGCCATGTCCTTTTTCATTCCTGGCCAAAAGTACTACTTTCTAGCTGTAGCAATTGTCTTTTGATATCCTAGGTGACTAGAATACGGAGCTTGATGGATTTCATCTATAACAACTCTCCTCAAATCTACTGCATTCGGAATATAAATTCTTCCTTTATAAGTAAGAAGTCTATCTTCTTCCAATTTATATCCCTCATACTTCTTCTTAAGACTTTGCTGCTGCAATTCGTCTTTTACCTGCTCAGACAATTCATCTCCGGCAACATGATTAACAATCTGCTGCCTTAAATCTTATTGGCAAATACTAAGAGATGCCACATGCATTTCCTATACCTTCCTACTGAGCGCATCAGCCACCTTATTCTCTTTTCCCTTTATGTGCTTGATTTCGAAATCAAACTCACATAAAAATTCCAGCCATCTTGCTTGCCTAGCATTCAAAGTAGGCTGATCAAACAAATACTTCAGACCACAATGGTCAGTTCTGAGCTCAAATCTTCTACCCATCAAGTAATGTCTCCAGATCTTGAGGGCATGTGCTATGGCTGCAATCTCTAGATCATGAGTGGCATATTCTTCTCATGCTCCTTCATCTTTCTTGACTCATAACATATCATGTGGTTGTCCTGCATAAGGACTCCTCCAAGCCCTTGTCCTCATGCATCGGTACATACCACAAAATCTTTCTCTGGATCTACAACCTTCAATACTGGTGCACTGGTGAGAATATTCTTCAACCGCTGGAAGCTCTCTTCACACTTCGAAGTCCATTCAAACTTCATCCCCTTCTTTTGCAAAGAAGTGATGGCATGTGCAAACTTGGAAAATCCTTCAATGAATCTCCTATAGTATCCTGCAAGTCCCATAAAAGATCTTACATCTGTCACATTTCTTGGAATAGGCCAAATCATAATGGCTTCAATCTTCTTAGGGTCTACTGATATACCCTCTTCTAAGATAATTTGACCCAAATACTGAATTCTATCTCTATAGAAGTCACACTTGCTCAATTTTACATGCAGCTAATGTTCCCTGAGCAATTGCAATGTCAATCTCAAATGTTCTTCATGTTCTTCCTCATTCTTACAATAAACAAGAATGTCATCAAGGAAAAAAAGAACAAACTTGTCCAAATAATTGCTGAAGACACTGTTCACAAGCCACATAAATGTAGCTGGTGCATTCATGAGGCCAAATGGTACAACTACAAACTCATAATGTCCATACCTTGTCCTGAAGGTTGTCTTATGAATGTCTTCATTCTTGATCCTCACCTAATGGTAAACAGACATTAGAGGAAATTTCAACTCAAAATGGGCCTTTTAACTTTTCTTTTTGACCAGGAATTTTAAGGACATCATTTGCATAAACATGAATCTTAGCACTACTTATCCATTCTTCCATATCAATATTTGACTTAGGGACAATAGGAGGATCTGGGAGGGGATGAGTGGTTAAATTTGGCTTGTACTGTTTAGATGGTGATGGCTTCTCTCTTCTTTGATACACAGCTCCCTTGAACCTGGCCTCCTTCATTTCCTTAATTGCTTCTGGAGAAGGTAATACACCATAAAAGTTAGAAAGGAGATCCTTCTCAAAACCGTAATCCACGGCCTGCTGCCAATGCTAGTTTGATAAAGGATAGGTTCGGCCTACCATGTACACATGATCAGACTCTCCTGATGTTTTTTCCTAATTACTAACCTCCACCATTCCATGTTCTATAACTTGGTTTGCTATATAGCAAGTGTCTTCTGGGTGGAATTGATCACAAGGTCTACACCATGCCATGACTTCATCTACCAAGTTAGTTGAGTCTAACTGGTTTGGAATCCTAGGTTCATGTTGAGGAGCCTTCTTCTGATACACCTGATTGTATTTAGGATGAAAGTTCCTAGGTCCATTATTTCTTTCCAGTGTGATTATTCTATTCTGAATATTATTCAATTGTACAGATTGGTTTGCCATGAGTTGGTTCTAACAAGTGACCATTTTTTCAAACAGGCTATTTACCTTTTCCATGGGGTCTTTAGAGGTTGCCTTTTCCTATAATTTAACGGCCTTTCCCTTCTCTTTGTTGTACAAAGTGTTTCCCCTAGTGTAACCTGGAATGTTGGATTTTCCCGAAGATTGGATATTCTTTTCTATTTTCTCGGCCAGATCCTGAGCAGTTTTTAGATCGGTCGGATCTTTGTCCCTTAACTGGTACCTCAAATCCCTAGTGAAAGCTTCGATGTAAGATATGAGGATGGAGGCATCCCTTGGCTTGATTTCTCTAGGGAGGTCCGCAACCACACGTCTGAACTTAGTATTAAATTCATTAATGGTTTCATTTTCCATCTTCTTTATATTATGAAGGGCAAGAAGCAAATGTCTTGGTTCTTTCTTTTCCCACCATTTCTTCTTAAAACCTTCTAGGAATTCATTAAGGGTTTTATATGAATCATCACCAAGGTCGCCATACCACTCCACAGCATCATCCTCTAAGGATAAAGCAAAGAGCTTCATTTTGACATCTTCATGGTCAGAGGCATCACTATTGCAATAACTGACCAAGTGCTTTTCAAACTTTCGGAGATGAGTCTTGGCAGTGGTAGCATTATTCCCCTCGAATATGGGGAGCTTCTTGATAGCATCATTCAAAATGTCATGAGGAGCACCTGCTATCTGAGAAAAGTCAAGGGGTTTGTAAAATTCCGTCATTTCTTGAGATTGGAAGGTATGACTCTCTACAAATATGTGATGGATATCTAAGAAATATTGGTCTCCTAAATCTTCAAGGTTTCTACGAGAAGTATACCTATTCAATCTTTCCCTAATAAACCTTTTGGGATCAGGGAGAGGATTGAATAATTGTCGGCAGTTTCTTCGGGTAGAAATTCTTCAAGGGATGTTAGACAGTGGAGTCGCCAGATGGATCGAGTTTTAATTTTTATGTTTTTTAAAGACTAGATCAATCAAAAGTTTTTATCTGTTTAGTTGTTTAGAAAAAAGTTAAGCTAAGTCATACTTGGGAATAAAAATATGTATCCCTGGAAATGGCGCCAAAAAGTGTTGCCACCTTTCACACACCTGGGTCACGTGGCAAAAATCTTCAAGCCACTCGGTGTGTCCTTGGGGTAAAGTCTCGAGTTAAGGCTGTCACCTTGTTCTTGACTCCTCCATTTAGGCTCAAGTCCTAACAGAGCCAAGGGGGGTAGACCCTATTAAGTTACTAAAGATAATTACTTAGTGTTGTGATGTTAAACTGATTGAGTTGCTCAGGAGTTTGCAATTTAACTATAAATGATCAAAGATGGCAAGATACAAAAGATGAACACATGAAAGCACAATGCTGAGACACAATATATATATAAAACAAGAAAATAACCAGCGCTTTAGAATGGAGTCAAAAAATAGAAACAATGTACTTGCGTGTGCTTGGAGTGAGTTTTTTACGATTGCCTCTTGGTATGTTTTAAGTTAAAATTAAAGTGTGAGTTGATTAAAATTAGGCAAAGGGGGGACTCCAGATATACCCTAGAGTACTTGGAGTATGTCCAAAACTAAACCTTCACGGCTACTCGCAAGGAATATGTGGGCTGAAATGGAGCCTCTAGCGCTATTGTTCATAACGCATTCGTTAGGGTGTGACATAGATCTGTGCCACGAGGTCACTTTTCAGAAGTTCCCGCTTCCTTTGGGTATTTTGCCACTGTGATGGTTCGATCTAGGTGTTGGATTTTCACCTGTTGGTTTGTTAATTTGGGAGAGTGAGTCCTAATTATACTAGTCACTCAAGTGATTTTGATACATCTTGACTGATCGAATGAACCGCAATGAAGTGCAGAGCATACACACTAGAGTCTTGTCAATTTTAGTAAGTTTTAAACTAGGTGTTCTTGTTTAAAATAAAACCCTCCAGGAACCTCTTTCGATCCAAGTGGATATCAATCAAGGAATCGAGGAGGGGTTAATTTTATAATAGATGAAAAAAAAATGATTAAAATAAAACATATACATAATTCTAGTTTTCTAATTAGTCTTACCACGAATCTCTTTCCCCTTTCGGATCAATCGGGAAGTCGTGGGGTAAGTATTAATATTACTTTGAAATATAAAGTATGGAATATGAAATTAATAATAAAATAAATTATACTACCCTGCAGATTATATCAATACTAGTTTGAAAACAAATGAGCAAAAAGCAACAAAAGGGACACCGACGCAAATCCCCCCACGGGGGATGGGGAATGGGCTCGAAAGAGTCTATTCAAAAATAATTTTATTAACAGTGGTTACAATATCAGAGAACTGATATAATTCCTCTTGATCCTTATATGGATTGAAATCAAGAGATTACAAGGTGCGAAAATCAAAGGTTTTAGTCAAATGGTAGACCCTTGGGGGGATTTGAACACTCCTGAAAACACTTCCGAACAGAAGCTTCCTTTATTTTATGTTACACCTGATAAAAACCATTGATAATGTTAGAATAACATATGCCCAAAATCACTTTAAGAGTACCTTTGGATCAGCCTATTTTAACTCAAAAAAGATGGAGTTAAAACTAGCTAAAGAAGTGAAAAAGGAACCAAGGAAAGCAAGCTTTCCTTGGGATCTTGGATTGATGTTTGTCCATCCAATGAAATATGCACTGATTTATGGATTTATATTTTATAACATAAAAAATAAATCTAATGCATGCAAGCTACAAGTTTTCTTCAAATTTCCATGCAAAAAGGACGATTTCCCTAAAGCTAGATCTAGAATGCTTATGAAACTTTTTAATTGCAAGATCTAGACTATGGAATTTGATGAGATAGATATATGTTGGAATTATTTTTAAGATGATATATCTAAGCACAATCAAAGCTATGAACAAAGTAACCGGGTAAAAATGTTGATTTTGAGGGAGGAAGAGGAGGAGAGAAATGCCAGTTTCCTTGAAGATCCACAGTGGAGATTTCAGGTGGAATGTCGAGGGACTATGACTTTGGAAGGTTTTGAAGAGAGTGAATAAGCAAACTAGATCAGCATCCTCTCCAATGTAGGAACCTGCAGCTCAGCTAAAATCAAAGAACTTGCCAAGAAACTTGTGAGATCCTATTAGTACATACACAGATATTCAAAATAACATGCATATAAGCTTATAGGGCATGTTGAATCTAGATCTCTAAACATGCATCAAAGGAAGGATATGGTCAATAAACTTATTGAAAAGCACCTTTCCTATCAAGATTATAATAATCCTATTATCAATCTTAACAACGGATCTACATGCAATTAGCAAAAATGAATACAGATACAGGTTACCTCACTAAAATAATGGCAATAATCATCCACACATGTAATGGCACAACACCATCTATCCTCCAAAGATTTTCTTTATTTCAAATGAAGAATTACAACACTACAATAGCAGCAGCACCTCAATCCCAGTTCTAACTAGCTTGGAAGAGGAGGTTGTGCCTGGATATATACAAAATACAAGACATCCAGCCCAGGGGGGGTGCAATTCCTCATGGAATCAGATGAAATCAACTGATGGAGCGTTCATCAATGCAGAACTGAAGATGAACTGAGCCTACTTGTAAATTGGGGGCTTGATTGAGCTGACACATCAACCCATACACCGACACATCAGTCCACAGAGCATCCAGGAGAGTCCACACGTGTGGAGGAGAGAGAGAGGGAATAATTCCCCATTAAAGACGGCTGAATATCAACTCTAGATCTAATTTGATCACCTCCTTCAGTCAAGGATTTGTCAGATCCAGTCAATATGCTTAAGATCTGACTAATTTCAATCAAATCGGTTGAGAATCCACTGATTTATGATTTTGGATTTGCTCCATTATTCATCAATTTATTAATTAAAATAATCAATAATTGATTTTTGGGGATTTATAACCTAAGTGATGGAAAATCACTCAAAACTAGGAAATAGTGGGTCCATGGGTTTACATGGTGCTCTTAGCTTGAAAATGAGCACCTACATGACTGAAACCGATTATTTGGCCCACTTTTATTACAAAATCAATTTTTCCAATTAAACTATTAAAAAATAGTCTAAGTTTTGGAAAAATTAAATTTTAATAAAAAACACTAAAAAATTAAAAAAATTGAAAAATTGAAAAAACCCAAGGGGACTTAGACATGTTCATATGACTCAACTATGATGTCTAGCATGCTTATACATTGACACATAAACTCTAATAACCTCAATAGGCCTAAATGCCAAGCCGACCACCCCAACTTTGGAGGTATGGAGTGAAAAACTTAGAAATTATCAGTCATTTGCTCAACAACCAATAATAACCAAGGGAAAAAACACACTAGGCTGATCGGATTGACAAATAAATTCTAAGAGGCCGAGTCTTTTACAAACTCTATGATTATAGAACATTTATTACAATTCCCCCATGGGGTATGAACATGTGATATGATACAACAAGCACTTCCCAGAAGTACTTCCACAGGTCTTTTGAAGTCCGAACAAGTTAACCTTGTCTGGTTCACCAGGCTCACTTGATAAAAAACCACTAAGTACAACTTAGTTGGTAACATTCTGGCTCCATCTAGGGACACATTCTCTGACTGATCTTCTGTTCAAAGAAGAGGATGTGAGAACTCTGGAATCTCGGGGTCCTGCAAGGCAATTAGATTTTGTTAATAACATGTATACATAAGAAAAATTTAACTATAAAAGCAAACTAATGTACATAGTTAATCTATAATGTGCAAAAAGGAATATATTACAAAAACTAATATACAAAGGAAAAAAATTTCAACATGGTACAAAATAACTATAATACAACAATATCTATGGTACAACAACATGATATATACAATTTAGAAATACATGCAGGGCAAGATTTAGAAATTGGCCCTGAAACCACCGATGCCAATAAAGGCATCAAACCATGTCGGCGAAAAACAACTTGAGGAGGAAACCATTCACTGGCACGCTCAACCTTTCTCCTTCTAGGTCATTTAGATAGAAGGAGTTCTTTCCTGCTATTTCATCGATGATGTATGGTCCCAACCATAAGCTGTCGAGCTTTCCATGTTTCCTAGGTTTTTCCCGTCATTTGTCCCAACGTAAAACCGTGTCACCTATTTGGAAGGACCCTGGCTGGGTAGACTTATCAAAGGCTCTCTTGACCTTGTCTGAATTTTTGATACTATGGTCAAGAGAGTCTCTTCTGCTCTCATCTAGTTCGATCAACTCATTTATTCTCTTTTGGATGGCCTCTTGATCTGAGCTAAAAGTCTGGAGGAGCTGATAAACTAGAAGCTTTAGATGGACTGGTAAGGTGACATCAAGGCCGTAGACTAGTTCGAAAGGGCTCCTCCCGGTTGAACTTTTCTTAGTGATCCTGTCAGCCCATAATGCTAATTTGATTTTGATATCCCAAGCCTTATTATTGTTGCCCACAATTTTTTTGATTATGGTCATTAAGTTCTTGTTACTTGATTCTGCTAGACCATTTCCTTGGGGATAGTAATTGGATGAGTGAGACAGGATAATGCTGTACTTGAAATGGAATGATGACATTTCGGAAGAAAAAAAGCATGGGCCATTATCCATGATTATTCTAGCTGGCACACCGAATCTTGTGATAATCTTATCTTCTAAGAAATCCATGACTATAGCATCGGTTTCCTTCTTGGTGGGTACTGCCTCTACCCACTTGGTAAAATAATCAGTGGCGGTAAGAATCCAAGAGTAACCATTACTCTAGTTATCTTTGAACTTACCGATGAAGCCAAGCCCCCATTGTTGAAAAGGGGCTTCGACTACTATTGGATTTAGAGGAAAGGCTCTCATTTGTTGCTTTCCAGTGAATAACTAGCACTGGGGGAAAACTCTGACAGCCTTGTGCACATCTGAAAATAGGTTTGGCCTATAATAGACTGCTCTAAGGATTTTGTGGGCGATTGTTTTTGCTGCAAAATGTCCACCACAAAATCCCAAATGGAACTCAACCATGAGTTTCTTGGACTCAGGTTCATCGACACATCTAAGTATTAAATCATCGGGGTTTCTCCAACCCAAACCGTCTTTGGTCAAATAATACTTAGTTTCCTTTAACCTTAATGCCCTTCTTTTATGGCCAAGTAAGTGATCGGGGCATGTAAGGTTGCGGAGGAAAAATATGATGTCGGTGTACCAAGGATGCTGTTCTAATCTCTGAAGCTCGTCTAATACACTTTGCTCTGAATTGCTGCTCTGGCGGATTATTCCTAAAGCATTTTCATTTCCTTGGGTCAACATCTTTGCAAGACCCTGTCCCTTAATTAATTTAGTAGGTCTTATCTCCAAATCATATTCTTGAATCTTAAAAACCCACTTACCCTTGACTCCTATAAAATCCTGCTGAGACATGATATCTTTGACAGCTGCATGGGGTACATATCTAATGATTTTGAAGTAACCTATATAAGTTCTAAAATGTTTAAGGGACTTGACAAGAGCATAGGCCTATTTCTCCATCGTGGTATACTTCAATTCTGAATTTTGTAAGGCTCTACTCATAAAGGCTATGGGTGGCTCTTGTCCCTCCTTATTCTTTTGAAGTAAAACACCAGCAATGGTGTCTTCTGAGGCAAAGGAAAATATTTGGAATTCTTTGGAATAATCTGGACTAGTCAAGACTGGGGACATGGATATGGCATCTTTGATGGACTTGAATGCAACTTTCCCTTCATCCGTCCACTCAAACTTAGCATGTTTTTTTAGTAGCTTTTGTAGAGGTTTCATTAATTCTTCTAAATTTGGGATGAATATTCTTATGAAATTGATTTGACCATTGAAGGACTAGAGAGCTTTTAGATTCTGAGGCAAGGGGACTTTCTTAATAGCTTCAACTCTCTCAAGATCAACCTTGACACCATCTTTAGAAATGATGTGCCCCAACAATTTTCCTTCATCAACTCCAAAGATTGACTTGGAGGGATTCAAGGAAATACCATATTTCCGACATCTTATAAAAACCTGCCTAAGATGACTTATGTGGTCAGCTCTTTCCTTTGAAAAAATAGTTAAGTCATTTTGATATATTTCAATTATTTTTCCTATAAGTTCTTTGAAGGAAAAATCCATGGCTCTTTGGAAGGTGGCACCAACATTCAATAATCCAAAAGGCATTCTTAGAAATTTATAGGTACCCCAAGGTGTGGTGAATGTAGTCTTGTGTTGATCCTCTTTATTTACCAACACCTGGTTATAACCAGAAAATCCATCCAACATGGACATCATTCCTGATCCTGATACTCTTTGAAGCAATTTTTCCATGTCGGGTAATGGGTAATTATCTTTGAGGCATGATGTATTCAGATTTCTAAAATCTATACATATTCTAATTGACCCATTCTTTTTTCTGACAACAACTAAGTTGGAGCACCAAGATGAATATCTTGTAGGTGCTATAATCCCTACTGCTAACATCTTCTGAAGTTCCTTATGCACAATGGGGGCCAACTTAGGATTTATTCACCTAATTTTTTGTCGAAAAGGTTTGACCTCCTTAGATTCTTCTGTGAGGGGAATAGTGTGTTGAAATACATCCTCCCTATAGGATTTAAGCTCATCATAACTAAAGGCCAACACGTCTCTATACTCTTTGATTAGGTTGATCAAATTGTTCCTTTCCTTTTCCGAAGTACCCTTTCCAATTTTTAATAACTTGGGATCCTTATCAGTTCCTATGTTTATTTCTATATAATTCCCAAATTTTATTTCTTATTTCTGTTTTTTATGATGATCCCGTCGATCGAAAATATTCTCGAAAGCTATAAGGCTACTCAAGATGTGATTCCTTTCATTATCCTTGCACTCCTGATACTCTTTGCCTTCCTGCTGATAACTGATATTGCAACCTTCGAACTCTTGCAGATTGTGGATGAATCTCAAGAGTTTCTCATCATCTTTGAACACTTGCCAATGGTCTATATTATCTGGTATTGAAGGTCTGAAATTAATTTCCATCTTTACATTCCTATTAATCATTTCATCCGATGGCTGGAGGGTGGATGCTGCTATTGCCAATTTATCTGCTAACCCATTCATTTCCCTATGGACCTTTTGAATGTTGAGTGCATCAAACCATTCCATAGTGTCCCATGTGGCATTTCTATACTTTCTTAGTTTGTCATTTTTGCATTAATACTGATTCTTAATCTGGAGGACAACTAGATCTGAATCACCCTTTATGTTCAACATCTTTATCCCCATATCTTTAGCAGTTTCTAACCCTAGGATCAATGCCTCATACTCGACTACATTGTTTGATGCTTCAAACTCTAACCTGAACACAAAATTGTAGATTTTATCTAAAGGAGAGATGATCACAATGCCCGCACCCTTTCCGATTTTGGAATAAGCCCCGTCAAAGTACATTTTCCAAACTTCATCGATCTTTTCATTTTTAATGTTTTCCTTAATAGGGACCATGAAATTTGACAAAATAGCATAGTTTCCAAAATTATCAGTGAAATGAACAAATTCATTTCCGGGCTTCTTAGGGTTTTCTACATGTCGTTTCCTCATCTTTTCTATGTGTAGAATCACCCTAGTGTTCTCTGAAGCAGGTATAGTAGCATATGTCCAATCCATTTGAATGTGCCCACCAAGATTTGCGGCCCATTTTATGGATAGCAGCATACCCCAATTATCTTGAACATCTATCGCCACCACATCCATTGACATGTCGATATCAGGACACTTAGCCAACTTAACCTATAAATTTAAGATTATCCCTACCACTTCAACTTTTCTTGCATCCATGGCACAAACATTGTCATAGGGTCAGGTGACCCTTAGATTTAGCTACTCCATTACTTTCCTTGTCATGACATTTGATGAAGCACCTGAATCTAACATACAGTTATGAAGGAGAAGTTTATCAACTAAGAGGGAGACATCAAAAGGTGGGTGGTCTTCTCTTCTCGGATCAACACTGTTGAGGACTATGGGCATATCTATAGGTTCAATATGTTCGAATTCAAATATAGCATTTTTATTAGGAAGAGGATCCTCTTCGATAATATTATGAGCTTTACTTTGACTATCCTCTAAGGATTTCAACAACTTTTCTTTTTGATCGGTAATTTTAAGGACATCAGTTGCATAAACATGAATCTTAGCACTACTTATCCATTCTCCCATATCAATATTTGACTCAGGGACAATAGGAGTATCTGGGAGGGGAGGAGTGGTTATCTTTGGCTGTGCTGTTTAGACGGTGATGGATTCTCTCTTCTTTGATACACAGCTCCCATGAACCTAGCCTCCTTCATTTCCTTAATTGCTTCTGGAGAAGGCATTACACCATAAAAGTTAGAAAGGAGATCCTTCTCGAAACCATAATCCATGGCCTACTACCAGTGCTGGTTTGATAAAGGATAGGTTCAGCCTACCATGTACACATCATCAAACTCTCCTGATGTTGTTTCTTGATTACTGACCTCCACCATTCCATGTTCTATAACTTGGTTTGCTATATAGAAAGTGTCTTCTGAGTGGAATTGATCACAAGGTCTACACCATGGAATGACTTCATCTACCAAGTTAGTTGAGTCTAACTGGTTTGGAATCCTAGGTTCATGTTGAGGAGCCTTCTTCTGATACACTTGATTCTGTTTAGGCTGAAAGTTCCTAGGTCCATTACTTCTTTCTAGTGTGATTATTATGTTCTGAATATTATTCAATTGTACAGATTGGTTTTCCATGAGTTGGTTCTGACTAGTGACCATTTTTTCAAACAGGCTAGTTA
Organism: Pseudotsuga menziesii; assembly: GCA_001517045.1. NCBI lineage: Eukaryota > Viridiplantae > Streptophyta > Pinopsida > Pinales > Pinaceae > Pseudotsuga > Pseudotsuga menziesii. Next base: position 176,756 of record LPNX010333831.1, on the reverse strand, counting down.
CCTTTTCCATTAGGTCTTTAGAGGTTGCCTTTTCCTCTAATTCAATGGCCTTTCCCTTCTCTTTGTTGTACAAAGTGTTTCCCCTAGTGTAACCTGGAATGTTGGATTTTCCCAAAGATTGCATATTCTTTTCTATTTTCTCGGCCAGATCCTGAGCAGTTTTTAGATCGGTCGGATCTTTGTCCCTTAACTGGTACCTCAAATCCCCAGTGAAAGCTTCGATGTAAGATATGAGGATGGAGGAATCCCTTGGCTTGATTTCTCTAGGGAGGTCCGCAACCACACGTCTGAACTTAGTATTAAATTCATCAATGGTTTCATTTTCCATCTTCTTTATATTATGAAGGGCAGCAAGCAAATGTCTTGGTTCTTTCTTTTCCCACCATTTCTTCTTAAAACCTTCTAGGAATTCATTAAGGGTTTAAATGAAGCATCACCAAGGTCTCCATACCACTCCACAGCATCATCCTCTAAGGATAAAGCAAAGAGCTTCATTTTGACATCTTCATGGCCAGAGGTAGCACTATTGCAATAACTGACCAGGTGCTTTTCAAAATTTTGGAGATGAGTCTTGGTAGTGGTAACATTATTTCCCTCGAATATGGGGATCTTCTTGAAAGCATCATTCGGAATGTCATGAGGAGCACCTGCTATCTGAGAAAAGTCAAGGGGTTTGTAAAATTCTGTCATTTCCTGAGATTGGAAGGTATGACTCTCTACAAATATGTGATGGATATCTCAGAGGGATTGGTCTCCTAAATCTTCAAGGTTTCTACGAGAAGTCTGCCTATTCAATATTTCCCTAATAAACCTTTTGGGATCAGGGAGAGGATTGAATAATTGTCGGCGGTTTATTCGGGTAGAAATTATTGAAGGGATGTTAGACAGTGGAGTCGCTAGATGGATCGAGTTTTAATTTTTATGTTTTTTAAATACTAGATCAATCAAAAGTTTTTATATTTTTAGTTGTTTAGAAAAAAGTTAAGCTAAGTCGTACTCGGGAATAAAAATATTTATTCCCAACAACGACGCCAAAAAGTGTTGCCACCTTTCACACACCTGGGTCACGTGGCAGAAATCTTCAAGCCACTCGATGTGTCCTTGGGGGAAAGTCTTGAGTCAAGGTTGTCACCTTGTTCTTGACTCCTCCGTTTAGGCTCAACTCCTAACGGAGCCAAGGGGGGTAGACCCCATTAAGTTACTAAGGATAATTACTTAGTGTTGTGATGTTAAACTGATTGAGTTGCTTAGGAGTTTGCAATTTAACTATAGATGATCAAAGATGGCAAGATACAAAAGATGAACACACGAAAGCACAATGTTGAGACACAATATATATATATATATAACAAGAAAATAACTAGTGCTTTAGAATGGAGTCAAAAAATAGAAACAATGTACTTACGCGTGCTTGGAGTGAGTGTTTTGTGATTGCCTCTTGGTATGTTTTAAGTTAAAATTAAAGTGTGAGTTGATTAAAATTAGGCAAAGGGGGGACTCCAGATATACCCTAGAGTACTTGGAGTATGTCCAAAACTAAACCTTCACGGCTACCCGCTAGGAATATGTGGGATGAAATGGAGTCTTTGGGGCTATTGTTCATAACTCACCTGTTAAGGTGTGATAGAGATCAACGCCCCGAGGTCACTTTTCAGAAGTTCCTCCTTCCTTTGGGTATTTTTCCACCATGATGGTTCGATCTAGGTGTTGGATTTTCACCTGTTGGTTTGTTAATTTGGGAGAGTGAGTCCTAATTATACTAGTCACTCAAGTTCTTTTGATACAGCTTGACTGATCGGATGAACCAAATCCAAGTGCAGAGCATACACACTGGAGTCTTGTCAATTTTAGTAAGTTTTAAACTGGTTGTTCTTGTTTAAAATAAAACCCTCCAGGAACCTCTTTCGATCCAAGTGGATCTTAATCAGGGAATCAAGGAGGGGTTAATTTTATAATAGCTGAAAAACAAATGGTCAAAATAAAATAGATACACAATTCTAGTTTTCTAATTAGTCCTACCACGAATCTCTTTCCCCTTTCGAGTCAATCGGGAAGTCGTGGGGTAAGTATTAAGATTACTTTGAAATATAAAGTATGGAATATGAAATTAATAATAAAATAAATTATACTACCCTGCAGATTAGATCAATACTAGTTTGAAAGGAAATGAGCAAAAAGCAACAAAAAGGACACCGACGCAAATCCCCCCAGGGGGGATGGGGAATGGGCTCGAAAGAGCCTATTCAAAAATAATTTTATTAGAAGCATTTACAATATCATAGAACTGATATAATTTCTCTTTATCCTTATATGGATTGAAATCAAGAGATTACAAGGTGAGAAAATCAAAGGTTTTAGTCAAATGGGAGACCCCTGGGGGGATTTGAACGCTCCTGAAGACACTTTTGAATAGCAGATTCCTTTATTTTCTGTTACACCTACTAGAAAACAGCGAGCATGTTAGAATAAAATATTCCCAAAATCACTTTAAGAGTACCTTTGGATCATCCTACCTTAACTCAAAAAAGATGGAGTTAAAACTAGATAAACAAGTGAAAAAGGAAGCAAGGAAAGCAAGCTTTCCTTGGGATGTTGGCTTGTTGTTTGTGCACCCAATGAAATATGCACTGATTTCTGGATTTATCTTTTATCACAACAAAAATAAATCTAATTCATGCAAGCTACAATTTTTCTTCAAATTTCCATGCAAAATGGATGATTTCCCTAAAGCTAGATCTAGAATGCTTATGAAACTTTTTAACTGCAAGATCTAGACTATGGACTTTGATAAGATAGATATATGTTGGAATTACTTTAAAGATGATATATCTAAGCACAATCAAAGCTATGAACAAATTAACCGGGTAAAAATGTTGATTTTAAGGGAGGAAGAGGAGGAGAGAAATGCCGGTTTCCTTGAAGATTCACAGTGGAGCTTTCAGGTGGAATGTAGAGGGACTATGCCTTTGGAAGTTTTTGAAGATAGTGAAGAATCAAACTAGATTAGCATGCTCTCCAATGTAGGAACCTGCAGCTCAGCTGAAATAAAAGAACTTGCTAAGAAACTTGTGAGATTCGATTAGTACATACACAGAGATTCAAAATAACATGCATATAAGCTTATAGGACATGTTGAATCTAGATCTCTAAACATGCATCAAAGGAAAGAGATGGTCAATAAAATTATTGAAAAGAACCTTTCCTATCAAGATTATAATAAGCCTATTATCAATCTTAACAACGGATCTACAAGCAATTAGCAAAAAATGAATACAGATACAGGTTACCTCAGTAAAATAATGGCAATAATCATCTACACATGTAATGACACAACATCGTCTAGCCTCCAAAGCTTTTCTTTATTTCAAATGAAGAATTACAACAGTTCAATAGCAACAAAACCTCAATCCCAGTTCTAACTAGCTTGGAAGAGGAGGTTGTGCCTGGATATATACAAAATACAAGACATCCAGCCCATGGGGGGCGCAATTCCTCATGGAATCAGATGAAATCAATTGATGGAGAGTTCATCAATACAGAACTGAAGCTGAACTGAGCCTACTTGTCAACCGGGGGCTTGATTGAGCTGACACATCAACCCATACATCGACACATTAGTCCACAGAGCATCCAAGAGAGTCCACACGTGTGGAGGAGAGAGAGAGGGCGCAATTCCCCATGAAGACAGCTAAAGATCAACTCTAGATCTGATTTGATCACCTCCTCTAGTCAAGGATTTGTCAGATCTAGTTAATCTGCTTTAGATCTGACTGATTTCAATCAAATCGGCTGAGAATCCACTGATTTATGATTTTGGATTTGCTCCATTATTCATCAATTTATTAATTAAAATAATCAATAATTGATTTTTGGGGCTTTCTGACCTGAGTGATGGAAAATCACTCAAAACTAGGAAATAGTGGGAAATTGGGTTTACATGGTGCTCTTAGCTTGAAAATGAGCACCTACATGACTGAAACAGATTATTTGGCCCACTTTTATTACAAAATCAATTTTTCCAATTAAACTATTAAAAAATAGCCTAAGTTTTGGAAAAAATAAATTTTAATAAAAAACACTGAAAAATTAAAAAAATTGAAAAATTGAAAAAACCTAGGGGGACCTAGACATGTTCATATGACTCAAGTATGATGTCTAGCATGCTTATACATTGACACATAGAATCTAATAACCTCAATAGGCCTAAATGCCAAGCCAACCACCCCAACTTTGGAGGTATGGAGTGAAAAACTCAGAAATTATCAGTCGTTTGCTTAACAACCAATAATAACCAAGGGAAAAAACACCCTGGGCTGATCAGATTGATAAATAAAGTCTAAGAGACCGATTCTTTTACAGACACTATCATGCTAGAACATTTATTACAATTCCCCCATGGGGTATGAACATGTGATATGATACAACAAGCACTTCCCAGAAGTACTTCCACAGGTCTTTTGAAGTCCGAACAAGTTAACCTTGTCTGGTTCACCAGGATCACTTGATAAAAAACCACTAAGTACAACTTAGGTGGTAACAAGTGGTAAGTGATATTCTTCTGGTTTCCACGGTCATCTATCGGCGATCGGACCTACTATCCATCGGGTGGATAGTGCTTTGAACTCCTGCAATGGCGGGGTTATGACCCCTTAATTTCTTCCAATCGGCCGCCTGATCGTCAGTAATTTTCCAATGGGCTCATACTCTTCAAATTTTTCTTCTAATCGGATCTCTTCCTTGCTAACTCCCACACGTTTTTGTGGTTGAAACTTCCAATTTCTTCTGCTGCATCGGCGAGTTGCTCATCTAATTCCTTCCGGGGTGTCAAGCCTGCAGTGTTCTATCATTCCGCAATGGCAGACAACAATCCCATTATAATTTCCACAGGCCAAAGCTTTGTCGACAGTTGGGGCGGCATCCTACAGTGGCATCGGACACTTATTCCTCTAGGCATCCACAATGGCGGTTTCCACAAGCCCTAACTCTTTCGTAGCGTCAGCGCTCATGAGAACTTCACGCCATCGTAGTTATGTTATCGAAACTCAAAACCACTGTTCTCTAACCACCTCGGCATCGATGAGTGGGTAGACCAATGCATTGGCGGGATAGTTGTCTAAGAAGCCACAACTGCGGTTCATCTTCATTGAACCTTTTCCAATCGATGATCTGATCCACTAACATTGTCCGATGTTTTATTCACTTAGGAAAATTTTCACAAATTTTCCTTCTTCTGCCGCGTTGGCTGTCAGAGCAACTATCCGTCAGGAAAATAGTCCATTACATAGTCGCAACGACGGAAACATCATCGGGTAATTCTTGCCGATGTTCATCGGTGATCAATACCACTGCCGATGATTTTCTTGCCTTAGAAAAATTTTGAAAACTTCCACTCCGCCATCGTCGTTGGCGGTTCAACCAACTAACTTTGGAGATCCTTCACCTTTCTCCCGCCATCGGATCGGCTCAACAATCTCTTATCCAACACCGAGTTCAACGACTATTCTCCTTCGATTGCCGATAATCCCGTTCCTCAGAAAAATTTCAGAAATTCTGCGCCATTGACAGTTGGAGGCTCTACCCGTCAGATGCATAGTTGTCTAGCCCTCCACAATGGTGGGTGCTCGATCAACTATTTTTCCGTCGACGTCCATCGGTGGTCTCATCAACTAAATTTCGCCAATGATTTCAACACTTAAACAAGATTTCGAAACTTTATTCTTCTATCGACGGTCGGGACCACTAAGAAGTACGCGTCGACATTTTAGTCCACACGGCAGTCGCAACGGTGGACTGAAAAAATCCTACATTCTTCTGCCACATCGGCTATCAGAACGAATAGTGGCTATTGCATCGGACGGTTAGTTCCCTAGTCACCTGCAACGGCGGCAATCCATTCAACTAATTCTTACCGATGTTCATCGGCGATCAATACCACTAACTTTCGTCGACAGCCAATGACCCTTTAACGAATTGTGAAATTTTTTGCTAGCTGTCCTCTGTTGGGTGGCCATTAGACTAATACTTCTGCCATGTCGGAGGAACTTCGCACTAAGTTCTCCGATGGGCCAACAATTTTGTTACTTAGAAAATTTGTGAATTTTCTTGTCTTCACCCATTTTTCCTGGTTTCTTCTGGGAAGTAGGAAAGCTGCCTCTATTAACTGTTTCTCATGGCCCTCTGAGGCCCAAATGCTGCAACATAAGCTCTGTCACTACATCTTCATGGCCCATTCAGGCCCATGCCGCAACTAGAGCTCTAATACCACACTGTAACGTCCTCGACCCTCTAACCGACGAAGAGGACACTACGATACACATCAAATCATCTGGGCATCTAGCCCAACGAACATGAAGATACATATATGTAATGTTGAAGCATGATACTTAAAACATCAAACATATTACAAGCCATAATCATTCATATACACAACGGAATTAAAACATATCATTCAATACTCATGCATATAAAGATCAACATCTAACATGTATATCATCATTCATCAACGGTAAACATAATTGCAGACACAAGTTAGGCAAGAATACTTATCTTAATAAGAGCTTGTTCTACAACCAGCTACGTTGCTGTAACGTTCCACCCAACCATAGGTCTGTGTGCTCCTAAATCTCTCAGCAACACTGCCATCCCCGAGCCGGCCATGATTCCCCAAGGAATAAGGAACTAACAGGCTTACACGTAGCCAATGATAACAACACCACAAGGGTACACAGTTCAGCCAAGCCAATGCAGTTGGGTTTATCAGGCAAACAACAAATCATCCAAGCCAACAAAGTTGGGCTTATCAGGCCATCCAGGAGCTAGGAAAGGCTAAATGCTAAGTTGGTGAGCTCAGTGAAGAGCTACAGACACCAACACCAGAACCAGTCTGGCTTCTAGAACACCCACGCACACCCAACACAAGGAAATCGGTCCCTTCTCTACAATGCAGTCCCTCAAACCCCAATCTCCCTTCCAGTGATATTCATGGGTTGTGGAGAAGAAATCCAGCTTAGTAGCTCTGTCTTTGTGGTTCTCAACCACCAGGTTTATCAAGCACCTCAGGCCCTCACTCACCACTCCAATGCAGTCCAAGGACAAAATCACTGCATGCAAGTAGCCAAACAGCTATTCAAGCTTTTACAGGGAAAAACATAGTCCAGCAATCAATCATGGCAAACGGCAGCCCACAACAACTATGAACCCACAACACCCGATCCTCAAGGCAATCGCTAGAAAAATTATCCAGACAACAATGGAGAAAGAAACCGATTCTCAATCTAGGCGTGAAGGGAAAAAGACACAGCCAAAGCACAGAACTGTGAATGTAATCATGACCACGATTCCACGATGGAATAACAGATCACTATGTAGTCTGATATTGGTGGAAAAAGACACCAAATCCCAGTGTGAACCTAAGGATGAACACCACTGTAGACTACCTCTCCGTGAGAAAAGAATGAACAAACTCGTAAGCTAGAAATCGGTGAGGAAGAAAAAGAACGAACCCCAATTAATGAATTGCGGCCTTCTTTTAACTTTGCTTAGCATGAGGGAAGTGAACAGTCGGTGGTGGGGGAAAGTGGGTAGAACAATTGGCAATCGCGCGTGTAGAGAGTGCAAGTGTGGGTGTAGTGGTTTTCCTGCCATCAATTAGATGCCTCAAATAACAACAGAACGAACAGGGTGGTGACACATGGCTTTCACCCCCCCATGGCTCAAGGTTTAACATTCCTCTTCCTTATCCTTTGGAATCATGCCCCTTCTCAATTTAGTTGCAGTGAACACAGTTGGTTGGGTTATTTAATTAAAATGCACATTTACATGATGTCACAATTTAATATATGTCGTATGTCCCGATATACCATCGGTGACCATTCCAATCCGAAACATAACACAACCAAATTGATGGTGGGGCTTTTTCCTTTAGCTCCTCACCATGATTATTTACAATATATGTATCATGTATATTTAATGCAAACAGGGTGAAAACTGGGGTGTTACAAACTCTCTCTTTGAGCGGATCAAACCTAGCATGCCAACGGCTGAGTACCAGGGAGCCATTCCCAATAGTCTAGAGAGAGTTGAGGATACGGGTGGCATCTGAATCCTCAATAAAGACAATAACCAACCATCGATTGGCCAAGAGGCTAATGGTAGGGGTATAGTTGAGGATAGGTTTCCAATGAGTCGTGGCCCAAGAGACCCATTCTTCCTTATTCATGCTGCAATATTCTAGATGTCCTATCAACGCCCTATGACAAAGTTCGGATACCTGCTCAAGAATCACGTCTCTTCTAAGTACATAACGACCCTTCGAGTCAAGGGATTTTATAAGTTTAGCTTTTAGACGTTGGTGGCGTCAAGAGGAGCACTCAAGATCTCCTTAGGGGCCACAAGGAAGATAGAGCTCTGGGGACTCCATACTCACAAAGACGGAAAAAAACAAAGGAGGGTCCAGTCTTCTACTGAGGGTAGACAGGAGAAGGGCCCTCAAGGGGTGGATGCAAATAGGGCCTCCTCGGTTGTCATCAGAAAAGGTGGTAAATGTTGTAAAATACGATGCCCTGGTGTCGCCATGCATAATCAAAATAAAAAAGGTCTCAAAATCCCATGAAAGTTGCCGCAGATAGAGGGGATGTGACTGAAACAATAACTGCATAAATGTGGGTTCATCGCCAACGGAACCTGGGCATCCAAGAAACCCTTGAAGTAGCCGTGTGATCTGCCACCATACCTACTGCAAACAAGCTTCCAAGAAACCCTACCAGTCTCGGGCTCCTCCGAAAGTTTCTTTCCAGTTCATAAAGACTTGTGCATTAGCATTATTTTCGCGTGCACTTGAAAATAAGATTTGAACATCTCACTGTGATAAACATAAATATATAAGTTACAAATAATAATTTAAAAAATAATAAAAGAATCAAAGTAACTATAATATATTGCTTATTAATTATTGTAACTAGTTAATACTATAAGTACATGTTACATGACATTGTATTAATGTAGTTATCATCTACTTTTTCTTCAATAGATTTTAATAATGACATTGTATTAATGCACTGATCATCTACTTTTTCTTCAATGAATTTTAATATTGGATAGTGTGAATAACTTTTATTTATATTTTTGTAAGAAAATATTATTCATTTCATTTGGTATCAAAACTAGATTTTGAATTTGACCTATGTCCATACTTTTTATATCTATATGTAGTTTGATCCATCGCTTTTCTCATATAAATTTTCTAATATAAATTTTCTAAGTTTATATGAGTTGCATGGTCTTTGATCATACATTTAGGAGGGTGGCTATATGCATTTTCAAAATTAATATAAAAGACCATAATGAAATTCAATAAACAAATACTTTATTTTGATTTCCATAAGAAAAGGTAAATGAAGGATGTTGACCTAAGTAGAAATATAATTATAATGCTCAAAATTGCACCTCGACTCAATATAAGGCTAAATAAGACGTCCAATCATTTTTGTTAATAATTTTTTTCTATCAAATCCTTAGTTTGAATGGAACATAAATGTGTTAATTTCTGTATCAATTAATAAAAGAGTTTGCACCACGTTTACTAGAGTCACAGTCCTTGCAACAGAAGGAAATGATTAATAAGATTAAGATAAAGAACTTATTTAAAAAGTTACAATAGAATAATGCATTATGATCAACATACTAGAAATATAAATATAAATAAAAACATGGAAAAAGTTTTTTTGATTGAAAATATTTACAATTTGAAATATAAATATACTAGTATAGTATATCTAAACTCGGATATGTCAAGTACCGAGAGGGATCCTCGAGGTGTACATTTTTTTACCATTTGGATCCCTTTCGATACTTGATAGATATGGAATTAAATTTGATGTATGGTAGTTTATTTTTATTTTATTTTATTTAAGACGATATATAATTTATATTTTTCATTTTTTATTTTTTTATTTATTTATGTGAGCTAACATAATGTGACTAACGTGACAGAATCTCCCCCATACTGGATTGGAGAGAACCTGGCTTCTCTCAGTGCAAAATATAATTTTTTTTCTTATTATAAGAAATATTGTTTATTAAGATGAGAGGGACAAATAAGTTTTGAAAAATAAAATAATAAATATTTAAAAGTAAAACCTAATTAACTTAATATTAATATGTTTATGTGAAGAGATTTGTAAAAAAAATAAACACAATGACATAAGTTAAATATATCCAAAACAAAGAGGGTTGGGATCATGATATTTCATAAATGAATACTATATAGTGAAAAAGTAATTCTCAATATTCCACTCCACGAAATATGTCCCAATGGGTGTAAGTCTCATGACAAATATGGTGGATAATTGAAATAAAAATGTGTATAAATGTTAAAGTGAAACTTTAGTTAGTGTGACTTTTTGGGTGCTTCTCATGTGGAAAAAGTAGTCGTGAGTCTTTCACTTTAGGAAACAAGTCCAATTGGTGTCATGCTCATGACAAGCATGGTGGACAATGAAATAAAAATGTGTATAATAATAAAATTGAAACTTTAGCGAGAGCCTTCATAATAATTGAAACTTTTATTAGTCCTTGGTCTTTCACTCTAGGAAATACGTCCAATGGGTGTGATGTTCATGACAAGTATGGTGGATAATTGAAAAAAATTGTATAATAGTAAAAATGAAATTGTAAAGAAAGTGACATTATGGTTGTTTTTTTGTGGATTTCAAAATAAGATTTCATTTTATTACAATAGACATACATATAATAATAATAAAGACGACTTATAAAATAACATATAATAAAGATGACTTATTAATTATTATGACCAATTATATGTCATATGACATTGTATCAATGTTATCATCTATTTTATTTAATTATTTATATTTTTCTTATATGGATTGTAATAATGGATAGTGTATAAATGATCTTTGTTATATTTTTGTAAAAAATATTGTTCATTAATTTCATATCAAAGCTACATTTGGACATTTGGATTTTGACCTTTGTGTATATATTTAGTTTGATATATCGCATATAACTTTTCAAGGTTTATATAAATTGTATGTTTTTATACGCATTTAGGAGTTTGGCTATTTACATTTTGGAAATTGAAAAAAAAACAAAAATAATATTCCAAAAATAAATCTTTTTTAATTACCATAAAAAGTTTAATTAAAAGATGTTTTTCATGCTGAAAAATTATAAAGGGTTTCTTTGTATAAATTTTCAATAATTTGTTGGCATTATTATAGAATGTAGCTTGGAAGAAATTAAGGAATGATTTTACATAGGTTGTTGGTTATAAATAATAATAACAATACAAAACGGAATTTTTAAGGAAAAACAATTCACAATTTTTATAAAAAAATCAATCTCTTGGGAGGCAGGTGCGGGTGGGATTATTTTTGATCCCGGAGGAAATCCAGTTGTTTCATTCGCCTGGGGGATTGGTCGAAAAACCAACAACGAAGCTGAATGGCTCACCCTCTATCTAGGAATCGACCTTGTTCAAAAGGAAAACATCAATAGGATTATCATCTTTGGAGAATCCAAACAAATAATTCAAGAAAATAGGAATGGTCGTGCCGACGGGGCTACCAATTGCAATCGCTTGCATAATCGCATCATCAAGATGAGCGCCAACCTTCAAGTTTCTTATTACCACATTCTTAGGCAGAACAAGAGCCTAGAGGAAAAAATGGGAAAAAAAGGGGTTAAGAATAAGATCGGTATTGTCTCATTTAGAGAACAAACTATTGTCAAACATGTTCCATAACATCACAGGGACTTCACTTAGTGAACATCTCACATAGCACGTGCGATCGTGGGATATTAAAGAATACCCTTAATTTCCAGAGATATTGACCCAAAATATTTTTGTTGAAATCACCTCCCAATACTTAAAACCTCCTTCCCACCCCTTTTTATACCTCAATCCTTATAATCCACCCTACCCACCCCCACCTTAAACCCCTTATCCCCCCTAATACCTGCAATATATTGGTTCAATTTTTAATAATTTTAAAACCCACAATATGAACTAACGTGATAGGATATTGGTCAACAAGTGAAGCCCCCATGCATAACATCCTTTCTCTAAGGGGGATTCACCTCTACACCCCCATCATCGTTCCCCTCCAACACACGAGCATGTCTCCATCGATGCGTCGGGATCAACATTGTTGTACATTTGGCATTTGGGTTGCATTAAATAGGAGTCTCATCCCCCAGCTCATTGATATCCTAAGATTTTACTCCGCACGCGTTGTAGATATCTCCATTAAGAATGCTCTCAGGTGCTCTCGCAACATGGATAAGCGCCCTCTTCTCAATGTTCCTCCGGAAGAAGAATTCAATTATCCCTTTGTCAGTTTACTCAACACACATTGTGACAGTGCGGCGCACCACCAAACAGGGAAAGAAGTGTCTATTCCGTAGTGGATTTCTCAGGATCAGCCCATCCCCTCTCAGGATACGCTCAGTTCATGTATACTCTCCTTCTGTTGTTCTGATTTGATCTAGTGGCCTTCTTTGAATATACTGGAGAAATAAAGTATGGCTTCTCCAAGGATATTCAGAAAATCAAGTCAGCGCTTATAGAGATTCAAAGCAGAATGAAATGGGTTTTCAACATGGTAGGAACTAGTGTTAACAACACTAGGAACGTTGCTAATGATGCTAGGTACATTTTGAACCAACTCGACTATCATGCCTCGAGAATTGGCGACAACACCAAGGATTTGCATGAGTTGTTGGAAAAAGTTGACTATCTTAAGGAAGACATCCAGAAGTTAACTAGAATGACAAACCGAAGTCACTGCCAGGAAACCCCAGTTGTGGGTGATTATCATATGGAGGAACCTTCGGTTGGAAAGCCAACCCCAGGGCATGGAGCTCAAAAGTAATAGGCCTTCTCTTTCGATCTTTTTTGCAATTTTGTGTCTAGCTGATCTTTATTATGGTTTAATATGTATTTTTGCTTACTGCTGAACAAACAATTTGTTAGACAGTACCCCTACAGGGGCATTCTCAGTTTCAGTAAAATATCCAGAATACTCCTCTTAATTGCAGTTAGCTTAACTTCCTCTGTAAACTCTTCTACAGCAGTGCAAAATTTTGAATCTAGACTGTGTAAGGATGGTTGTGTTCAGCCTTTTTTATATTTATAAAATTTCTCCAGCTTCTGTTAAAAAAAATATTTTAAAAGATCAATCAATTTTATAGTCGATCCATGAGAGCCTAAAATTGAACCTTGGTGACCAAAAAAAACTAACTATCTAGTCGAACCAACAACTAGGTCAGTTGTCTCCACAAAGACCAAACTCGTTTACCAATATATGTACAAAAATAATGCTAATTCATAAAATCCATGGTTGAAGGTACCGCCACTAGAGTTAGTAATTGAGACCATGAGCATCTATCGTATAAATACTAGAAATAATTGAATCCTTAAAACTTGTGCTTCCATGGAAAAGGAAGGACGAGTGACAACTATTATTCACATGTTATTAGGCATCACACGGGAACCATGTGCTATGAGTCACATCTATTGAAAAAGCAACATCATATCCTTTCACATGTGAAATTCGGTCACGACTATGTCATAATTAGTTTGATAACCTTTAGTTTTCAAGTTGGTTTAAGAAGACATAAAACAATTGAGTTACCCAAAATAATATAACACCTATGCTTTAAGGAATGATATTCAAGGTGGTTTTAAATATTTAGCATGTATTTCCTTAAAAAAAAGAATTGAAATAAAATAGTTAGGAAATGAACAAAGAGTTATAAGGGCATTTAAATTTTTTAAAAATTATTTATACCTAAGAAAAAGGAAATAAGTGTTAAGAAAAAGGAAATAACGGTTATTTAGAGTCTAGATATTCAAGATTACATTGAAAAAGTTTCATACTCCTTCACTCCACTTAATATCATTGAAAGCTTATAAGGGTTATTTTAGAGTTTAGATATTGAAGATTACATTGAAAAAGTTTCATACTCCTTCCATCCACTTAATATCATTGCAAGCTTATACGGGCTATTTTAGAGTTTAGATATTTAAGATTACAATGAAAAAGTTTCATACTCCTATATACAATAAAGCACATTGTGAAAATTTATTAAATAAGTTAAAAGGTTTAAAAAAACATTAAAAAAAAAATTACAATATTGTCAAAATTTATTAAATAAATTAGAAATATAAAAAAAAAACTCACATTATTGTGAAAATTTATTAAATAAGTTAAAAGGTTTAAAAGAATATTCAATAACATAAAAATATAAAAAAACTCACAGTATAAATAAATTTATTGATTATTCAACTTAATCAATTTTTTTAACAAATTAAAAGCTTAAAATAGGAAATATGACAAAATTAAAATCTTAAAAATAAATTCGTCAAGATATAAAATTATAAAGAATTTTCTTGTCTAAAGAACCATAATATAAGTTTGCTCGCACAATGGGGAACTTGATGTATGATACTAAAGTACGATTAAAAAAAATAGTTTAGATTGAATTTTCAATGAAATATCACTAATAGATAGACAAATAATGATAGATTTTTTTTTTAATAGAGAAGGCATTAGATGTAAAAATATGATCCTTTAAGAAATGAACTAATACGAGTCTAGCATACATAAAAAATATCAAAATGATGTGAATCCACTTGAAGTAGGGATGACTTTAGATATTACGATATAAACATGTAGAGAGACCATATTGAATCTAAGTATGATGTAAAGATAAACAAAGCAACACAAATGTGTGAATTAGATATAACACCAATAGTGAAACAAGAGAACAAAGCAAGTATGAAAATACAATATCATGTTACAAGGATACCTTACAATCATCCATTTCACAAGAGTCATAGTGACCATGGATGAAATTTATATGAAAAGATAAGAGACAATTATGTTGTGTAAAAGAGAATATAAGGCTTCAAAATTTATCTTTTTCCAAATAAATGAAGTTGGCACCACACATTTTTATAAAAAAATGGTTTAAGGTGGTCTTATCCTTTCATAATAAAACAATTCTACTAACACTATGTAACATATATTGTCTCATGCCATCAACCATCGCAACCTCAAGATTAGAGAATCGTGAGAAGACATTACAAGTCATACCAAAGACATAAAACCTTTAAATAAATTTTTTTGAGGATAAAGCATATTTGAAGGCATAAACAATGTAACAAACATAATAATGAGAACAACAACAACAATTATAACACTAATAATAATAAGAAGAAAATAAGCGACACGTTCTATCTAAAATACATTACCTAACAACCATTGTAACTGGTCAAAGTTATAAGTACATATTATTAATACATTCCTTATATGCATGTTAAGTAATTGTCCTTCTTACATCAAGTATTGAGTAGATGATCTCTTTTATGTTTCTATAAATTATTTTTTTTTCATTTCACTAATCTTGACTGCACATGTTTATCTCAATTTTGGAGAAGTTTGGTGCAACTTTCAAGAAATTGTGTGGAGGAACCCTATTTACCAGGAACATGGGCACAAATTGCGAGATTAACAACTCACCCATTCAGGAAGGAACACTTCCTCTTGAGAGAATGTATTCAAGTAATTCCAGTTAGAGTTGGTTAAAAAGGTTTTTTGAAGCTACATGTATTCTAACTTGTTATTTACATTTAAGAGGCCATATAATATAGGCTTGTTATAAAAGTATAAAAAGGCCTTTAGGCTAAGTGAATCGTCTATAAAATCTGTTCTAGGATTTCCTATTTCTCTTGTTTCTTTGTATTGTGTTAGAAATTTCTCAGGTTTGTTCATTTGTTCTTTCATAAGGATCAGAGAGCCTTATAATTTTTTATTAGATCACTAGTCTAGGACCTTCTCTCCTCCAATATAATATCTTCTTCCCCTCCCACCTATCATGTGAATTTTTCATGTTATAACTCTCTATTCTTTGTCATATTTCTATCTCATTATCTTGTAGGTCCCCCATTTCTACTGACAAATTTGAATGCCCTCATTTCACCTTCATGTTTTTATTCTATTGATATTTTAGATCACATGTCTATTGGGAAATTTTATTTTTTCTAGCATTTCATAAACTCTTTTTATTGCAACAACATTTTCCATTGGTGGTCTCTTGTGTCCATCCATCTCGATCAATGCATGCTTTCATTAGATTATTTATTGCATGTACCATGCAAACCTTGGTATGTGGACACACCTACCATAGAATATTATACATAGAATAAATGACTTGGAAATGGGGTTTTACATTAACATAAAAGAATCATTCCCAAGTACATTATATCATTCCATTTCTATATAAGCCACGATTTTTAAATTGTCCTATTAAATATTGATATTTGGAGAAGAAATACCTCTTTCTTTTGAGAGGATAGGGTTACAAGTTTAAGGATATTTTGTACCATCTAGTAGACATTAATAATATGAGTAAACATCCATAGTAGATGGAAGTATGAGAAATGAACACCCAATCATAATATTGCGTATTGAGAAATTCAAGTCACTGCA
This sequence comes from Pseudotsuga menziesii, assembly GCA_001517045.1. Lineage (NCBI taxonomy): Eukaryota > Viridiplantae > Streptophyta > Pinopsida > Pinales > Pinaceae > Pseudotsuga > Pseudotsuga menziesii. Next base: position 160,242 of record LPNX010333831.1, on the reverse strand, counting down.
AATTCCATCTTCAATGTTAGATATATGGGGACATCAAATCTATAGCTTCAAGAATAATTATTTTGATCCATTTCTTAGTAATGATTTATATCCAAATTCCTATAATAGTTACCCACATATTTTTTAACCAACCAATGTTATTTTTATTGTTTCCTCAAACCCTAAAAGAAATGATCCTATTAAAAATTATTATCTCTATACAAAATGGCCCTTGGCCTCTGTGCATGTGGTCACAAAATAGTTGTGCTTGTATAAAAAATTTACTAGGGAATATCCTTTCCCTATAGAAGTGTTCATCACATGCATAAAAGAAGCACAACATCATATCATTTAATCCTCTATTTCCAAGTCAACGGTGTATCACTTTTAAGTTGAACACAATGTTCCAAGGGATCATTCCTATCATGTGGGATGAATCTTCTCCATCATTTTTAGTTGGGGTTTAGGGATTCAAACAACCCTCAATATCCCCTACATTAATATCTATAGTAGTACCATCACAAGTGACATGGCGTTACCTTAGTGTAGCAAAAAACAAACATGTTGTCCCTACAAAGTTAATCTAAAAAATGTGGAAAACACATTTTTCAGGATTTTACCATAACCCACATTGGAATATCCAAGATATTTTAGAAAAATATTATAGCACAAAAAATTGGTATGCCTCAAGTTCACTCTCCACTAGAAATAACAATCATTATGTTGGGTATATATGTTATATTCTTTGCATGTATGTGTGGGATGTGTGTCTGCTAGTGACACACCTGACAATCCATGTCAGAAACTTCACATAAACGGTCACTAGGCCATTATGCTATTTCTGACACGAGCGCATCGAACCTGAATTGTTTTGTTGTTTTTGGCTATTTTGGGGAATTTCCTAAAATTATGTAATGTAATCCTGGTTAAGGGATTGGGCTCTATTTTATAATATGAGGGTATTGGAGGCTACAGAATACCTATATTGTATTGTGAGTTATTCATAATGATAATGAAAAAATAGGAGAGGTGGCTCCAAGGTTTGTTGGTTTTCCTAGTTAATGGTTTCCAAGGTAAATGTTTGTGTTTTATGTGTGAATGTTGCCGTGTAATATTTATATTATTCAAAATAATTTGTATGCTTTGCTTCTCTTCAAACGTTTAAAACTTACACATTATTGATCATTAACTATAGGTCACATTTTTTTCCTCTTTGTCTCTCTATCTAAACCATTGTATTGAATCAAGCATGTAGATATTTCATTGCTAGAAGAGGTAATAAATGGATCTATAGCAACACATATATCTTATCATCGGTGATAAAAGAAACACCAATGTTGTATGATTTTTTTTTATTACATTGAGACATATCAAGGCCTGCTTTCCCATCATTAAAATTTGGTCGAGTGTTGTCTCACACTCGACATCATGAATATTTCCTTTATGTGGAATAAATAATGTTGATATCTAATCATTGTTTTTAATTATAGAAGGAGTATGAGAACCAACAAAAACACTACACAACTAAGTAGTCTAATGTATTAAATATATCTCTAGACTCATTTCTCCATGTCATGGTTATGCCCCTCCTTCAATTGTTAATGAATCTCTTCATTCTTGAGCTATAAAATATCTTTCTCAATACTTTACACTGTTGATGTGCAAACAAATTTAGGCTCCCACTCCTTTTAAATTAGACTCACATATTATCCATCCTAAGTATAGAGATAAAATGCAAGGTGGGATTATCAACTCATGGATACATGGACTCTCTACCTACTTTAATATGTGTCAACACATCACTAAAGTTCCATTCCTTAAACATACAAAATTCCATATAGAATATGTGGCCATAAAATGATGATCGATTAACTCTAACCATCATCTCACTTTTATGCCCCCTTCATCTTGGTTTGCATTGTACCAAACTCTTCATAGTCATTGCTACCATGATGGGTACTGATAGAATTTGATGTTTCAATGCATCCAACTATGCCAATATCTAGGAAATAGTTTATAGTACTATATGTCAATATTTAGCAAACTATATATTAAAATAAGATTTGAGACACCAAAGAGGTACTTATACCTAAGACTAATTTTATTTTATTGAATAATTTTTGAAATCAAGTGGCCTTGTTTGAGAGTAGAAACCTTGAATAAGAATTTAATGGAACAATTGATATAAAATTCACCTACCACATTGTCCTATTTTACCCCAAATATTACCCCACCTCTATAACAAGTCACCCCTTCTTTGTTCACAACTTGATTCCCCCATAAGGTATTGTTGATCTATGCTGCATATCCTCCACCATATTTATATTTCCAATACACCCATATTCAACCACATAAATGTTCTCAACCTCACACTAACATTGTTGTTCACCCCTTATTGCCTCCTTGACCTACTCCACCAAATCCATTCATGAATCCTTTGCAAACTTTAGGAAAATAATATTTCCTCCCCTCCCCATTTATCCTCCTTTTAATGAAATTAACCCCTACTTTTTGTGGCAATCCCTCCCTCGGGCAAATCATAGAGTTTTATTAGATCATTTATTTCCTTCACCACATTCATCACTTAAAAAGTATCTACATATCCCTCGCATTATGGTACCTACCCCTTTCTACCACTATTAACCTATTTAGTCACTACAAGGATAACACCTTTCAGAATAGATTTTGCGAAGGATTTCAATGTTACAAGATTCAATTTAGAAAGAAGAAAAGCCTCCACTAAAATAATTGACATTGAGAATGGAGTGTTGGGTGGAGTTTGTAACAAATATTCATTATAACCAAAATAACATTGGATCGGAAGAGGTTATAATGGAGTCTTTTTTAGTGTATCATTGCACTTCTTGTCATTAGATATTCGTGTACAATAGTATTTAAATTGTATGCATGGGTGAAATGTACAAATAATGTACTAGTGTCTTTTAAGCATACAAGAGGTGGTGCATATAATTTCAAATCTATGCATAAGTTCTTTTCATTTATATAAATCAATGGTATTTATTTTATGTTATAAAGCACCTACATTTGTTATCCTTTTTAAACACACTAGTCGATGCAAAGTATTCACAAATATGCACGAGTGCTTATAGTACTATTTGCACCATTTATCTTGTAAATTTAATGGTCATGATAAAGACCATTGGCTTGCCATTTTTGTGTGAAATTTAGTGCAGTTGATATAACACTAGTGGTAATTTCATATATAAAGCATCAGTGTTTATTCTTACTTGAGCACCATGATAGTTGTATGTTGGTGATCATCTGAAACACTTGTGCAATTTATCCAATAAAATCTCTTGGTGCATAATTTCTCACAACATAAAAATAACCATGTCATTAACAATTTATGTGTGTCAAACAACATTCACCAACATCAAAAAATCCAATAGATATTTTAATTATTTTTTTGTTGTAAAATTTTAATTAATCATAAAAAATCAAATAATTTTATAAACATATTGATATTTTAATTTTAATTTTAATTATTGCATATATAATTATTTTCTAAATATGCTATAGTATTATACTGTACATTTTTCCATTTTAATATTTAATCTTCCAAATATAACATTCATATATTAAACATCCATAGATTTAATTGATAATTTAACATTTTACAACCTTAGATAGTGCAATAGATTAAAAACCCCATTTTACCTTGAGACATGGGCCCGAGCTCCATCCCCTAAGGTCATCGTTAAGGGGCTGGAATCTCATTTGTATGTCTATACGGATTTTCCACTTTAGAGGGTTGAGATTACTCATCAATTTGTGTGTCTATGTGTCCACTTTCAAGCTATTGGTATTATTTTTGTATCACCTGTAAGGAAATTAAAAATCATTAAAAAATTGAAACAACACACATCCATTCGAATATTTTAGCATTTAATTGAGGTATCTTTCACTTGATAAGAGCTGGTGATGTGTTTTGATTCATATAATATGTTGTTTATCTAAACTCAATCTCAAATAATGATCAACTTTAAACAATTTTGAACATAAAGAATTGGTAAATTGATAGTATAATATGTTCTTCATACATTTGATCCAAATCAACAATCATTTTGTGTCCAAATGCATAGAAGATAGTTTGATAAATGGTTCACAATCTAATTTCAAATCTACTTTTAAAAATATTTTGTAACTATATGATGTGAGCTTAAGTAGAAATTTTATCATATGAAATATTATAATTTATGTCTCTATATTTCGAAATGAGTGTTGCACGTGGTCTGTCAGAGAGGAGGATTGAATAGATTCGCAAGATATAATGAAATTGGTTAAGTTAGAAATTGTAGATAACACTATTATCCAGTCCCCCTCTAGTGTATGTTGCATAAATCTATGCAAACTAATTTCATGTTTCTTCATTGAATTTATGATTGATTTACCCAAACTCCCTATTTTGGCTATTCACCTATTCATTTTTCCCACTGGAATTTGCTAATACATTTTTTAATGAGATTATTAATGAATTATGAACCAATATATCAAGCTTTAGCACAAAAAATCATTAATAGCAGTGAAGAACAAGAGCATCAGTGGGTGTGCATCAAGCTGTGCTCAAAAATATTTCTAAGAATATTTCTAAGCTCACTATAGTTTTGGCAAGTTACGAGGTTATAAATGTTTGTATTGTTGCAAATAATATGAAACTCATATCTAATGTGGGTGTAAGAAATGAAATCTAAGAGAAAGCGATTTTCATCATCAACGCTCATAGACTCACACAGATGGAAATCTGTCACACACCTATGATTTCCACAATAAAAACGATATATATATATATATATATATATATATACTCTTTTACAAATGAATAATGTAATATTGATTGCAGCATAAATACAATGTCATTTCACTGTAAAGTATCATATATTGGTTTTTTGCTGATATTTTGGAAGCTTATACATTATGCATATGTTTGTATGGTTTTCATAATTCTGTCGTTAGCTGAAGGTGATGTTCTTGATAAATTTTTATATTTATCTTGCTACATGATTTTGCTAAGGTTATTTATCCTTAAGGCAGGTCTATGCCCTAGTCGTCGCACCCTAGCTCTTATGATGACGATAGAAACATGTATTTGTAAAGAAATTAAGTTGGGGGAACTAAGTTTTTAAATGCCAGAGTACTTATTTGTAATGTCCCTTTCTTGGAATTTTGGACAAAATTACAAATTGGGCAAAATTCAAGCTTAACTAGTCATGTCTCTAGAGGGTTCCAACTTTCACCAAATTGTCCCGAATTTGAAAGGAAATGGTATGGTAAGCCTTAAAACATACCAAGGTGGTTTTTGGACACTTTGTATTTGAATGTATTCTTCTGAATCGTTGGTTGGGGCTGATGACAAAAAGGACAAAATTACTAGGAAATTGTGATGAAATCCCCCCTAGGGTGTAGGCCAACTGGGCTTCCCAAATCATGTACGAACCTCCCAAACTTGTAAGAAGAGAATGGGGACTGATATAATACCTCATGGAATGTCATTAAACATGGTTATTAGTTCTTTAAAATGGTTATAGAGTTCCAGATTCGTCTGATAACTTTTAGTGAAATTGCATATGGGGAAATTGCATAACTAACTCGATTTTGACATATGTAAGGTAGAGTTAAAGGCTCAGATAACGATATCACATACATATACCATATATAGAATAAACATTTCTTCCCCAAAATTATTAAACACAATATAAATACCCTCATGCAAGTCTTGTATACAATTCATTCCGTATGGGAGTCAAATACATGAAAACTAGTGAATTAGTAGCATGGGATTGCAAGACTTACACATATGGATCTCTTAGATTTAGACCCACAAGACATAGCGACATGAAATTAAATATTAAAACATCATATATGTCTGTAACAAAAACATAAAACTCAGATAAGATCCCTCATACAAATATGATACAAGACTCCTTCAAGATTAAAGCCAAAGTCATGGATACTAGTGATTCAATGGCACGGGAATGCAAGAGTTTCACATATGGATTTCTTGGATTTCGACCCACAGAGAATAAGGACATGAAATTACAGATTAAAAAATCATATATTTCTTTCACAACATTATCCAACTCTTATAATATCCCTCATACAAATATGGTATAAAACTACTTCAAGATTGAAGCCAAAATCCGTGAAAACTAGTTATTCAAGAGCATGGGGAATGAAATCCTTTCATACATCTATTTCTTATATTTTGACTTGCATAGAATATGGATATGATATTACAGAGACATACATAATATATCCAATCTTGGGCATCAAATATCCTTAGCAAAGTGCAAGCACCACTCCAACAAGTGGACCATCAACATGAGAGTGTGGGGGAATGGAGAAGAAGAAATGAGAGAATATGGAGATAGATGAGAATTTGAATGTATGGAACTTAAAAATGAAACTAAAAATCCTTCATTAATCTCCAGTGAGAGTTATGAATGGCCTCCCCATCAACTAACTTGGAAAGGAATCCAACTCCCTCGAAATTGGTTCACAAGCAGGGAGAGTGAACACTCACCATGCAATGGACAAGAAAAAGCTATCCAAAATGACAAAGGACAATTAAAAAGATCAAAGTCCATTCTCCTTACTAATGAAATCATTTTTTAACTTCATGAGGCATCCTAAGGTCGGTTTTCCCTCCATGGTATTCCTCCAAGTCATCTTAGTGGTTCAGTAACTCTCATGACACTTGTCTTCCTCTTTATGCTCCAATTCATTCCCCAATTTGAATGGCTCCCTATAACTCCCAAATTCAACCTATTGATGGATATTTTTATCCCTATCATGTTATATTTGTCATATGTCTACAATCAGGTCTAAATTCTCCATACTTTTCATAGAATATTTCATCATTTGTTGTCATAGAGTTCATGGAATCTCCTTCCAAGTGGCACACCTTGTCTTCTAGTTTGTTCCTCTTCCATGGGAATTACTCTCTTTTACCTATTAGAATTCCTTGGATAATTATATGATATTTGACACCACATAATCCTACAATAACATTACAGTACCCATGTGTTTGAATTTGGATGAAGATCATGCCAAGTGTGTGGGGAATCTAGTCATCCAAAAGCTTCGAAGTGTCTTCATGAACCCATGCCACCTTATTTTCTTAGAATTTATCATTGATGTTACCCATTTAAATGTGAATATGGTAAACTAAATTCCTTTTAGGTACCATAGCCCTTTATTACAAAATTTATGTCTCCATCTCAACCTAGGGAACTAGTAGGTTGGTGGAACATTATTTGCAAGTAGTATTATTTAGAAATGATTTAATTGGGGACATGACATTATCCCAATGCTTGGCATGAATTATGGTTATGTTTGATCCATGGTGTATACAATCATCCTTGCACAAGGTATAAGTTTAAAAGCTTGAAACATATGTTAACAAGTTGGGATATACAATGATCATACCATATTCGAAGGTTGATCTAGGAAATAATTTGTTGACATGTTATAATATATCATATGATTTGTCCATATGCTATGTTGGGCGGTACAAGTTATGATTTGGTTTAACCTTGGAATAAATTTTTGTCCTAGATACAAGTTGATAGGGAAACTAGACATTTAAAGGCATGCTCGAGATTTAATCGTTGCCCTCCATTTGTCATTGTGAGCTGACAAGGGTTTGATGGGGTTTCATTGAGGTTTTTGTCCCATCCAAACATTTAATTTCGATGTATTAACCTGGTTTGTAAGCTTTTGGAAGAAACTATGTGTTTCATGGTTGTGCTTAGCAATTTTTTCCCATTACCTTTTACCTAGATTGTTACTGGTGTTTTTAGTGGTTGCTTTCAAGGTTTGTTGGAGGTTTTTTATTGTGGTTATGTCCGCCACAAGTCTCAGCCTCACTGGATGTTACAGAATGAATCTAGACCACCATTCCTTGGCCTTTTAACTACCTTACCCAGGTAAGTTCAACTTAGCTCTGCAAATAAGTTAATAAAATGTTATTTCAAACTATGGGGCATTAGTGACTAAATGGTATTGTTGTTTTACTTGTAGGAAGAGGACAGATAATGATGTACTAGAGGAGCCAACCCCTAGCCCTCTCTATATTTGAAAGGGGTAATGTTATTTTAACCCCAACGAGTTTCTTTCTCAGTTTTTATTTAATGAAGTTACAGTTCTAACTGTTTTGTTAGTGATTCAAAGATTAGGGGACACAAGAAAGGATGGCGATAGGGTCACCTCCTCCTAGTCCTGTTACAAAAATATTTAAGGTGAGTAAACAAAAACTTTACTCTGTTCATTAATTATTTAACCATTTCTTGCTTATCCATCCCTCACATTTATTTTTTGTTTGGTTATTCAAGTGGCTCCGACATGGCTGCTTCTTGTCTGCAGCATTGGTTGTTTTTTTATTATCTATGGGATGGTTGGGCTCATGGCCGTGTAGAATCCAGGATTTCACCTTAGTTCATATAATGTAGTATGTAGTTTTACTTAACACTTATCGGTTTTTTTATTTGACTGTAAGAGGGATTCACAACCTCTCTCTTCCATCACCATTTAAAAAAAATGTTTTGTGTGTATACTGTTTGGATTAAAAGAATGTCATGGGTGCCATGTTTGATGGTATTACCACCACTTCAATCAGTGTTGTTTGTAAAACCAATTTATATCTTAGGGTTCTTAAAGAACTCTAGATGCCATCAATGATGGACTTACAGCCAACCGAATTTGAATTCCCCATGTTTAATTTTGATATTTAAATAAATGAATGCGACCCCTAAGGTATGTTCCAGATTATTATTTGTGTGTTTCTTGAAGTTAAAGATAATACCTGTCATGATTTGTATTTCTACAAAATAAATGAAAACGACCACCGTAGGTTTGGTATGATTCTATTGTTTGAGTTTTGGTTGTTTTAATGATAGTTCATGTCACGAATTATGTTTATACAACGGATTCCATCTAACGGTGGTATTACTTCCACATATGGATGTTTCTAATGTTTCAATATTTATAAAAGATTTGTAATTTGCTTGAAATATGTAGAATTGATTTGTTTTTAAAATAAGGTTTGAGCGACGGATTTAGTTACCCCTATGAAAAGGTTGTGCAATCATGAGCTAGATGTGTCGTGATGGTGTATAGTATATCTAAAATATTTCATGTTAATAACCTCAAATTCAGTTGGGGGCTTCTATTTAATTGATAATTGGATATTAATGATTTAGTTATTGTACATGTAATTATTCCACTTGATCTCAGTAAATATCGATCTGTATTGAGGTTTTTGAGATGAGATGATTTTGATATGTTTTACCTTGGATTTACCTAAGAATCTCAGATCTTGTTCCATTCATAAAATCCTAAATAAATAGTTTATAAAATAGGTTATAATTCTCTTTTAAATTCAAATTATGTGAATGGATACTTTGTTGCATTATATTTTATCTCGTTTGATTAAACAAGTTTTGTAAAATATAAAAAATATTAATCTAGAACATTTAACTAGATATAAAGTAGACTTTTGTTCAATTTACTAGTTGTGTTAACATTACACATTATACAAATTCTCTGATTTGGGTATGGATGCCCGAACAAAGATTCGTTAAGAAACCTTAGGTTCATGGATCTATAAATACTAAATAAAATCATAACTTACTGATATGATTATAACAAATAGGAAATATATTTGAACCAGATGCATAATAGAAAAATATATTGAAAGAGATGCATAATAATAACAATATTCTAAACATATGCATAATAGTATTATTGTTAAGAGAAATAATTACGATTCATTGATAACTTGAGATTCTACTTTAACTAACTCAAGAAGATAATAAGTAGAAAAGGGAAGGTAACACCACTTTCGGAAAAATAGAAATGGAATAGTCGTTCCTCCCAACTAACACCTAGAGAATCCAAGTCTCACTTGCCCCAAAACCCCCAAGCTTGTTTGTTGAACCATAAGAGGAAAATCCACTTAATGTGGTATCTCTTGCATTGACATATGAGTTCCCTTTCCACATCTATCCTCGTTCTTGCTAAATGGACATAATATTATATAGTATTTTTCCTAGGACTTGGTCATTTATGAGCCTCCTTCTCTTTAACACTACACAAGGAGTTTTGACCTAATTTTGGGAAAGATGCCTCCTGCATCTTGAGTTCCCACTCAACAGCTTCAGCCACTTGTATTTTCCTCTTATGGCTCAACAAACACTCTTTCAACAGTTGTTTCACTTTTGATTCCATCCATTATTTTTAATTAATAAAAGAATATCCATTACATTTATTTTTGACTTCTTGTCAAAAATATTTAAAAATAAAATATTGAAAAAGAATAATAACATTTATTTAAAATTGGTGTATTACATACACCTTCCCTTAGAGGATAACACCGTCCTCGATGTTATTATTTTTTTGTCTTTATTCTTCCATCATTTTATCTTGAAATAGGATGGGATATGGCTCCAACATATCACTTTCCAATTCCCAAGTGGTCTCTTTTGGACTAAGGTGCTTCCATTGCACCTTGACTTTTCCGATGGTACGGTTCCAGAGTAAAATTTATCTCCTGGCGAGAATATGCTCTGGCCCCACCTGAAAATCTCCTTCAGGTTCCACCTGTATAAAATTCCAATCAATCACATTAGTAGCATCATGAAAATACTTATTCAGAATGGAAACATGAAAAACTTTATGTACTTTTATTGTAGGTTGTAGGGCTAACTGGTATACTACTGACCCTACTTTTTCCAAAATTTCAAATGACCGACAATACCTCAGTTCCAATTTTGAATAGTTTTCTAGTATTAGGGATATTTTCTTGGGTTTTACCTTTATATATACATGCTCACCTATCTGGAACTCTCAAGGAGTTATTTTTAAGTTGGCATTACACTTTTTATTGTCTTGAGAAGCCTTCATATTTTGTTGTACCTGTTTCATTATTAGTTCCATATCCTTTAATAATTAAGGTCCTAACATTAACCTATCAACTGGACTGGTCAAAGAAATTAGAGTATTACATTTGCGTCCATACATAATTTCAAAGGGATTCATTCCAGCGAATACATGAAAATGATTATTATAAGAAAATTCTACTAAGTGCAAGTAATATTCCCACTTACCTAGATTGTCCATTACATACATTCTATGCATGTCTTCTAGGAATTGGTTTAATCTTTCAGTTTGTCCATCTCTTTGCGGATGATACACAGTGCTAAAATTTAATTGTGTTCCTAGTCCTTTAAACAAAGCCTTCCAAAAATTTCGTGTAAACTTTACATCTCTATCCGAGATTATTACCTTAGGTACACCATGTAACCTAAAAATTTATTTCATAAATATATCTGCAATGTTAACAACCTTATACATATATTTTACTTGAATAAAATGAGTTGCTTTACTTAATTTTTCTAGCACGATCATGATTGAGTAGTGTTGTTTAAATTTTCTAGGTAAACCTGTTATGAAATCCATGTTGATTATTTCCCATTTCCATTCTGGAATGAGCAATGGTTGCAGTAACCCTATTGGATGTTGGTGTTCTCCTTTTACCTATTGGCATTTGATGCGGAAAGCTAAATATTATGCTACCTCCTTTTTCATGTGAGGAAAAATAATTCCTTTCTGATCATAGTGGTCATCTTTTGGTATCCAGGGTGTCCTGAATATGGTCATTTATCTAAATCAATCATAAGAGTTAATTTAATTGTTGTTGCATTTGGTATGTATAATCTGTTTTTATGTAGCAGTAACCCTCTTCCATTCAAACTAAAATCTATTTTTATTTCATTCCTTTCATTTTCAACAGTCTTTTCCTTTAAGTTTTGGTATTCTTTATAAAAAAATTATACATTTAAGATTTGATTTTCCAAATCTCATTCGTAGCTAATACTTGTGAGTAGTAAATTTGTGTGACGACTTAAAGCATCTGCAACTTTATTATCTTTCCCTTTTATATGTTTTATTTTGAAATCATGTTCACTTAAAAATGGAAACCACCAAGCTTGTATAGCATTTAGGTTTTGTTGATCAAACAAGTATTTAAAAATTATGTTAACCGAAATTAACAAAAAAATTCTTCCAATGATGTAGTGTCACCACATCTTTAATGCATGTATGATTGCGGCAAGTTCTAATTCATGTGTAGCATATTTATTTTTATGCGCTTTTAAATTTATAGAATCATGGGACACGATGTATTTTTCTTGAATTAATACCATGCCTAATCCTTCCTTACATGTGTTAGTTCATATCACAAAATCTTTAAAAGGATTGGCACTTTTTAAGATAGGGACGGTGGTTAACAGGTGTTTTAGTGTATTAAAAATTTTAGTACACTTTTTTCTCCAATCAAATTTATTACCATTATTCTGTAGTGAACTTATCGGGTAGGCTATCTTATAAAATCCTTCAATAAACTTTCAGTAATAACTTGTAATCCCCATGAACGATCTTATGTCAGTTACATTTTTAGGAACTGCTCATTCAGTGATAGCCTTAATCTTGTAGGGGTCGACATATATTCCATCTTTAAACACTGCCTGTCATAGATATTGAAGTATGTCTTTAAAGAAGTCATATTTGCTAAATTTAGCAAATATTTGCTGCTCTCTTAACACTTGTAAATTTATTCTTAGCTGTTCTTCATGTTCTTGTTTATTCTTTGAGTAGATTAGTATGTCGTCGATTAAGACGACTACAAATTTATCTAAGTAGTTACTCAGAGTACTCTTCGTTAAGAACATAAAAGTTGCAGGTTTGTTTGTTGAACCAAAGGGCATTATGACAAATTCATAATGACCATATCGGGTTCTAAAATTATTTTTAAAGATGTCTTCATGCTCGATCTGTACCTGATGGTATATAAACCTTAAATCTATTTTAGAGAAGATTGTTGCCCCTCGAAACTTATTGAATATATAATATATCAGGGGTAAAGGATATCTATTTTTAATAGTAATGCTATTTAATTGTCTATAATATATGCATAATCTTATGGTTTCATCTTTCTTCTTTACAAATAGGACCGGTGCTCCCCAAGGGGAAACACTAGGTCGAATGTACTTTTTATCAATTCGTTCTTTCAATTGTCATTTAAGTTCTGTAAGTTCTTTTATATTCATTTGATAAGGAGCTTCGATGCTAGTACCGCTCCCGGTAGGAGATCAATTGTAAAGCCAATGTCCCTTTTCGGAGGTAGTCCAAGGACTTCTTCCAGGATGATGTATTTAAAATATTTTAAGATTGGTATATCCTCTTTTTTAAGTTTGTTATCGTTATCCTTGTCATCCATTACGTAGACTGCAAATATTTTACATCCCTTGCGTACATATCGTTTCATCTACAAAGCCAATATTTATCTTATTATAACTTTTCTGGGAATTCTTTTTACTTTAATTGTATTTCCATTATCATCCATGCATGTAAAATTTGTATCATAACAGTTCAACATAACCCAGTGTTATTCTAACCAGTACATTCCTATCAGCAAATCATAAAAATATAATGGTAATATATTTAGATCAACATGTGTATTCAATTCATTCATCATAATTTCACAGTTTTTCACATAACTAGTGACCTTCCATTTGGAACCTATGGCTAACTGTAGCAGCCAATATTTTTCAATTTTTTGTTCTGATAATTTACACATTTCAACAATCCTAGGTGATATATAGCTCAAACTTGCACCTATATCAATTACTATAAAATGGATTGACTTTTTATCATACCTTCAATTTCGACCATTGAAGTTTGATGGTATGCTTGTCAATTCTCCAATGCACTTCTAATTATGGGCATGCTTCTCACCATATCTACAACTGTAATAGCTTCTTCAATAGAGTGAACATTACTAAAAGTTCTCTTTTTTATGGGGTAGTCCTTAAAATAATGTGGCTCACCACATTCCCAACATTTTAATGGTTCCCTCTGTGCAATATTTTTAATGAAGGTAGTGGGAGGTTCTCTTTATTTTGTTGCAGGGTTTTGTGGTTTAAAACCTTTATAATTGTTTCATTGATACCCTTTATAATTATTCCTAGTATTTTTGCAAAACTTAGTATTCTTCTTTCTTTGATCAAAGTTGTCACATTTTTTATTTTTACAGGTAAGTACATTTTCTGTTTTATTCTTATTATGATGAGAACATAAATTCCCTTTTCTCATTGCTTCTTTCAGTGTCTTTGGATTTTCATACTCAATCCTCTCTTTAAACATAAGAGGCAAGCAGCTGACAAAGATCTGTATTTTTTTTCATCTATTATATATGCTACATAACAAAGCAAACTTAGGAATTTACTATAGAGTTATTTTATGGTCATAGAACCTAAGCTTAACTCGTAAAATTCCTTATATTTTTCTTCGTAGCACTGTTCTGAAAGATACTTTTGTTTAAAGTGCTTCTTACAGGTTTTCCATGTTACGTAACATTCTTTTATACCTTTTACCTTTTTTATATCTTGCCACCAAATATATGCTTTTCTAGTTAAGTTATAGATGGCCATTTTTGTCTTTAGTTCATCACAATAGTTATAGATTTGGAAATATTTCTTCATTCTGGATAACCAAGCTTCCACTTATTCTCCTTCCTTGATCTCACCATTAAATATAGGAGGTTTAATCTTTTTAAATTCCCCATAAATTTGTTCATAATGTTTGTAATTCTTTTTCTTTTGATTAATGACACTACTTTCACTAGAATCCTGATGTTTTTTTGTATGGTGCTTGGTTGATTCCTCATTGGAAGACTTAGCCCCATGACTGGAAAAGTCTAGCTTCCTTCCCTTATGTTTGTTAGGTGTAGATTTTGCTATATTAAGTTTGGGTTCTTTGTGTTTCTCTTTTTCATTACTGTGTATTTTATATAGAAAAATATTATTTAACTCCTCTTGTGCTTTCAGTATATGTTCATTATCTTCTCTAACTCTTTTTAATTATGCTCTTAATTATTTAACAATTCGTTGTATGTCAAATGGGTTTTCGTTTCGACTCTCATTAATATCTACCCAAATTTCACCCTCCCATAGATTACCCTCTTCATTGTTCATAGGATTTCTAGGATGAGATTCTTCTTCCGTAGACATTCCTACATCTTCCATAATTTCCTACGAAAACAAAGTTCTCCTTCTCTTCATGTTTCATAAGAGAATCAAACCACAATAAAATAAAATTAGTTTTATGGTTTTGTCATTTTCAATGTTGGGCTTGTTTAGGCCAAGTGTTGTAATCATGTTCTGATACCATTCTGTCACACACCAATAATTTCCACAATAAAAAAAATCAATATATATATATATATGTACTCTTTTACCAATGAATAATGTAATATTAATTGCACCATAAATACCATGTCATTTCACTGTAATGTATCTTATACTGGTTTCTTACTGACCTTTGAAAGTTTATACACTATGCAGATGTTTGTATGGTTATCAACATTCTATTGTTACTCAAAGGTGATGTTCTTGATATATTTTTATATTTATATTGCTACATGATTTTGTTAAGGTTGCCTAGCCTTAAGGAAAGTCTCTACCCTAGTCGTCGCACCCTAGCTCTTATGATTATGATAGCAACATATTTTTGTAAAGAAAGTAAGTTGGGGGAACTAAGGTGTTAAAAACCATAGTACTTATCCCAATGCTTGGCATGAATTCTGATTATGTTTGATCCATGGTCCTTGCGCAAGGTATAAGTTTAAAATCTTCAAACATATGTTAACAACTTGGGATATACGATGATCATACCATATTCAAAGGTCGATCTAGGAAATAATTTATTAACATTTTATCATATATCATATGATTTGGCTATGTGCTATGTTGGGAGGTACAATTTATGATTTGGTTTGACCCTGCAATACATTTTTGTCCTAGCTGCGAGTTGACAATGCAACCAGGAAATTAAAGGCCTGCCCGAGATTTAATCTCGGCCCTCAATTTGTCATTGAGAGTTGGAAAGGGTTTGATAGGGTTTGATTAAGGTTTTTGGCCTATCTGAACATTTCATTTTGCTGTATTAACTTGGTCTATATGTTTTTGGAAGAATATATTCCTTCCATGGTTGTACTTAGCAATTTTATCCTGTTATGTTTTACCCAGATTGTTAATGGTGTTTTTAATGTTTTCTTTCAAGGTGTGTTGGAGGTTTTTTCTTGTGTTTATTCTTGCCACCAGTCTTAGTCTCACTCATTGTTGTGGAACGAATAGAGACCACCATTCATTGGCCTTTCAACTTCCTTTCATATGTAAGTTCGACTTAGCTATGTAAATAAGTTAATAAAACCTACTTTCAAACTCTCGGGCAGTAGTGATTGTTTGGTATCGTTGTTTTACTTGCAAGTAGATGAGGCATGAGGTTGTTCCAGACGATTTGACCCCTTTCCCTCTCTGCATTCAAAAAAGGTAATGCTATTTTAACCCCAACAGTTTCCTTCTCGGTTTTTATTTAATGAAGTTATAGTTCTAGCTATTTTGTTGGTGATTCGCAAGTTAAGGGACACTGGAGAGGATGGCAACAGGGTCTCCCCCTCCCAGGTTTATTAGAAAAATATTTAAGGTGAGTAAATAAAAACTTTACTCTATTCATTAATCATTTTACCATTTCTTGCTTATTGAGCCTTGACATTTCTTTATTTCTTAGTTATGCATGTGGCTCTGGCATGGATGGTGCTCATCTGCAGCATTGATTTGTTTTATCTTATGGGAATCCTGGGCTCGTGGTTGTGTAGAATCCAATATAGTCTATGATGAACAAAGTTGTCACTGATGAAAAACCACTAATGACAAAGTGTTGAGCATCATTTTGTTATCATTTTTGGCATTAAAATAACACATTTAAATGCATATTTTATGATTTTTTGCACATTTTATGTCATGCAAATCATTATTTCAGCATGAGGTAAGAACAAATGAGACTATTTATACAAGTTTGGTTATTAATATCATTTTTATGTTTTTATTAACTCAAAATTTATATTATTAAACCACATTTGATGTATTAACTAACTTATATCTTTGTTTGTAGATTTCATAATCCTTTGGGCTAAATTTATAAACAATATGCATTCTGCTTACCATTCATCCTTATCTGCGCAACCACTATCCAGCTCATGATCTAGCTCGCTGTCTAGCTCATCACACAGCTCGCTATCCAGCTTTTCGTCCAGATCGCTAATCAGTCTGTGTGTTGTTAATAACCAATCTCTTGCATTAAACAATTGAACATTCCCAGGATTACTCATGGCCTCCTCTACTTAATATCAAACCGCCACCAGTTGTGCATTTAAACAATGAAGTGATCTCCATTCTAAATTATCTGCCATGTATGATTCTTGCACTCAAAACCATGCCACAACCACGCTAAAAGAGGAGCCTGTGTGCCACGTTCTCACTGAAGAAAACCAGACTCGCACTGAAGAAGGGAAGAGCATCTACATTGGCATTTGATTAGATAGAAGCCTTTATGATTGACTAAATATAGAGAGTAGTTGACCACTAAAGGGTCGACTTGCTCAATCTCTTGAAAACAATATAAATACCAGCCTCAGCGTGAGTGTTGGTAGTTGTTCATTTTCATTTGTTAAACATTCGTTTTTGGAGAGTTTTGTAACTTTGTTTGATCATTTTAATAAAGAGTTGTATGTGTTTCTATTTATGATTCCGTTTTGAGTAAGCGCTAGCCGGAAGTCACCTCTGATTGCTAAGAGGGCCCCTCATCAACCAGAGGTTTTATTTTGTTGTTTTCATTATTTTTCTTTGTAGCTAATTCAGTTTTGATTTCTAGTTTGTTTATTTCATTAAGTTACTGTAAATGTCTATTTCATTTGCTTTCTGTAATGCATTTTATTTCCAGAATTAAATAGCTAGATTGTGCGCATAGTTATTTTCTATTTGTTTATGTCATTTCATTTCCAGCTTATTATTTAGTTTTGTTCATAAGAAGACATAGTAGATTGTTTTTATTAATTTAAATAGATTAAGTTCTATTTATTTTTTTCCTATTGTAAGTTTATGCAATTTAAATTCCAGTTTGTTTATTAATATGCAATGATTTTCTTATTTTCATGTATTTGTATTTGTTTATTTCACTATTAAATATGATGATTAAATATGTTTATTTATTTCCTTTATGCATTATATAAACATGTGCACAAAATAAGCTGATAATTAGATCATTTAGGTCTTTTTCTCCCCTTTTTATGTATACAGACTGCCATTCAGACTATCTGTTCTATCTTCCATTTAGTCTATCTATCCATTCATCCGTCCAATCTGTTATCCAGTTGTTCGTCCAG
This sequence comes from Pseudotsuga menziesii, assembly GCA_001517045.1. Classification (NCBI taxonomy): domain Eukaryota; kingdom Viridiplantae; phylum Streptophyta; class Pinopsida; order Pinales; family Pinaceae; genus Pseudotsuga; species Pseudotsuga menziesii. Next base: position 141,965 of record LPNX010333831.1, on the reverse strand, counting down.
TCTGTTATTCAACTTACTGTTTCATTTTTAATGTTTTTAATGAGTTTTGAATCTGTTTCAAGCTTTGTTTCTTTGGTTTTTAGATATGCTTTGACTGTAATAGTTAAATGGCAGTTTTATTGATCATTTAGACTTAAAGTTATATTGTTTTTATTTATTAAAGTTCTATCCTTTCACTTTAAACATGTTTTGAGTTAGGTTATGTTTTGTTTATTTTATTTGTTTCTAATCCTTCTTACTGTTTTATAATTATGCTTTTGGATTAATTCATCTGTTTACATGTAAACTTAGGATTAGTAGTGTTATCTTTAGGAATAGTTTCATTTTTCACTGTATGATTACCAATAGAGACTCGTAGGATAGAATTTAGTTTCTTTATGAAATTTTCTATTTGCTTCTCTTATTCAGTTTTCTTTATTAATTTTTCTACTCGTTTCTCTTACTTAGTTTTCCATTCACTTATTTAAGTTTCCTTTGCATTATATCCTTTTAAGTAGTTGTTGATAATGTCCTTTTTAGTTAAGAGTTATTTTTTTTAGTTGTTTTACTTGCATTTCCAAATGTACACTTTATTTGCTTAGTTAGTTTTTGAAGTCACTAAATAGTCTTTGTCATAAAAAGTAGTGATTGTATTCTCATTTGTTAATTAGAATAGTCTGATATTGTCCTAGTTTTATTCTTTGTTCTAGTTCAATCACATTAATGATTAGATTCTTGAGAGTTTGACTCTATTTTTCATTTTGAAATATCTTCTGATCTTTTGTTTGTTAAAATATTTCTACAACGCCCTAGGAACCCCTCTACCTTCGCATATATTTTGTAGCACCTCTAAGTCTACCAACCCCAATCGATAATTAAATATTAGGTGAATTAATCTAGGCATTATAACACCCAACACAAAGATAAGACAACAACTGATCACATGACAAAGAGTGACCTACCATACTCAAGAGTGACAAAGAGGCCTAGACCATACTCAAGGAGGTAATATCGATACGGCTATTACTTTGTAGATCCAATACCACTAAAGCAATTAAATTCAATTTGAAATTGTATTTCTGGGTGAGAGATTGAATGGGACATTTAATTGGGACTTATCATTTAAAGTGTCGGTGTCAAAGTGTTCAGTCTGCAATCACAGAAATTGTAGAATTCACTTAGTATGGTGACCATGAGATCGTAGGTATGTGTATATTGATCTCCTTGAAAATTATAGAAGTGAAAGGGAGTGATTTGGGCGCTAGTTTATCTTTGATGAATATACATCTATTGTGGAATATCGTTGGAATGATTGGAAAATATATGCATGCAAAATAAACTAAAATGGGATCATAATCAATGGAGCCAAAAACATGACCTGGTAGTGAATGAAGGATGATATTGAAGTGAATTGGCCATAGAAGAAGTCTGGTGCAAATATTGACTAGGTTTACATGATAGACAACTAGACTGCCAAAAGATGAAGAGTGGCATGAAAGGTTGATGACACAAGTAGACAATTGAAGATATGAGCAGCAACCAAGATCAGAATTAAGCATAGGTAAAAAAATCATAATTAAGTTAGCAGAGGACAAGATCAGAGAATATTTGACAGAGAGACAGAAGTGGAAAAATGATGTGACATGAATCTATATGGTAAAATTACAAGCTGGGACTTGACCTATTTTTCTTAGTTGGATCTGAGAAAAATACCAAGTTGTGTCTTGGAATAGAAGTTGGTGCTTCTGATTTAGTTGAAGCTGATAGAGCCCACGGTTGTAGTCATTTGAATATAATATAATAAAGTTTACAAGTTACTATTATGAAGTGTCTTGTGTTGTCTATGAAATTGATTGATGTTTATGTAAGTACGATGATATTTGTTTAATTAGTTTTATGAAAGTTGAAATTGTAAAAAGTGTTGGCCCACTGATTCAAACCCCCCCCCACTCTTAGTGTGCCATTGTGTCTAACAATTGGTATCAGAGTGGGCCTTTGGAAGAAGTCTAACCAACTTGAAGGAGATCAATGGACACATTATGGATGCAAAGTCAGTGTCCCCCAGCAATGATGAAGTTCCAGTACTTTATGTGATGGATTACTTTGGATGGAGAAGTGATATGAAAGTTACGTGAAGAAATTCGGTGTTTGGGAAATTATGGTTGATCCACCTGTCCAACCCTAAAAGAAGACAAAGAAAAAAACTGAGAAAGAAAATAGTGTTTCCTTGAAGTTTCTGATGGATGTTTTATCAAGCCCTACCAAATAAAGTGTAAAGGATTACAGCTCTTCCAAGTATCTCTTGTTCAATATATAAGAATAATATTGAAGGAGTCAAAACAAAGAAAAGAAAACATAATTCAAGGATGGGAAGCAAGAAGAAAATGCGGACCATGCATCAGACACCAGTGAAGGTAAGAAATTTTTTCATTACAGTAGCAGTGATTGTGATAACATTGAATATGATCTTGAAGAAGCAAAGACATATGTCCTAGCACACCTTGTCGCAAATATTTACCTTAGATACAATTTGAAACTTAAAATAAAGATTTTGGGGTCCTTTGATAAGTACCATGAGAAGTCTATCGGTTTGTTCAAGAAACTCAATCACAAGAAAACATGTTTATAGGATGAGCTGAAAGACAAAGAATATGGAGTTGAAATACTAACAAATGAATTGATCAATCAAATGGGAGAACAAGAAGATTCTGGTGAAGAACTTTGAAACAAGAAAGGCAAATGTTGAGTTGAAGACTCGGCTAGAAGAAGCCAAAAGGATAGAGGAATTATTGAAGGAAAAAATGGATGAGAAGTAGGAGCAATGTCAAAATCTTGAGATGGAAGTAGCTCATCTCAGAAGGACAAGTGAAAACTCCAATGCATCTGTGAAGTTCAGGAACAACTCATTCATCTTGGATGAGATATTGGACTTCCAAATACCACCTTTTAATAAATCTGGCCTTGGATACAACTTGGGAAAATAAAATTATGTAGCATACACATGGACACCTAGAAAGTATGAATTAGGTCCCTCATTCTCCAAATATGAAAGCCAAAATGCTCCTTACATACCTATAAAAGACATCAGAAAAATTGGAGGATATTAAGAACTTAGCCCCACTCCTCAGAGAAAGTTCAAAAAAGACTCATCTTCCAAGTGGAACCAAACATCAAGGTATGAATGTAATTTCAATGGTTATTGTTATGCATGTAATGGTTTTGGTCACAAGGCTATGGATTGTGCTTTCCATGGGAGAAGAAATGTTGAAAATCCCAATCACAATTTGAGATGTTGGACTTGTAACCGTGCTAGTCACATCACTGCTAACTGCCACACCATGAGATGTAATGCCCCCGACTCTCTGACCCGTGAAGAGGACGCTACCAATGATGCTATCTACCTGGGAAACTAGCCCCATGAACATAGACATAATAAAAATTGGAATTCTTTGAACTAGAACATACATAGGTGCATAATTATTTAACACACAGCAGAAGCAAATCCATTCCATTCATTCACATGTTCATTGTAATTCATTATCAAATGTAAATGAAAATATTTAAACAAAAGAATACTTATCTTATGAAGAAGCTCGTCCTGTAACCAGCTATGTCGCTGCAATGTTCCACCCAACCATAGGACAATATGCTCCTTAATCTATCATCAACGCTGCCATCCCCAAGCTGGGCATGATTCCCATAAGGAATAAGGAAACTAAGTAGGCTCACACATAGCCAAAGATATTTCAAAACTCAGTCAAGCCAACACAGTTGGGTTTATCAGACCAAGGGTACACAAAAACACATAACCAAGCCAGCAAGTTGGGTTTAGCAGGTTATCAAGATATGGAAGAACTATCTGCTAAGCTAGTGGGCTCACTGAAAAACTAAGGATTCCTTCATCAGAAATAGCTTGACTCCTAAGACATACACACACACCCAACACAAGGAATCATTCCCTTCTCTGCTGCACAGTCCCTTAGGACATGATTTCCTTTCCAGTGATACTCAAGGGGTGTAGAGAAGAGAGCTAACCCTCTAGTTCTGTCTATGAGGATCCTGCAAAACACTAGGTTTTTCAAGCAGACTCCTTTCCACTCCTACACAGTCCAGAGACCAATCCACTATGCAAACATAGCAGAACAACCATTTACAGCTCTGGGGTTTAAAATAAAACACCACAGAACAAAACCAAAATGACAATTTGGGTAATACATAGCTCAGACTGAGCAATTCGAATCCATAGTTGTTCTTGGCCCTATCATGGCCAAAATTACTCAACAACAACCCACAACAACCCAAAATTCGTGGGGAAACCATTAGAAACTTCTCAGCTGCGTGAGGAAAGGAATGCAACTTGTGTGAAGATGAATTCACATACCCAGACCAAAATTGCAAATGTGAACTACGACAGTGAAATGGTGAGGGTAAGGAAGCTCTCCCAGTTCTCTCCATGAGGAAAAATCCCAAAACCTATCTGTGAGGAGAGAAAACCGCTATCTCTATGTGAGAATGGGTAAAATGGAAGAATGGGGTCTCTTCTTCTCCTACCCATCTGAGGAGGAACAGATCCCTGGTGGAGTGTGCATGTGGGAAAGGACTTACAGTCCTGCCACACACCGCTATCCATGCAAAATGTTTTCCCAGGAAATAAATGCCCCCGACTAAATCCAGAGAATTTGATTTGGTAGTTGACTGATTGATGGGTTCTCCTATTGACATTTGGATTTTCCCTATCATCCCAAAAGCTTAAACAATTCCCCCTCCTTATCCTTAGGAAAATCATGCCCTTTTCATTATGGTTGTATTGAGATAGATGGTTGTGGGTATTTTTAATTAAAAATGCATGTTTACATGATGCAAAAATTAATATGTGTCGGATAGCACGATATACCATCGGCAACAATTTTAATCGGCAGAACATAAAACAATTAAATCGATGGTGGGGATTTTTCCTTTAGCTGCACACCATGATTAATTACAATATATACATCATACACATTTTAATGCAAATGGGGTAAAAACCATGGTGTTACATTCCCCTCCCCCTTCAACAGCACTATCCTCAGTGCTCTACAAAATTGAACAAAATGCTACACTGGTACAGCCTCAGTGTTCTGCAGAATTGAACAAAAATTGATGTTCCAATCGCATGGAATCCTCTAGCTCCCATGTAGCCTCTTCAGGACCCTATTTTTCCCATTGCACCTTCACTTTCCCTATGGCTCAGTTCCGGAGCATTGTGACCTTCTTGTCGAGGTTGCACATTGGCTCGATTTGGAACTCTCCCTCGGGTTCCACCTGAATCACACCCTAATTTATCACATGGTTAGGATCATGTACATATTTCTTAAGCAAAGTAACATGAAAAACATTATGAGCTCTAGTGCTAGTAGGAAATGCAATTCTATATGCAACTGGCCCTATTCTTTCAAGAACTTCAAACGGCCCACAATATCTTTGTCATAGCTTGGCACAACTTCCAAGATTCAAGGAACTCTTATTTTCCCTCACTTTGAGGTAAACATGATCCCCAACACTGAACTCTATGTTCACCTTATGCTTATCTGCATAGCTTTTCTGTCTATCCTGGGCTGCTTTCAAATTCTGCCTAATATTTACAACCTCCTGCTCCATTTCCTTGATAAATTATGGACCAAGCACAACCCTTTTCACTAGATTATCCCAAGTCACTCGTGTCCTACACATTCTACCATACAAAGCTTCATATGGACTCATCCCAAAGAATGTTTCCTATCCATTGTTATATGCAAACTCTACCAAGTGTAAATCATCTCCCCACTTGGTCTGTTTTTCCATCACATACATGCGAAGCATGTCTTCAAGCACCTGGTTCACTCTCTTTGTCTGATCATCAATCTGAGGATGGTAGGCAATGCTAAAGTTCATATTTATAGCCAAATATGCAAACAACCCCTTCCAGAAATTGGAAGTGAACTTGCCATCCCTGTTAGAGACTATCGCCTTAGGCAATCCATGCAATTTAAAAATCTCTTTCACGAATATATTTGCAATATCATCACTCTTATGCGTAGACTTAACCAGTATAAAATGTGCTTCCTTTGTCAACTTGTCCACCACAACCATGATGGAATCATGTTGTCTCTAAGTCATCGACAATCCTATAATAAAATCCATGGAAATAACTTCCCATTTCCATTCTGGAACTGGCAAAGGATGCAACAAACCTGTTGGGTGTTGGTGCTCAACCTTTACCTGCTAACATTTCATGCACCTTGAAATATATTCAGCCATGTCCTTTTGCATTCCTGCACAAACGTACTACTTTCTAGATGTAGCAATTGTCTTCTGATATCTTGGGTGACCAGAATATGGAGCTTAATGGATTTCATCCATAACAACTCTTCTCAAATCTGCTACATTTGGAATGTAGATCCTATTATAAGTAAGAAGTCCATCTTATTCCAATTTATATCCCTCATACCTCTTCTCAAGACTTTGCTGCTGCAATTTTCCTTTTACTTGCACATACAACTCATCTCTAGTAGTATGATTAAAAATATGTTGTCTCAAATCTGATTGGCATAGTTCTTCTCATGCTCCTTCAGCTTTCTTGATTCCTAACATATCACGCGCTTGTCTTGCATAAGGACTCCTCCAATCCCTTGTCTGCATGCATTAGTACACACCACAAAATATTTCTCTGGGTCTGCAACTTTCAATACTGGTGCACTGGTGAGAATATTCTTCAACTGCTGGAAGCTTCCTTCACACCTTGATGTCCATTCAAACTTTATACCCTTCTTTTGCAAAGAAGTGATGGCATGTGAAACTTTGGAGAATCATTCAATGAATCTCCTATAGTATCTTTCTATTCCCATAAAACATCTTACAACTGTCACATTTCTTGGAGTAGGCCAATTCATAATGGCTTCAATATTTTCAAGGTCCACAGATATACCCTCTTCTGAGATAATGTGACGCAAACATTGAATTGCATCTCTGTAGAGGTCATACTTTCTTAGCTTTGCATACAGTTGATGCTCCCTGAGCAATTGCAATGCCAATCTCAAATTCTCTTCATGCTCTTCCTCATTATTAAAATAAATAAGAATGTCATCAAGGAAAACAAGAACCAACTTGTCGAAATACCTGCTAAAGACACTGTTCATAAGGCACATAAATGTAGCTGGTGCATTTGTGAGACCAAATGGTACCACTACAAACTCATAATGTCTGTACCTTGTTCTAAAGGTTATCTTATGAATGTCTTTATCCTTGATTCTCACTTGATGGTAACCAGACCTCAAGTCAATGTTGCAAAATACCTTTGCTCCTTTCATTTGATCAAAGAGGTCATTAGTCCTAGGCAACAGGTATTTATTCCTGACAGTGACTTTGTTCAACTGTCTGTAATCAATACACAACCTGAGTGTACCATCTTTCTTCTTTACAAATAGAACTAGTGCTCCCCAAGGAGACACGCCTGGCCTGATATACTTCTTCTCCAACAAATCTTGTAGTTGCATCTTTATCTCTATCATTTCCAGCATACTCATTCTGTAGGGTGTCTTGGATACTGGTGTTGCTCCTGGCACAAGTTCAATTGTGAAATCAATGTTCGTCTTTGGAGGAAGCCCTGGAATCTCATCAGGAAACACATCCATGAATTCCTGTAACAACTGATAGTCCTCCAACCTAGGAGTTTTATCCTCTATTACCTCCAAAATATGAGCTGCATACAATTGGTAACCTTTCCTACATAACTTCTTCATCTGCATTGCTGAAATCTACCTCACAGAAATCACCTTTGGAATACCTCTTACCCCTACTGGGTTCCCTTCTTCATCCATGCATTCGAAAGTATTATTATAATAGTCAAGCTTTACCCTGTGAGCTTCTAACCAATCCATTCCAATGAGGATATCATAGGAACCAAGTGGTATAGCATTCAGATCTACACAAGTGACCAACCCATTCATGACCAATGGACATTTCTCTACCACTTCACTAACCTTTCTCTTAGTTCCAGTGGCTAGCTGAAATATCCAAGATTTGCTATGCTTTACTTTCTTAAAAGAGAAAATATACACTACTCTAGGAGTAATGTAACTATGAGTATAACTAGGGTTAATCAAAATAGAAACAAATTGCTTAACAATATTACCTACAACTTCAGCCACAGTTGATTGGTGATGTGCCTCGTGGTCCTCGAGTGTTGTAGAAATCCTAAGGATGGCCCTTACTACTAGAGCCATTGTTTCTGATTCTTGAATGTTGTAAGATGGTCTTTCATTCTCATTCTCAAGTGAACAATTCCTGCACATGTGGGTTCCTCCACATTTCCAACATTGGAGTGGTCCCCTACTCTGTTAAGGCTCTTTAGGCCTTTCTCCCATCACTTTGTTTTGCTGCTTCTCAGCTTCTGACAGTTGCTTCTGCTGATTCCTGAAGTTAGAAGGTTTGAAACCTTTCTTCCTTTGGTCATACATCTCATTCCTTTTTTCCTTCTATCTTATGATAATCAAGTTTACCTTTTATTTGCTCATCGCAATACTTAGCCTTCCTTATTTCTTCTTCAAGAGGTCTAGGTTCATAAAACTCAATTCTGTCTTTGTAATACTGAGGCAATCCACTCAGGAAATGCTGGATCTTCACTTTTTCATATTTGATGTTCCTGACATACCTTAACAACTCCAAGAACTTATTTGCATACTCTTCCATGGTCTGTTGTCCCAATCTCAGCTCATGGAACTCCTTAATTTTGTCATCATAATACCTGTCAGAGAGGTATTTCTACTTGAAATACTTCTTGAACTATTTCCATTTAAGTATCCTTTCACTGATCCTATTTACTTGCTAGAAGTGCTCCCACCAAATTGATGCCCTTCCATTTAGATTGAATATAGCAACCCTTGCCTTCATGTTTTCCGAATAATCCTTAACTTGGAAGTACTTCTTTATCCCAAGAAGCTAAGCTTCAGCCTCTTGTCCAATCTTTACCTCACCGTCAAATGTAGAAGGTTTATCCTTCTTAAATTCATCATGAGAGTGATCCCTATGGTGCCTCTTTCTCTTTCCCTTGCGAGAAGGAGAGCTTGAGTCCCCACTATATTCTTCTGAGTCAGATGTTCTACTAGCAATCCTTCTTCTTCTCTTGGTACTGCTCTTACTACCTTATGGTTTTACTGTACCCTATCTAAATTCTATGTTTCTTTGCAAGTCTGTCAAACTCTAAAACATAGCAGCATTCAACTGATGGTGCTCTTCCTGGGATTTTGTCACGTGCCCCAATTTTGCAAAAACAATTTTATATTATTTGAGGAACATTATGTTAAATTTTATGCTAATTTGTAATTGATGACCAGTAGGGTCAAGAATAATTAATGTAAATTTAGAATATTTTATTTATAAATAAATAAATGAGGAGACAACAGCTTAGGAGAGCTGTTAAAAGAGTGTTTACTGGTCAAATTGGTGGAGGAGACTGGGTGGAGAGCAAACTGACATGTGGTAGCATCCTCAAACCACTTCTAACTGTTGCAGGTGGCAACCTCCCTATATTTGTGGTCATGACTCCCCAAGAAAGTGGAATCGGAGCAGGTGGCTCAATTAATGAAAATTGACCCAGAAGACCTAGGCATCTTTATAAAAATTCCCATTGAAGAGAGCTGAGGCTGCTCATTCTAGAGAAGTGATCATTCAGGGTGAATGAATTTACTTTAGAGAAATTCAATGGAGGGGAAATTAGAAAGTGTTTGAGGGGATAACTGTTGATTGATCTTGTTGCAGCTTTTAAGCTAAAGTTCATACTACTGAGAGCAGATTGTTTTACTGAGGTATTGAACTAGTCAGGTGATATAAGGTTCTACAGTTGCATTCTCCACCCAATTTTTAGCCAAGAAGACTAGGAACAGGATCAGAGGTCCTGAGAAAGCGTTGTTTGAGTGCTCTCCAGGATATTGGCAGGGAGGAACGACCTCCTAAAGCTATTGTTGTCTTGTCCTCAACAGGTTCTATGCTATTTTATTTTACTGATTTAAATAAACCTTAGTTTATCTGCTACATGACTGTTAAATCCTAGAGTTTGTGAAATGTTAGATTTAGTATTTTTATTAGATTGTTATGGAAATGAAAATGGTTTAGGGAGTAATGAAATAGAAAGAAATTAAATTTCTAAGTCGTGTTTTTCCACACCTGCAAACCAGGTCGTACTCTAGCACAGTTAGAATGCTTTAAGTAGAGGAAATAATTCTTAAGAGAATGAAAATAGTACATAGGATTTGTATCTGTAGATAGCAGAGTAAATTTTATTTCAATGTTTAAAATACAATGAAAAAAACAGTGTTATGGTTTGTTTGAGTTTATTGTTTTACTTAGTGTAACTAAATGAAAATGCATGAAAGGAAATAGTAAATTACACTAATGTTACAGTAATGGTATACTGATACAGATAAGAGTTTATAGGAGATAATAACTAAATATATAAACAAGTTATTAACCAAATAGTTTTCTTCTTTTAAACTATTAACTTAATCTTAACTATTACTTAATAAAAAACCAACTTAGGGTTTCGTTAATAAGCCCTTTACTTATGAAAAAGTAAACAGAGTTCTAGAGTTAAATTTATATTTTCTAGAGCTCCAAGTAATTATAAATTACAAGAGTAGTAAATAAAATAAATGTAAATATAAATAATAAATGAAATAAACTGAGAATTAATTATATAGGTGCATTTTATTTTTAAAAACAACAGGTTTATAACCTGTTAAATAAAAACCTGAGAGTTGAAACCCCTTCAACTAATTTTCCAAATACAAATAAACCTGTAAGTATAGCTAGTTACATTATTGACTATGTAAAAAACTAAACAAGAAGGCTATAATCCATGCATTAGACTGACCACATTCTTTTCTCAAAGTAAAGATCTTTTATAAATAATTTTAAACAGTAAAATAACACATTATTTATAAGTTAACAAAACCACTGTAAAACTAGACAGAGCTCAAAGTTTAAGAAAGTCTTTCTTTTTAAAAAAACAATTGTATTACATTTGCGAGCCGTAAGGATAAATACATAACCAAAACTACATTCATATCACGGCTCAAGGGCCGATAATACCCAACGTAAACATCAAGGGTTTTAAGTAAAAATATGAGTAACAGCATACTAAAATATACAACCACGAAGAAACCGAAAACAGGCTTTCAAGCTCTGTGTTTTTCCTTCCATCAACCCTCATCACAAGTAGGGAAAAACCCACATCGAATCAGGGCTTACCGGTTGGGGCCATGAGTCCACTGAAGACAGCAGTTGTATTTCTTTTCCACTGTAGGTTGAGCCGTCGTAGGTTACTGTAAAAAGCACAAGTATGAGATTAGAATAAGGCTCATCTCACAATGTAAACCCTAGCTTAATCAATAACTTAACAAAAGAGATTTCTTGACAAGAATGAAGATAATTACCTACAAGTAAGAAGAGAAGTCGAGTAGTGAAGAAGTTGTCATTGGCTTAAGAAAAATACACAAAGGAGTAATCAATGCTACGTCGACCCTGGAGTGGAGATAGTATCAAAAAACTTAAACTCCAACAAGCCATGACAAGTTACCAGAAAGACAGAGCTGAAACCACGTACATACCGTGAGCCGAACTTGTAACCAAAGAAACCAATTGCATAGTAAAGCTTACAACCAAGAAGATTCAAGACTTTAACTAAGTATTGAGACCACACAGTGAAAAATAAAATCTATGGAGTAAGCAAAGTAGAGCAATACCCTCTCTTTGCCGCTAGGAAAACTGCACAGAGCAGCTCGTAGCTTGGCGAAACCCTTGGAGTCAACTGACAGGTGAATAGGGTTTTTCCTATCTTTTAAATCACCAATGCATGGACGAGAGCAGACCATGTGCCCTCCAAATTTTTCAACCATGCGAGGGTCTTGTATATAGTCAATCTTCGTTTCCAATTATCAACATTATCATTTCCTTGATCCATAACAAAACTATGCAATCAACTATAGAATGTTTATACATTCATTATTGAAACACAAAAACTATATCATTGCAATCGATGGTATGGAGTTTTATTATAATTGTTAATAACGAATACATGTCATTGACCATAGAGTAAAGGTATAAAAACCTTGCCAATAAAACAATCACGAGGTCAACCTTAGTATAAACTTTTATAAATAATGATTTGCATTATTACCTTGCAAATGACAGTTTGATGGTTCTTATCATTATTTACAAAGTCAATATATGAATGTTGGTGCTTGCTTGGTCTAGCATAGCATAGTAATTTTATTTATAATGTTTAAATTGATGTCAACCTTAGATTAGAAGTTTTTAGGTAGTAAAATCTACCATAGTAACTAATATAAACTACAAGTTATTATAGGGAGGCAACATTATAATAGTAATCTTACTAATGTGTAAACCATGCACAAGATTTTTGTAACTATAGAAATAACGCTGATAGTATATTGCCTTTGAATTGACTTTATAGAAGTGGTGGTTAGGTAGCATTCCACCTTAAGATAACGTATCTAGTTACGAAGAACCAAAATTACATTATATCTTTGAAATTTCCAGGTAGTAAGGCTACCTATGGATATAAGTAACATTTATATTTGGTTTATTATAAAAATAATGTGGTATTGTATAGTGATACAATAATACTTGCAGCAAGGCAATAATTTAAGTACTGAAGTTTATAATTTGAAGTTTATAATTTTTACATACAAACAACAGGTTAATAATTTTCATGGCTAGTAAGGAAGAGACAAAATAGAGATATGTAATGTTTTGGAAATCCTTACCTTTGAGATTTATAGGAGTACATTCATGAATTAAAGACAATACATTTGAGTATATCTTTTAGCAGTTTGAAGCACTATTTTTTTTCTGTGGCCACACAAAATCATCTTTTAGGGCCTAGGGCCAAGGTGTCATCTCTCGATTAGAGTAAATTTGAGGACTTAAATGGGCCTCCTAGGGAAAATGATAAAATAATAGTTAAAATAATAAAATAAGAGATATTAATTTTGGAGGAAGAATGAAAAAACTACTTTTTTTGTTTGTATTTTCGACATATCTTCTCGTGTTTTTACTCAAATTTTGAGAGGGGAGAGCTCGTTGGATGCGTAATTTAATTTTTCATGCAAAAAGTACTCACACTACATACTTTTGATGGGCCTCACTACCCAAAAAATAATAAATACTTGAAAAATGTGATGATGATGTCATCATCACGTTTTTTCAGGAATTTCTTGTTTTTGGGGTAGTTGGGTCCATAAAAAGTATGCAGTGTGGGTACTCGTTGGATGCATAATTAAATTCCACATCCAACGAGCTCTCCCGCCTGAAATATGAGTAAAAGCACAAGGAGATATGTCAAAAATATGAACAAAAAAAGTAGTTTTCTTTTATGACAAATATGTCTATTCAACCATTATGGTTGACTCATTTTATTGAAATTATATTGGTTATTTAATTCCAACTCACAAAATTTATTGTTGGCACGTTTTCTTATAAGGCCCATTTTAGAACCCAAATTTCCTCTAATGCGACTATGTTGAGGGTTCACGATGTATACATTTTTCTTGAGAACTCATAATCATACTAATGTTCCCACATGGAGGAAAAATATCTTCTTAAGACATGATTTTTTTCATTTAGTGCATCGCTCTTGGGGAAAGATTCGTATAACATTCATTTAGGGACTATGGCTTGGGGTTTCTCCCACAACTATGTCTAGGACCTTGATATCCATACATAGTGCTCAAAACCTCCTATTATTTCTAATTACCGCACATGGAGGCTATGAATATGCTCATGAGGTCATGTATGGTGGATCAAATTGCATTCTTAAAACTATATTATAAAAAAATTTCTTTATTGTACAAGGCCTGGGTTTCCTACCTTAACAATGTCCAAGACCCATGGATTCATTTCTACTATACAATACCTTCTAATGGAAGCCATGTCACCACTCAAAGGAAAGGGTAACTACAAGAGGTCATGGATGGTCATTTGAGGTGTTTTTCATGGTCATGGATTCCTAGAAGCTTCTTTTAGAGTCCAATACTAATGTTTACTCCCCCAACAATGTCAAAGGCCACACGACCATACCTAGTGCTTGTAAGTCATGTGAGGTGATTCGAGGTATCATTTTATGCCTTTGATGGATATAATATTCCTTTATGGACTAAGGCTTGGGTTTACTCCGTCAACCATGTGCAAGGCATTAAGAATTATGTCTACTATTTGAAACATCTCGATGGCATGATTATCCCCAGTTTTTGGGTAGGGATACCATCAATAGGTCCTCCAAGGTAGTTTGAAGTGTCCTTATTGACCTTCAATGACTAAGGGTTTCATTTAGGGACCAAGTCTTGGGTTTCCTCCCATTTACATGAATATGGCCCCGAGACCCATAACTACTATAAAAAAATCCCAATTTCTCCCATATCCCTATTCTAAGGCCAAAGGCCCCCTAGAGAGGTCATGTGTGATGGCTTGATACATTATTCTTTCCTGTCGATCCCTAGAAAATCCATTTAGTGTCTACGACCCAGTTTTCCTAATCGCTCAACCATGTCAAGGGTCTCTAAACCCATCCTTAGTTATTAAAATAACCTAATGGTGTCAATTCCCACACACAAAGCTATGAATGGCCTCAAGAGGTAACATATGCAGTTTAAGGTGTTATTGGTGGTCCTAACTTCCTAGAAGCTTCATTTGGGGCGTAAAGTAGAGCTTTCACCCCTTGAAAATGTCTAAGACCCTATATCCCTCCCTCCCACTTATATTTATTCCCCACCCACCAATCCCTTCCCTTTATATTTGTCCTCCCTCCAGTCCCTCCTCATATCTCTCCCCTACCCATCCCTGCCTTCCCCTTATATTTCTCCTGCCTTCATCCCCCCCATATATGTCCCCTACCCATCCCTCCCTCCCATGATTCCCTCTACACCTTCCTCTCCCTCCTTTGACTACCCCCCCCCTCTTAACCAATGTAATGTTGGGCCATGAGCCACCCCATAAACCATCTGGATGGACTATTGGGAGTCTAAATGGTATTATAATAGGATAAGGATGTCATTATAGGGTTTTGGATGAGAGGGATGGATTTCTGGACATTGACTATAGTCATGGAAGAGAAGACAATGAGTCCCTAAATCAACACACATTCATTATATATGGAATATTTTTCCTTTAGTGGGATATGGGTGTCATTATGACATTTTATACACTAAGGATGGGTCTCAGGGTCTTAACCATGGTAATGGGAGAAAAGTGTAACAAAAACAAGTCTAAAACCACTACACATGCCCTTTAAAGGGGATAGTTAACCTTAATATGGGATATATGTTCCATTAGACTATTTTATGCATTGAATATTGCTCTTGAGGCGTTGACCATGGTCATATAGGAACCATTATGAATATTTCCAAACAAGAGATAGTTCTGAAGACACTACCATGGTCGAAGGATAAATCCAATACTCTACGAATTAAAGGATGTTTTTATAGTTCATGGACAAATCACAAGGTCCCAGAATACCAAAAGCCCTATAAATGGAGTCTAAATGGGATAAGGGTGTCATTATAAGGTTTGGGACTATTGGGAGATCCGAGTATATAGTTTTCATTGATGTCAAAGGTGTTCACGAATGATAATGGGACAACCAGTGGATATGATGGCACGACAAACTTAGTGAAAGACTAAGGTAGTGATGACATGGAATGGCATAGTTGAGGATGTGGCATGACACATATGATGACATGGAATATGATGGTGGCTTAATTATGATGAAAGAATAAGGTAGTGATGGAAAAGTTGCTTGTGAATTACAAAATATACCATGGCAGAGTTAATGCAGCATAAATCAAAGAAAAGATGAAATGGCATGATGATGAGGTGGCATAGTTGAAGGTAGTGATGGCATGGCACGATGATGAGGAGGCATAGTTAGTTTCATGAGATCCGATGAATGAGGATCAGTTTTTGTATAATCCGCAAAGACAAAATGCAGATCCGCATAAGTTCTAGATTCGACAGAATTGGCGTTGGTAAATAGGGTTTTGTAGCATCCTTTCAGTCGTATATGATAAACCAAGGGGTTGTATCCTCCTTACAACAAGCATTGGTAAATAGGGTGTTGTAGCATCCTTTCAGTCGAAGCTGATAAACCAGGGGGTTGTAGCCTCCTTCCAATTGGAATTGGTAAATAGGGTGTTCTAGCATCCTTTCAGTCGTAGCTAATAAACTAGGGGGTTGTAGCCACCTTCTTATCGGTATTGGTAAAACAGGGTGTGATACCATCCTTGTCTGTAGTAGCAGGAAAAACTATTTGTAAATAACAATTTTGTAGTAATAGGACGTATTGGTGGTTTACCCTATTGGGATTCCACATTAAAATTGTGTTCTATGTATTCTTGTTGTTATGTGTTTCTAATGATAGATTTAAAAGTGGTTAAAATTGTAAAAAGATAACAATATTGATTCACCCCCCCCCCCACCCCCCCCCCCCCCCCCCCCCCCCCCCCCTCGTCAGTATTGACCAATAAACCAAAAATTGGTATCAAAGTGGGTTCCTTCACTACAGTTTAACCACTGGAAGGAAGATCCCATGAAAAACACTATGGATCAGCAAGAAGGCATGGCTGCTAACAAACCTGCACTATTTGCAGGAGAATACTATGTATATTGGAGTGTCAAAATGAGATGCCATTTAATGTCCCTTAGATGGAAGGTTTAGGTTGCAACTAAAAAGGAGGTTCCTATGGGAAACCGGTACCCTACAGACACAGTTGAACTAGGTGAATATGAAGTAAATTCCAAATCCCTAAATGCAGTCTTCATTGGATTAACAAACAATGTGTTTACCAAGGTTATGCAATCCACATCTACCAAACAAGCCTGGGATAAATTGAAGATTATCTATGAAGGATCATCTAAGGTCAAAGAATCCAAACTGCAGACATATAAAGGTCAATTTGAAAGCCTCAAAATGAGAGAACAAGAGAATATTGGGGAATAACTTCTTCATGTAGATGAGGTGGTTAACGCTATTAGAGGTGTTGGAGGAAAATTGAAAGAAAAAGAATTGGTAAGAAAGATCCTCAGAACATTACCAATGAAATATGACTCAAATTTTTCCACCCTAGAGGAATGAGATGACCTTAAAAAGGCAACAGTAGATGAGCTACATGGAATTCTCACTCCTTATGAGATGAGAACTGGACAGCATAAAAACTCGAAGAAAGAAGCAGTGTTTGAAGTCACTTCCAAAAATCAATCAGAAAATATAGATGATGAGGAAGCCCTCTTTGTAAGTAGACTTAATAAAGGAACTGGAAAATACAAAGGTAAACTACCTTTCAAATGTTTTAACTGTGGAAGGATTGGACATTTTTCCCATAAGTGTTCCTACCCCAAACAAGAGGAGAGTGACCATGAAGAATCTTGCTATGATAAGGGTAAGAAGAAGTTTAAAGAAAAAAGGAAGAACTTCTATTCCAAGGAATAAAGTGAAGACAAGGAGATGAGTGAAGATAATGAAATCCTTCTTTTAGGAACAACAAATTCATATGAGGAATTAGAAGTGGACATAGAAGATTAATACATGGATGCTATAGTTGAAATTGAAAGAAGTAGGAAAAGAAACAAAGTTTTGAAAGAGAAACTGTCTAAATACCAAGAAGAGACCAATCATATTATTACTGATTTGAGAAACCAAATTGAAGAGGTGAAGAAGAGTGAGGAATATCTAGTAGTTCTTCTCAGGAAGAGAATTCAAGATTATGAAAAACTTGAGAAATAAATTGCTCGACATAGAGAAGCGGTTGATGAAACATTTATCAAATATAAGTTTAAAAACAACTCAAAGATTCTGGATGGCATTCTGAATAGTCAAAGATCATCCAGTGACAAATCTAGTCTAGGGTTCATTATATAAAAGAATCCAGAGAGTTTCCCACTCACTAATCAGAGAGGAAGTACAAAGAGCTATGATGAAGTGTCGAATAGTCATGATAAAAAGGAAAAATGCAAAGAATATGCTTTATCTTTTCATGACAAAGACAGAATTCATGAGGAGCTCAAGAGACAAGCATTAAATAGAAATCAGAAAATATTTCTGGGTAATGGTTATTCCTATAATCATTTTGGTAATAAATCCCTGAAATGCAAGGCTTATGAAAAAGTTCACGAGTACAAGAAGGATGCAATTAAAAATCCGAAGGAAACGAATCATCACCAGTTTGGACTTCTCCAAAGGTTTGATATAGAGTGTTACAAATGTAATAACTTTGGACACTTGGCTAGGAATTGTCAACTGAAATGTGATGCTCCAATAGAAATTCAGAGACAGTGGAAGAAAATGGCAGTTAGGAAACAGAGAGATGAAAGACCTCATGTGGATAAAGAAAAATTCTATGGTTATTGTCATTATTGTCATAAGTTTGGTCGCAAGGTGGATGACTGCAAATTCATGGGAGAAAATTAAAGGATGAAAAGGGAACAAGACACCAACACAGAGCATGGTGAAGGACAAGTAAATAGTACACCTCTTGAAAAGGTGTGGATGAAAGAATTAGAATCTTCAAAATAAACACAACTTTCAGTCATCAATGAAGTCTTTGTAGTTGATTTTGAGAATAATGAGGTCACAGATAAAAATGACACTCATCATGAGAGAAAGATACATAGTGATGTAGAAGAATACACTGAAAGAGATGAAGAAGGATGTAGTGATGACTGTGGGATCCTTTTCTAAAAATGTCTCTCATAATTTAAAAAAGGAAACTGTGAAAATAACATTAGAAGGGATCTTATACTCAGGGGGAGTTAAAGTCAGAAAATTCCAATTGGTATCTAAGAAAAATTCAATTGGTATCTAATATTGAAAGTATATTGAAAGCTATCTTCTTCAAAGATGATGGGTGATCAAGAATGGTGTATGGATGACATAAGAGAAAGTATGCATTAACATGTGTTGGGCCTCATTAATGTTGTTTTAATTTAGTTGTAGAAATTTCCCAACCATTTAATTTGTCAATCCAAGGTTCGTAGTCTTACGAAGCACCTGCAAAATATATGCAAGACTGAAGTGAAATTAAGCTAATCTAACCCCCCGTGAAACTAATACTAATCTAATCTAACACCCCTTAAACTGAAACAAGCAATTGCTAATCTAATGCTAGAAGATGAAAAACACAGCTGAAAGTAAATTGCATAAAAAAAAGACAACATATGAAGAGCAACAAGACAACAAATGTGAGCTCACATCAACAATAAACAAATCTTAATTTACATCACAAGAATCAATCATAAATCATGAAAGCATCAAACCAATATTATGAACAAAATCTAAGAATTCCCTTCTCCATATTACAATGTCAAGACTAACTTCTACAATCTACTATTCTCTAAGATAATCTAAGATCTAAAATATTCTAAGATAATATCCCATAACAAATGAAGAGAGAGCACTCTCTTTTATACATGAACTTATTTGAGAAGAAGATAACCATATCATAATGAGAGATCCACTATTCACTCAACCACTCAACTACTTTCCTATTATTACAAGATATGATCCCTTCAAATCCTCCACATATCTTTCACAAATTCTCCACATGTCTCTCAACCAAATCTCCATGATCTTCTCCTTGGAATATTCTTTGCATAACTATCTCCTTGAAATGGTGGAGGAGATATACGTGAAGTATTTTGTTTGAATTAATCCTCCACATATTCCTACACATTACAAAGCTCATTCATATTTGAGATATCAGTGAAAAACATGTTAATTTTCTAATATTTAATCATAAATTCACTTATAATACTAAAAATAAATAAAGTGGAAATAATAAGGTGAAATCCACATATATGTATGGAAATGTTATGATAAAAGGTTAATGGGATGATGAAATTTGAGGAATAGAGGAAGATAAAGTGGATGAAAAAGGGACATTTCTGCATCCCAACATACTCCCCAACTGAACTTGTTGCATGTCCTGATGCAACTGTGTATGGATCTTCTCAAGAACTTTTGACATCTAAAATTTGGCTTTGATTGACGATGTCTTTTTAAAAATGAATATTTTTAGGGTGTGAAATACATGAGTAACAACTGCCATTTCCTTATGGTTGGTTCTTGTGTGACAACCATGAATATAAAGAATGTTGGTTCTTGTGTTAACAACATTCATTTCATGATGTGAAATGGATGAGTAACAGCTGACATTTTCCGTATGGTTGGTTCTTGTGTGACAACCATGAATGTAAAGAATGTTAGTTCTTGTGTTAACAACATTCATTGTCAGCGAGAGAACTTGCCATTAAGGCATGCAGGCCTCCAGGTACTCAAAATGAACTCTAGTCTATATCCCAGATGAGGTGCTGAGGTCGATGGGGAAAGACTTGTTGAAAGGTGGGCCTTAAGGAATCCCACATCATTCAACGCGAGTTGGTATACAAATATTGGTTGGACTATAAGTGAAAATATCTCGCAGTCAAGCAGTGGATATGGCAAGGCCACGTAGTCATGGGAAGGGAGATGGATTTTTTTCAGAAGGAAAACTGGAAAGGAAAAAGAGGGAAAGATGAACTGAAAAATATAAAGGGATGTATGCAACTCAGAAAGATATGTATGTGTGAAGTCATGATAGATAAAGCGATGGAAAGTGGACTTCAAGACATGGATGATGAAGGTGCTCTGAAGGAAAAATATGGATAAACAATCATGACACAATTTTATGGATGGCTTCTTTGTAACAACCAATGTTATGATGTTTATGATCAAACATCATGAATAACAGCTTCTTCAGGCTGTCTATCAAACCATGTTTCTCAAAAATTTTGTGTTTCTTTGAAAAATCACTTCAGCAACAAAATGCGACTGTCTCTGAAACCTGAGAAAAAACTTTAGTACAAAATCCTGCATGAAAACTTATTAGTGAACATTTATTGAATATGCCAATTACACTCACAAAAATTGCCAATTACACATGCAAATTACACACAAAGGAGACTGAATATGGAGCAGAACACTAATCTGTATTGAATAAGTGTACAATATCCAATATTGTGAAGTCATAGGCCACCACAATAAATAATTACATGAGAGATTAGAATGCATTTGGATTCCATTCGAATTAGTCAAAAGCAGGCTTACTAAATCTAGTCAAATCCCCCATATGTGCATAAAGCAGTTTCCAAAGCTGCCTAGGAGCTCACAAATTGGCAAAATAAATTAGGAAAGCTAATAGGCGATGGAAGGAAAACTCATACATGCTTTTATTAGGAGGAAAGAGAGGAGGATGATGACGAAAAAAAACAAGTCAACTTCACCTAGTCATACTTTCCCAATTGCCTTAAAACTCAGTAAAAGCAGCAATAAAGCAGAAAAAGCAGATATGTGATAGGGAGGTTCAGAAATAAAGCAGAATTGATTCCAATAGGTTTCCAAAGTGCTCCATGACTCGGTTTTAGCAAGTTTGACCATCTAGGACATGTGTAAGACAACTTGCATAGAGTGGAATATGGAAACTAGGCATATAAGACAAAAATTGATTAATTAATGTCTAAGGTAGCTAACTATGGGTTGGTTATTCTAACACCCCCCCTTAAGCCTGACTTATGACTAAAATATCAGAACATTATAGGGCCTACCAACAATTCTTAGTCACCCTTTACATACTGCATGTCCATTTAAACAAGGAAAGAGGCAAAAACTCAATGGGAAAAATCCTCCCTTAAACATGGATAGTAAAACAAAATTTGAAAATATTGTCATCAATCATGCTTCACAGCATGATCAGAAATCCCCAGCAGTGATTTGAGATTGCTGAAGGTATTCTCACAAAAAAATTTGGTGAATATGTCTGCTACTTGTTCTGAAGATGAACAGAAGAGTAGGTGAATGGTGCCATCATGCACAAGCTCTCTGATGTAGCGCATATGGATCTCAATGTGTTTGGTTCTCTGTATCTAAACTGGATCACTGCAGATTTGAATGGTACTCTGATTATCACAATAGATAATAGTTGAGTATTTTGATTTGAAGCCACACTCACCAAGTAACCCCTACAAACATAATCATTGAGTTGCTGCATTTACAACTCCTCCGTACTCTGCTTCTGTAGACGAGAGTGCAATGGCACTCTGTTTCTTTCTTGACCAGCTGATTGGTTGTTTAGCAAGCATGAACACATATCCTGATGTTGATTTTTGATCTGTGTTGGCACCTTCCCAATCACTGTCTGTAAACCCAATCAAATCAAGATCAGATTTAGCTTTGTAGAAGATCCCATGAGTCCTTGTTCCCTGAACAAAGTTAAGGATCCTTTTGGCTGCTCTCCAATGGATCTAACGAGGATGATCCATGTAGCTTTAAGCCACACTTACTACATAATAAATATCAGGTTGAGTATGTGTAAGGTACATCAAACACCCAATCAGTTTCCTATACAGTGTATTATTTACCATAGGAGAAGAACCTGCTTCTTCAAGATTAACTCCTGAAAGGAAGGGAGTCTTGCTTGGCTTGCAATATTTCATGTTGAAATTGTTTATAAAATACAAATCATACTTGGACTGATGTAATTTTATTCCATGTTTGGTTTGAGCAATCTTGAGACCCAAGAATTGGCTCAATAACCCCAAATCGGTCATAGAAAATGCATGGTTCATTGCATCCTTCAAGGAGGCAATTTCATCCTTTGAGCTTCATGTAATGAAAAGGTCATCCAAATACAAGAAAATAATCATCAAATTACCATGAATCAGCTTCAAATAAACATTAGGATCGGACTTGCATCAAACAAAACTCAATGATAGCAGAAAGCCATCAATCTTGGCATACCAAGCACTGGGGGCTTGCTTAAGCCCATACAATGATTTATTTATCCTTCACACAAGAGATGGATTAGTAAAAAATCCTTTAGGATGTTGCATGTAAATATCTTCAGTAAGATCTCCATTCAGGAAATCACAGTTCATATCCATGTGATGTACCTCCCACTGCTTCAAAGCTGCAATGGCTAAGGCTAGCCTGATGGAGTCCATCTTTGCCACTGGTGCAAAGGTCTCATTGTAGTCTATACCATGTACCTGTGAGTAGCCCTTGGCTACCAATATTTCATTCAATTTCAAAGGTGAACCATCAGCAACAAAATTAGTTTTGAAAACCCACTTACATTGAACTAGCTTCCTCCCTGGGGGAAGATCAACCAGCTCCCAAGTGTTGTTCTTCTAGAGTGAGCTGAATTCTTCTTCCATGGATGTTTGCCATATTAGATAATGTGCTGCATATTCATATGTCTGTGGGTCTGATTCAACCATTAGATATAATTTCTCTACAAACAAAGGGTCTTTCATACACAGGGCACTCTCAAACTGAGAGCTAGTCCTCCTAGAATCACTAGGATTTCCAGCTAGTTCCCCAGCTGCATGAATGGTATTTGCTGCCCATTTTGGTCTTTTAGGACTGTTAGGATCTGCAATTAAATCATCATTATCAGACATATCATAATCAACAAACTCATTTATCTCTTCACTTACATTTAGTGGTTTTGGTGGTGAAGAAGACTCTCCAACTTCAACTGCTGCTAAAGGCTCTTCTTGGAACTGAACACTCCTTTCAATGAAGGATTTGTTTGTGCTCAAATTGATCAGCTTGTAGCATTTTGAATCTATAGAGTAGTCAATAAATAGACACTCTGGGATTTTGGGCTGCAAATCCTTCCTCTTTTCTATTGGAATTCTAGCCCAAGCCCTTGAGCCAAAAATCCTGAAATGGGTCACATCTGGCTTGTGCCCACTCCATGCTTCGAAAGGAGTCATACCATAAAGATGTTTATGAGGTACCCTATTATGTATATAGTCTGCACAGTTTATAAATTCGGCCCCAAAATTTGGTGGCAAAGTCTTATCCTCCATCATGTAGGTTGACATCTCTTTCAGTGATCTATTCTTCCTCTCAACAACACCATTTTGCTGTGGTGTGTAAGGGATAGAATGCTGCATCTGAATAACTGCATCTGTTTTTTATTGAATGAACTTAGACTTGACATACTCACCACCATTGTCAAATATAAGGACCTTGAGTTTCTTCCCAGACTAGTTTTCAACCAAATCCTTAAAGACTTTGAAGAGGCCAAAACTTCGGACTTATGCTTCAAGAAGTAAACCCAACAGTACCTGGAAAAGTCATCTATGAATGTCAAAGCCTATTTGGCCTAACTCATTGACATATGAGGAAATGGTCCAGCAACATCACTATGGATCAACTCAAGAGGTGCAGAGGTTCTCTCATGACTAGCTTTCTGAAATTTATGCTCTGGGTGTTTTCCTAAGATGCAACCTTGAAAGACACATTTGGAAAACTTAATATTTGGTAACCCTATGACCATTTATTTTTCACTAAGATCAGAAAGATACTTATAGTTAAGATGGCTAAATATTTCATGCCAAAGCTTGCTTGCCTCATTAACATGAATCAGAAGAGCAGAGGGGTTTGAGTAGGGTAGGAAATGTGATAACATGTATACCTTCGAAGTGTGATTTGCAACTCCTCTTGCAATGACTTTACCACTTGAGATCTCTGTGATATCAACTTCATCAAGGGAGAATATGACCTTCTTTGGAGACCCTGTGTGAGTCATATGATACACTGACAAGAGGTTAGAGGCAAGACTTGGAACATACAATACAATGCTAAACTTATCATGGTCAAGATCGATCCTCCCTTTGCCCAAACTTTCAGTGAGAGAGTCATCTCCCAGTACTATTGGTGGACCTTTCGACAGGTCAAGTGAGGTGAATGCCTCCTTGGTCGAAACCATATGTCTTGAAGCTCCAGAATCAATGATGAAACTAGGTGAGCTTGATGTGCCAGCAACCAATGCATGAACTCTCTCTCTGTCTTCTGAATTTGATCCTCCTTCCCTCTTCTTTGAGCTATCAGGAAGGGAGAGGCCATTCTTCTCGAGGAGTTGGGTCAGCATGTCAATTTTCTTATTCATGCAAAAAAATTTCGGATGATTGCCCTTACTGCAGTATGCACACTTGCTCATTTCTCCTTTGTTCTTCTTCTTCTAGGGGTTCTTCTTAGAACCTTGGGGTTCCTTTGGAGACGTGTTCTTGTCTCTCTTTTTCTCAGGTGTCTTCTTAGCTTTCTTCTTTCCTTTTTAATCCACCCTCGAATATCCAGCAACCAAAGCTTGGTCTTTGGAAGGTTTGATGGTGCCCATCATCACCAGTTTATCTTGTTCTTGTGTGAGAGATTCCATGAACTTTTCAAGTTTAGGCATCTTCCAGACTTGAGCTGTCAACTTGGTGGCATGGAAGGCCAAAACAAACACTGAATAGTCAGGGCCAAGCTTCGAGATTATGGACAAAACCATTTTCTCCTCCTTCTTTTTAATTCCACACTATTTTAGCTAGAAAACAAGGGCTTTAAACTTGGGAAAGTAGAGTTGCAGGGATTCGAAGCTGTTGGGACTCAAGGAGATCAATTCATTCTTGATTTGATGTCCTCTCATCTCATCTATTTTACCAAAAATATCAGAAAGCTTCTCCCATACTTCATTTGGTGATGTCAATCCATTAAAATGGAAGAGGAGGTCTCTGGATATGCTCAAACATAGGAGACCATAGGCCTCATCCCTCCTGTTGTGCCATTTAATTTTCTCTGCAGCTGCATTGGGCTCTACTTCTATTGCCATAGCCACTTTGTAGAGGCCTTTCACTCTCAATGGTGTCTCCATCTATGCTTTCCATTCAAATAAATTAAATGGAGTCAAGATGATCTTCTGAGATTGATCCATAGCTCAGAAATTGTCCCTTCAGTCAGCAGAATGCTCTCCGTCAATGATGTAGAACCTGCAATAACAATATGGAAGGAGATAAATTGATCTACAAAGGCTCTGATACCATGTGGAAATTGAACCCAGGTGTTATAAAAATTAGACTCACAAAAATTGCCTATTACACATGCAAATTACACACAAAGGAGACTGAATATGGAGCAGAACACTAATCTATATTGAATAAGTGTACAATAGGCAACCTTGTGAAGTCATAGGCTTCCACAATAAATAATTACATGAGATATTCGAATGCATTGGGATGCCATTCGAGTTAGTCAAAAGCAGGCTTACTAAATCTAGTCAAATCCCCCATAAATGCATAAAGCAGTTTCCAAATCTGCCTAGGAGCTCACGAATTGGCAAAATCAATTAGGCAAGATAATAGGTGATTGAAGGAAAACTCATACATGCTTTTATTAGGAGAAAAGAGAGGAGGATGATGAGGGAAAAAAACAAGTCAACTTCACCTAGTCATACTTTCTCAATTGCCTTAAAACTCAGTAAAAGAAGCAATAAAGCAAAAAAAGCAGATATGCGCTCGGGAGGTTCAGGAATAAAGTAGAATTGATTCCAAGAGGTTTCCCAAGTGCTCCATGACTCAGTTTTAGCAATTTTGACCATCTAAGACATGTGGAGGACAACTTTCATAGAGTGGAATATGGAAACTAGGCAAATAGGACAAAAATGGATTAATTAATGTCTAAGGTAGCTAACTATGGGTTGATTATTCTAACAGGAAAAATGCAGAGTGTAGACTCGGTCACAAAAATGTTCACAAAGGAGAAGAAGTATAGTGATAGGGGGAGTACATGGATCTATAATTTAAGCTGTCATTCAAGAACAAGAAATGTTAAGAGAAATGATGATACATTGGTTAAATAACCAAGTTCATTTAAAGGGGAGATATGATGACAAGAGGAGTTATCAAAAAGAAGAGAGACATGAAATCCTATATCAAAATATGTGCAGCATTGGCATAACATGTTATCCTTTGACATTGTTATCAAAGGTGAAGGATGTTTATAGGTTTCCATCAATGCCAAAGGGTGAGATTTTGGTAGATCTGAGTATATAGTTGTCATTGATGTCAAAGGTGTTCATGAATGACAAAGGAATAACCAATGGATATGATGGTAGGACAAATTCAGTGAAAGAATAAGGTAGTGATGACATGGCATGGAATAGTTGAGGATGTGGCATGATACATATGATTACATGGAATATGATGGTGTCCTAATGAGGATGAAAGACTGAGGTAGTGATGGAAAAGTTTCTTATGAATTACAAAAGATACCATGGCAGAGTTAACACAAGATAAGTCAAAGAAAAGATGAAATGGAACGATGATGAGGTGGCATAGACGAAGGTAGTGATGACATGGAACAGTGATGAGGTGGCATATTTAGCTGCATGACATCTGATGAATGAGGATCTATTTTTTATAATCCACAAAGACATAATGAAGATCAGTATTAGTTCTAGAATGCACGGTTAGGAAGCTTCCCACACAAAAGATAGGTGGAAAATCCAAAGTTCCACAAAATATAAAGATCGGACGGTCAGGAGTAAATCTGTATAGAAATCAATGGTCCAGGAAAATGCGGAAACAAAGTTACAAAAAAAAATTGCGAAAGTCCAAAATAGGTAAGTGTGATTCCGCATCCCACAATCCGCAAGATCAACGGTCGGGAAAGAATCTGCAAAATTTCGATGGTGCAGAACAAAACTTGTGGAAAGGAGCTTGTAGAAAGCCGAAATGTTACATTTCTACATCCCGCATCCTGAAATCTGGAAAGATCGGATGGCTGAAGTTAGTTCCACTAAAATAGATCGACAATGGAGAAGGAAATTTGCGGAAAAAATCTTGTAGAAAGAAGCTTGTGGAAAGGAGCATGCAGAAAGAAGCTTACGGAAAGGATGTTGTGGAAAGTAAAAAGAGGATAGTTGACATCCCCCATCTTGCATCTCGCAATCTGGAGATCGATGGTTAGGAAAACGGTCAACGAAGATCAACAGTGGGGAATCATTGATGAGGAAATCTTGGTGAAAAAAGGCGATTTTGAGGCCGAAATCAATGGTTAGATTGATGGTCTAGATTGACTTAGAGACAAGATCAATGAATCTGATTGGATCAGGATGTTGATCCCATAGAAATAATTTTGGTAGTACGGAGGCACCTGTAAACATTGCACAGAGGTGCGAAAATGGTTTCCAAGCTACAGAAACGATCTATGAGGTGTAGGATCAGTGGAAGAGCATGAAAAGACATTCTGAAAGGTGTGATCTTAATATTTGAAAGGGAACAATAGTGAAATGTATGTTTTTTTTTTCAGTTTGAAGAGACACAACTGTTGAAAGAAGCTTAAATAGTGAGAAGTATTTAAGCAGCGGCCAGAGTAAGAAGAAAGATGTCTCTGCAGTTCGAATTGCATGTTCAGAATCAAAGACTAGTGCGTGTGACCGAATTCGGTGGGAAATAAATTGTGAGAAACATATCAGGGTGGCACAGCGGCACTAGGGAAGGAAACAGGCCTACAGGGCATTGTTTCCTCCTTTCAATTGTAGCTGATAAACCACGGAGTCGTATCCTCCTTCCAATTGGCATTGGTAAATAGGGTGTTGTAGCATCCTCTTAATCATAGTTGATAAAAGAGAGGGTTGGAGCCTCCTTCCAATTGGCATTGATAAAAAAGGTGTTGTAGCATCCTTTCATTCGAAGCTGATAAACCAGGGGGTTGTAGCCTCCTTCCAATTGTCATTGGTAAATAGGGTTTTGTAGCATCCCTTCAATCGTAAGTGATAAACCATGTCATCATAGACTCCTTCCAATTGGTATTGGTAAAACAAGGTGTAATACCATCCTTTCCTGTAGTAGTAGGAAAAACTATTTGTAAATAACAATTTTGCAGTAAGAGGACATATTGGTGGTTTACAAAATTGGGATTCCATGTTAAAACTGTGTTCTTTGTATTCTTGTTGTTATTTGTTTCTAATTATAGATTTAAAAGTGGTTAAAATAATAAAAAGATAACAATACTGATTCACCCCCCACTCTCAGTATTGACCAATAAACCAACAGGGACTTTGAGAAATGTCATGGAAGAAAAGCTAGGGTCTTAGGACCTAAATGAAGATTTTATGGCTCATGAACTATAAATAAGTCCTTTAATTACCACACATTCCTTATAGATGGGATATTTGGCCTCTAGGTTGGGTATGGGTTCCATTATGAGGTTATGTGCAATGAGGATAGGTCTGGAGGTCTTAACCATGGGTTTGGGTTCCATTATAAGGTTATCAAGTTTAAATATTTGATATGCACTAAATCGCATATGCGATATATTGCATATGCGATATATCACATATGCAATTTAGTCATCACATAATACAAATTGCTCGTTAAGTAAAAAACAGTGTATGAATATCGCATATGCGATATGTGTTTTATAAAAAATGTTGGGTTGCGGGTTATGGTCCAAGTTTACTATAGAAAAACACATAATTCTTCTGAACCCATGCACACAGAACTTTTCAACCTGCAATTTAATCATTTCTCACACAAATACATAGGTTGTGTACAAGTTTGGGTGGATTTCAAAGGGGAATGTACATAATAGAGGTCGTAAGTCAGTGAGGAAGGTCCTTACACTAGAAAAAGATGAAAATAAAAAAGAAATGAAGAGGGAAGTTTCAATAAATCATCGGCATTCATTGGATGAGAAATTACTTCCCATTCTCACTCAACAGATACCTGACATAGATGATGAGGAAGATAATGCAACACTAAAGGAAGCTATTTATAGTGGATAGGATATTCTTGGTCCATTATTAAGCGTACAATATTGTGAAGATTTCAATCATTATGTTCCTCACGATGCAAATGTGACTCCGCAACAACCTTTTCATGTGGTTCAATCTCCTAATCGAAGTTTCCATCCTGTAGTGGATGTAAACGTCACGCCAACATTTCAAATCACAAGAAATATCGCATCAAAACGAAAGAGAACTCCTAAACGCATACAAGTGGACAAGAGTGAATTGAAATCCATGGAAGGTAAGGTGGCTAAATGCACTATCCTTCGTCATTGTTCTCAAATAATGAAACAATATTTTGATAAAAAATACGAAGCATGTAAATGCCAATTTTTTTAGCTTTGCTTAAATTTAGAAATATGGAAACTGTTAGAAGAAGGTTAGGCATAAGAAAATTTAATTATATCGAAACAAGTAATCACATTGTTAAATCTCTTGCTGCTACATTTACATTGATTGGTAAAAAAACTTGTTCATAGGACTTTAATGTGGCTCGCCGCATATTGGCTAAATCAATTGTATGTAGAGTCACAAGACAATGTCATTTACTTAAATGCACATCCCAAATTGTGCCTTTACATCCAAAGACACTTAAAAAATATTCAGTAAGAAGAGACAGCCTTGATGTATAGGGACAAATGGAAACATTATGGGCATTTAGCAGTAGGTTTCTCCACAAAGACATGAAGTTAGTCGAAGCAGTGAAGGGACTAGTCGACACTTTTTGGCACGATAACACTAGGAATTCTTCTAACACAAAGGAGCTGTTAAAACACTATAGAGGTTCTATGAACAATGAATCTCATGTTAAACATTATCTTGACATGACACAAACTCAATTGTTCAAGCTGTTTAAATTTTCCCATGTAGAGCTAAGGCTCGGGAAAAGATCTTTTGAAAAATGCAAGCCTTGGTATGTTAGAATCAATACCATACGGAACACTTGTTGTTGTAGATACCATATAGAGTTTGATCTATATTATCATACATTTGCACACATATGTCATTTTTTTCATCCTAACCATGTGCAGGAATGCTCAAGTACAGTACCGCCAATGTCATCTAGAGATTTCATCCATAGAATAATATGTTTGAGGCAAGTTGGGAAGACACATTACTTAAAACAATGTGTAGAGGGCTCTTGACACAATTGTGGTGGTCTATCATTATGGTATGATTGCATCCATGAGAGTGAAGATCAAGCATTCAAGAATGCAATTGTCAAGAAGCTGAACTATCAATATGAGACATATGAACTACATGATGGGAAAGAAAGAAGGAAGATTAAATTGGTGACTTCAAAGGTGACAATGTACATGAATAATATTCATTTAACTGAGTGTACATTGTTTATGTTATTTTATAACATTGTTAAATATTGAAATATTAATATTCATGTAAATATTTTTATGTTGTTTTATAACACTATTTATCCTTTTACACCAGGTGCAAGTATGTGATTTTATTTTAGAGTTTCGTGGAAAGATCCAACAGTACATTCAACATGTCAATATGGCATGGTGGAAATATGAGCAATTCAGAATATGTCGGGACACCTTCCCTCTTGGAACAATACTAATAGTGGTTGAATTTGCAAAAAATTACACCCTACAACCACAAAATGAAATACAAAGTCAATACTCACTCAGAGAAGGTGAGCATAATGGTCCATATCACGTATCAACATGGGCCAGATAGAAATGAAGAGAAACGTGTGATACTTAAAGAAATTCACTTCTGCATAAGTGACGACCAAACCCATGACATACATTACGTGCAGCATTTACTTAAATTATTCTATGATCATGTGATAGCTATGGATATACCATGTTATTGTCATTAGATTTGGCCAGATGGTTGTGCTGGACAGTTCAAGAATGCAGGTGTATTTCAATGGTTTTGTTTGTTGCACATAAAATACAAGGTGCCCCATATATGGAACTACTTTGAAACTGGTCATTGCATAGGACAACACGATGGTGCTGGTGCATGCATAAAAACTGCCCTTCTAAGGGAAGAGATGTAGTTTACAAGTGCTCTCCTTCGACATGCTACATCTATAGTGAAATGGTGTGCATTTGTCATGGGAGGACAAGCAACAAGGAAACACCTAGTGTGGAGAATATCCTGGGAGGTGACAAATGTGGACCAATCCCAAACACATCGGGTGAACACAGTGCATGGAACCCGACAATTTCATTCAATTAGAAGCTCAAACCACTTGGCCCTACAAATTTGGACAATATTGAAGTCTTGAGTTTTCAATTCCTGTAGCATCAATGAATGGGATGATTGTGAGTATACAGATATAGTTGATACATGGGATTGAGTGACACTTGGCACCGATTTCAAGGGGGTTAATGAAATAGACCATTTGAAAGATGATGAGACACATATTTCTACAGACTATGATCACATATCAGATCTCATACAAGAAGGTACAAAAAGTTATATTAGTAGTACCTAAATTAGAAATTTAATTTATTTTACATGCAAGACCTTATTTAAAAAGGTATTGTTAACTTCACCTATTTCCTTTCATGTGTCATATATATGCAGTGGTTCCCCAAAAAAATAATGAATGGGGTTCTAACTAATGGTTGGAATGCTGCTTAGAGGGGAAACAAACCATTCTCGAACTTGTTACAGATGATGAAAATATTGAATTCCTGACTAGCTCAATGGTCATAAAAGGGGAGTGCTTGACACTAGCACCATAATAGAAAAGGAAGGGTGGGTATGTATATCAAGATTATATACCAGGAGCTATTGTATACCATTTCACCAACCTGGTAGTTGGTATAAACATCAAGTTTCACACACTTTTGAACAAAAACATGTCACATGTATGACACTTTCTACCTCATATAGAGAACGAAAGATTGATGGACACCATCGGCAACAGAGATGATCCAGATGGCCTACTCGAGTGAGTGCTTTGTCAAGTGTTACTAGATTTTCCATTGTGGCTAGATTGTCACGTGTGTTATTTAAACTTTAAAGTGCATGCTAAATTACGATTTCAATTAATTAGCCTTAGTTTATTCCCAATGTAATAAACCTATGATTGAAGGATACCATTCATAGACATAACGCTATTCAAAGGATACTGAACACTATAAACATGATACTACAACCTCAAGTAAGTTATCTGTAAATCATGTTTGCACATTTTCATTGGGTTCTCTTTATTTTCTTATGAGAGTACTTATGTTTATCCTTTCATGTTCCTAGTATACAAACAAGATATATGGCCCATTGGAGGTGCCAAGAACAACCCAGTGTCTTTAGACACCAACAAATAGAAATCAGAAAATAGCATGCCCTCGAGTTGTTGCAATTTACTTTTTTGATGTTTTTTTATATTAATGTACATTTAATTACATTGTTGGGTCAACTATTGCAACTCTTACATTGGTGGGTCAATTCTACAAAACCCTTGACCATTCCTATGCTAGTAGGGTTCCTATATAGGACTTTCCCATACATACTTGTAGGAGCTAACATCATGCAATTTTGCTGCTCCATTTGGTTTTTCGCTCCTAGACCAAAAGTCACCAAGTGTCATTGACCTGCATTTTCATGCGAATTTAAAATCAAAATAACTCAGAAACCGAAGGTCATATGGTCAAACCATTGACTCTGTTGGTCTCCTGGCATGCGATTACCTCTAGGGGGGGCCGTTCCCTCATGTTTTCATGGCCAAGTGACTTCATTGTGCATTGATTTCGTAAACTAGGGTTTTGTTCAGTTTCCTTCAATGAAACTCTAGCATTGGTGGGTCAAATCTGAAAAACTTTTGACTATGCCTCTGTTGGTAGGGTTCCGATATTGGCCTTTCCCATATAGACTTGCAGGAACCAACAACATGCAATTTTGCTACTCCGTTTGGTTTTTTGCTCTCAGACCGAAAGTAACCAAGTGTCCCTAAACAACATTTTCATGCAACTTTCAACTCGACATAACTTGGAAATATGATGTCGGATCGAAGAACCGTCCACTCCATTGGTCTCCTTGCATGCGATTACCTCTAGGTGGCCCTCTCCCTTGTGTTTTCATGGCCTAGTGACTTCATTGTGCATTGATTTCATAAACTAGGGTTTTTCTTAGTTTCCTTCAATGCAACTCTTGCATTGGTGGGTCAACTATGCAAAACCCTCAACCGTTCCTATGTTGGCAGGGTTCCCATATCGGTCTTTCCCATAAATACTTGCAGGATCCAACAACATGCAATTTTGCTTCTTCGTTTGGTTTTTCGCTCTCGAACCAAAATTCACCAAGTGTCCCTGAACAACATCTTCATGCAACTTTCAACTCGACATAACTCAGAAAATTGAGGTCAGTTTGAAGAACTGTCAAATCTGTTGGTGTGCTCACATATGAGTACCTCTAGGTGGCCCTCTCCCTCATGTTTTCATGGCCTAGTGACTTCATTGTGCATTGATTTCGTAAACTAGGGTTTTGCTCAGTTTTCTTCAATGAAACTCTAGAATTGGTGAGTCAAATCTGCAAAACCCTCGAACATGCCTTTGTTGGTAGGGTTCCAATACGGTCTTTTCCATACAAATTTGTAGGAGACAATGACATGTAATTTTACTTCTTTGATTGGTTTTTCACTCCTGGACCGAAAGTCACCAAGTGTCCCTGAACGACATTTTCATGCGACTTTCAACTCGACATAACTCAGAAATATGATGTCAGATCGAAGAACCGTCAACTCTATTGGTCTCCTCGCATGCGATTACCTCTAGGTGTCCCTCTCCCTTGTGTTTTCATAGCCCAATGACTTCATTATGCATTGATTTCATAAACTAGGGTTTTGATCAGTTTCGTTCAATGCAACTCTTGCATTGGTGGGTCAACTCTACAAAACTCTCGACCGTTCGTGTGTTGGCATGGTTACCATATCGGCCTTTCCCATACAGACTTGCAGGAGCCAATGGCATGCATTTTTTCTACTTCGTTTGTTTTTTTGCTCCCAAACCGAAAGTCAAAAAGTGTCCTTGAACGACATCTTCATGCGACTTTCAACTCGACATAACTCAGAAAACTTAGGTCAGTTTGAAGAACTGTTGACTCCGTTGGTCTCCTCGCATGTGATTACCTCTAGGTGGACCTCTCCCTCGTGTTTTTATGGCCCAGTTACCTCATTGTGCATTGATTTCATAAACTATGGTTTTGTTCAGTTTCCTTCAATGCAACTCTTGCATTGGTGGGTCAACTCTACAAAACCCTCGACCGTGCCTGTGTTGGTAGGGTTCCCATATCGGCATAGAGATCACAGGCTATATTATTCTTGTACTAAAGTATAAGACAACAAGCTGCATAATAAAACTAGGGTTCACAAATTGAGACATGGAACTACAAACTAGGGTTTTATGAACTCTTTAGGTTTGAAACCAAAAGGCCGTATACCTAGGGCATATATCTAGGGTTTCTTGAGCTACAAATTGCATGCTATAACTAGGGTTGAAAAGTTATGAGATGGAACTAGGGTTTTATGACATCTTTAGGTTTATATCATTAGATTGGTTAGTATCATTTAAGTAGAAACCAGAAGGCCATATACTTATGCTATGCACATACATGAAACAAAATGAATAGGTTGAACATAGATCACAAGCGGAAGTTCACATGCATGCATGGCTTAGAAGTAGAAACACGTGTACATGAATAACAAGCAAAACTATCTAAGGTTTCATGAATTATAAGAAATCCATGAGTATAGAGATGAGAGGCTATTTTATTTTCATTAAATTAGAAACCAAAAGGCCATATAGCACTAGGCTACACTTACAAATTGAAAACCAACTAGGGTTTCCTGAACTACAAATTGCATGGTATAACTAGGGTTGACAAGTTATGGATCTAGGTTTTTATGACCTCTTTAGATTTAGATAATTATATTGGTTAGTATCATTTAAGTAGAAACCATAAGGCTGTATACCTAGGCTATGCACATACATGAAACAAAATGAATAGGGTTGAACATGGATCACAAGTGGATGTTCACATGCATGCATGACTTAGAAGTAGAAACACATGTACATGAATACCAAGAAAAACCAACTAAGGTTTCATGAATTATAAGAAATCCATGATTATAGAGATGAGAGGCTATGCTATTTTCATTAAAGTAGAAAGCAAAAGGCCATATAGCCATAGTATACACTTACAAATTGAAAACCAACTAGGGTTTCTTGAACTACAAATTGCATGCTATAACTAGGGTTGACAAGTTATGAGATTGAACTAGGGTTTTATGACCTTTTTAGGTTTAGATCATTAGATTAGTTAGTGTCATTTAATTAGAAACCAAAATTCCATATACCTAGGCTATGCACATACATGAAACAAAATGAATAGGGTTGAACATGGATCACAAGTGGAAGTTCACATGCATGCATGACTTAGAAGTAAAAACATGTGTACATGAATAACAAAAAAAAAAAACTAAGGTTTCATGAATTATAAGAAATCCATGAGTATAGAGATGAACGCTATGTTATTTTCATTAAAGTAGAAACCAAAAGGCCATATAGCCCTAGGTTACACTTACAAATTGGAAACCAATTAGGGTTTCCCGAACTACAAATTGCATGCTATAAGTATCATTATGACCTCTTTAGGTTTAGATCATTATATTAGTTACTATCATTTAAGTAGAAACCAAAAGGCCACATGCCTAGGATATTCACATACATGAAACAAAATGAATAGGGAAAAATTAAGATACTTATGTGAACAATTTAATCCCATTGTCAATTGAAGTCATCAGTATAGAGTTGACATTTGTATGTGTTTTGTAGTGAGTTTCAAGCACCAATGTATGATATTCGATGGACATATGATATACCCTTTATGTCCAATAATACCACCTTCATAATAAGCAATAAGCATTTTAACAAAATTCATATTTTGTTTAAAAACCAACAGTAAAAAAATGATTTACTACTGAGAATTTGTAGTTTGAGGTAAATATGGTAGTGTAAAGTTCTAGTGTAGTCTAGGATGGTTTAGGACATGAGATGAGAGGGTAATGATGAGGTTTAGGTACCTAATTTATGACGTATTATTTTCAACCAAAAAAAAATTAGGTAGTGTATGGTATGGTTATGATGTTATGATGTTAGTGTATGGTATGGTATGGTATGATGTTATGATGTTAGTGGTATGGCTATGATGTTATGATTTTATGATGCTAGTGTTATGATGCTACTGTATGGAATTTAGGTAGTGTATGGTATGGTTATGATGCAAAAAAATTGATGATATCACTACATGGGTTGTTAATTGAACCATGATCTTGGTATTTCATTAAGGATGGATTTATGAAGTTATATATCTTTCTGATTTTCATAGATACAATTCATTTGTCTTGGTCTTGTACGAAGTTTTGATTATCTTTGTAGGATGTCCTGAATAACTTATGATGTGGTGTCTAGTGATTATTTCCCATGGTGTTGATCTAGTGTTTATCTCCCATGGCTTACGTAATGGTTACTTGATCTTAGTTGGATGAGTCATACATTCTTCCTTGAAGTATTGGATATCTTCAAATAGTTAATAGGATATGTCATGGTAAGGTTTATAATAGCATAATATGACATAGGTGAACCACATACTTAATGAAAGGCATATATTAAATATCATATTCCAAAATCAAGTCAACCATATATATAAATTTGAACCTTGATTTATATTATATGTACATATAATGTTTTCAAAAATTCCATGCCATGGCCATAATAAAAAATAATGGATCAAATTGTACAAAACGTTACATGTATGTATCCCCCCTATACATTAATTCTATTCCCCCCACCTTGAAACTGTCAATGTCTTGTTAGAAGTCTATATTTCTTTTTCGGCTTCTCAGCAGTGATCCCCAACGATGAACAAGAGGGACAGGTGTCATTTGTGTAGACTGCAGAAAAACCAAAATTTGTAAGTTAGTTTACCAACCTATAAAAATTCTATGTACATTTGTTCAAATTCCAAACAAATATAACATTTTGACTTACTGTTTGTGAGTAAGTTATGGTGTTTCGTGGTGTAAGTGATGGTACCTCACTAGCCGCGACCCCGATTGGGTGCTCTTCAAGCACCACTTGCTCACTATCAAGCTGCATAAAATAATATATATGCAAATTTCACCAAATCAATGGGTGCACCAAAACGATACTTGCATGTACAAAGAAAACTATACTAAATGGAGGGATAATGAATGTTTCAAAGAAAGCGAGACATACATGTACCTTACATCAGGGGTGAGGTGGGTAAGCGACGACCTTGATTGGGTGCTCTTCAAGCACTACTCGCTCACTATCAAGCTACATAAAACGATATATATGTCAATGCCAGTATATCAATGGGGGCAACAAGGAAAAAGATGCTTGCATGTACAAAAATTAATATAAACAAGATATAAGCAATATATAAAGACACCTGGGATTCGTGAAGAGGTGTGTAACCAGTGGGTGGAGAAATTGATACTGGGATAAAAGGATTGGAATATGCATTAGCAAGAACGGCCGCTTAGTGGACAATGTGGAAATTGAACTTAAGTGATAGAACAATTGCACTCACAAAATTGCTAATCAAACCTGCAAATTTACATACAAAGGAGACTGAATTGGAGCATAACACTAATATGTATTAAATAAGTGTACAATAGCCAACCTTATGAAGTCATAGGCTACTGCAATATATAATTACATGAGAGATTTGAATGCATAAGGATGCCATTCGAAATAGTCAAAGCAGGCTTACTAAATCTAGTCAAATCCCCCATAGGTGCATAAAGTAGTTTCCAAATCTACCTAGGAGATCACGAATTGGAAAAGTCAAGTAGGAAAAGGAATGGAGGATGATGAGGGAAAAAACAAGTCAACTGCACCTAGTCTTACTTTCTCTTTTGCCATAAATCTTAATAAAGCAGGCAGCAAAGCAAAAAAAGTAGATATGCACTAGGGAGGATATGGAATAAAGAAGAACTGCTAAATATGGTTTCTAGGAGGTTTCCCAAGCACTCCATGATTTATTTTTAGCAATTTTGACTTCTAGGACATGTGGAAGGCAACTTGCATAGAGTGGAATATTGGAAACTAGGCAAATAAGACAAAAATCGATTAATTAATGTCTAAGGTAGCTAACTATGGGTTGATTATTCTAACACCCCCCCCCCCCCTAAGCCTGCTTTATGAGTAAATTTTAAAAAAAAATAGGGCCTAGCAACAAGGCTTAGCCCCCCTTTACATACTGCATGTCCATTTAACCAAGGAAAGAGGCAAAAACCCAATGGGAAAATCCTCCCTTAAACATGGATAGTAAAACAAAATTTGAAAATATTGTCATCAATCATGCTTCACAGCATGATAAGAAATACCCAGTAGTGATTTGAGATTGCTGAATGTCTTCTCACAAAAAAATTTGGTGAAGACATCTGCTACTTGTTCTGAAGATGCACAGAAGAGTAGGTGAATGGTGCCATCATGCACAAGCTGTCTCATGTAGTGCATATGGATATCAATGTGTTTGGTTCTCTGTCTCTGAACTAGATCATTGCAGATTCGAATGGTGCTCTGATTATCACAATAGACAATATTTGAAAACTCTGATTCGAAGCCACACTCACCAAGTATCCCCTGCAACCATAAACATTGAGTTGCTACATTTACAACTCCTATGTACTCTGCCTCTGTAGATGAGAGTGCTATGGCACTCTGTTTATTTCTTGACCAGCTGGTTGGTCCTCCAGCAAGCATGAACACATATCCTGATGTTGACTTTCAATCTGTGTTGTCACATGCCCAATTACTGTTAGTAAACCCAATCAAATCAAGATCAGATTTAGCTTTGTAGAAGATCCCATGAGTTCTTGTTCCCTGAACAAAGTTAAGGATCCTTTTGGGTGCTCTCCAATGGATATCATAGGGCTGATCCATGTATCTTGAAGCCACACCTAGTGCATAATAAAGATCAGTTCAAGTGTGTGTAAGGTACATGAAACACCCAATCAGTTTCTTATACAGTGTATTGTTTACCATAGGAGAAGAACCTGCTTCTTCAAGCTTAACTCCTGAAAGGAAGGGAGTCTTGCTTGGCTTGAAATATTTCATGTTGAACTTGTTCAACAAATCCAAATCATACTTGGAATGATGTAATTTTATTCCATGTTGCGATTGAGCGATTTAGAGACCCAAAAATTGGCTAAGCAACCCTAAATCAGTCATAGAAAATGCATGGTTTATTGCATCCTTCAAGGAGGCAATTTCTTTCTTTGAACTTCCTGTAATCAGAAGGTCATCAGCATACAAGACAATAATCATCAAAGAACCATGAATCAGCTTCAAATAAACATTACGATCATACTTTCATCGAACAAAACTCAATGATAACAGAAATCCATCAATCTTGGCATACCAAGCCCTGGGGGCTTGCTTAAGCCCATACAATGATTTATTTAGCATGCACACAAAATATGGATTAGTAACAAACCCTTTAGGCTGCTACATGTAAATATCTTCAGTAATATCTCCATTCAAGAAATCACACTTCACATCCATGTGATGTACCTCCCATTGCTTTGAAGCTGTAATGGCTAAGGCTAGCCTGATGGAGTCCATCTTTGCCACTAGTGAAAAGGTCTCATTATAGTCAATACCATGTACCTGTGAGTAGCCCTTGGCTACTAATCTTGCCTTATATTTCAAAGGTGAACCATCAGCAGCAAACTTAGTTTTGAAAACCCACATTGGACAAGCTTCCTCCCCGGGGGAAGATCAACCAGTTCCCAAGTGTTGTTCTTCTGGAGTGAGTTGAATTATTCCTTCATGGTTGTTTGCCATCTTGGATAATGTGATGCATACTCATATGTATGTGGGACTGATTCAACCATCAGATATAATTTCTCTCCAAACAAAGGGTCTTTCATACACAGGGCACTCTCAAACTGATATCTAGTCCTCCTAGGATCACTAAGATTTCCAGCTAGTTCCCCTGCTGCATGAATGGTATTTTCTGCCCATTTTGGTCTTGTAGGACTCTCAAGATATGCAATTAAATCATCATTATCAGACATATCAGAATCAGCAAACTCATTTGCCTCTTCACTTACATTCAATGGTTATGGTGGTGAATAAGACTGTCCAACTTCAACTGCTGCTAAAGGCTCTTCTTGGAACTGAACACTCCTTTCAATGAAGGCTTTGTTTGTGCTCAAATTGATCATCTTGTACCCTTTTGAATCTTCAAATTACCCAACAAATAGGCACTCTTGTATTTGGGGCTGCAAAGCCTTCCTCTTTTCTGTTGGAATTCTAGCCCAAGCCCTTGAGCCAAAAATCCTGAAATGGGTCACATCTGGCTTGTTCCCACTCCAAGCTTCAAAATGATTCATACCATCAAGCTGTTTATGAGGAAACATATTCTGAATATAGGATGCATAGTTTATAGCCTTGGCCCAAAACTTTGCTGGCAAAGTCTTAGCCTCCATCATACAGGTTGCCATCTCCTTCAGTGATCTGTTCTTTCTTTTAGCAACACCATTTTTCTATGGTGTGTAAGGGATTGAATGGTGCATCTGAATACCTGCATCTTCACAATTTTTAATGAACTCAAACTTGACACACTCACCACCATTGTTAGATCTAAGGATATTGATTCTCCTCCCAGACTGGTTTTCAACCAAAGCCTTAAAGGCTTTGAAGAGGCCTAAAACTTTAGAGTTATGCTTCAGGAAGTAAACCCAACAATACCTAGAAAATTCATCTATGAAGGCCAATGCATATTTGGATTGAATCATTGACATATGAGGAAATGGACCAGCAACATCACTGTGGGTCAACTCAAGAGGTGCAGAGGTTCTCTCATGACTAGCTCTCTCAAATTTATGCTCTGGGTGTTTTCCTAGGATACAACCTTGAAAGACTCCCTTGGAAAATTTGATATTTGGTAACCCTATGACCATTTCTTTTTCACTTAGATAAGAAAGATAATTATAGTTAAGATGGCCAAATATTTCATGCCAAAGCTGGATTGCCTCATTAGCATGAATCAGAAGAGCAGAGGGGTTTGAGTAGGGCAGAAAATTTGAAAAGATGTATGCCTTCGAAGTGTGATCTACAACTCCTTTTGCAATGACTTTACCATTCGAGATCTTTGTGATATCAACATCATCATGGGATAATATGACCTTCTTTGGAGACCCTGTGTGGGTCATCTGATACACTCACAAAAGGTTAGAGGAAAGACCTGGAACATGCAATACATTACTGAACTTACCATGGTCAAGATCAATCCTTCCTTTGTCCAAACTGTCAGTGAGAGAGTCATCTTTCATCACTATTGGTGGACCTTTCAACATGTCAAGAGAGGAGAATGCCTCCTTGGTCAAAACCATATGTCTTGAAGCTCCAGAGTCTATGATGAAGCTAGGTGAGCTTGATGTGCCAGCAACCAATCCATGTACTCTCTCTCTGTCCTCTGAATTTGATCCTCCTTCCCTCTTCTTTAAGCAATTAGGAAGGGAGATGTTATTCTTCTCCAGGATTTGGGTCAACATGTCAATTTTCTTCTTCATGCAAGAGATTTTAGGATGATAGCCCTTACTGCAGTATGCGTACTTGTTCATTTCTCCTTTGTTCTTCTTCTTCTAGGAGTTCTTCTTGGAGCCTTGGGGATCCTCTTGAGACTTGTTCTTGTCTCTCTTTTGTTCAAGTGGCTTCTTAGATTTCTTCTTTCCTTTTCAATCCACCCTCAAATCTCCAGCAACCAAAGCTTGGTCTTTGGAAGGTTTGATGGTGCCCATCATCACCAATTTATCCTGTTCTTATGTGAGGGATTCCATGAACTACGCAATATTTGGCATCTTCCAGGCTCAAGCCATCAACTTGGTGGCATGGAAGGTCGAAAAAAACAATGAATAGTCAGGACCAAGCTTCAAGAGTATGGCAAAAACTAGTTTCTCCTCCTTCTTTTCAATTCCACACTGTTTTAGCTACAAAACAAGGGCTTTAAACTTGGAAAAATAGAGTTGCAAGGATTCGAAGCTGCTGGGACTCAAAGAGATCAATTCATTCTCAATTTGATTTCCTCTCATTTCATCTATCTTACCAAAAATCTCTAAAAGATTCTCCCACACTTCATTAGGTGATGTCAATCCATCAATATGGAAAAGGAGGTCTTTGGATATGCTCAGACACAAGAGACCATAGGCCTCATCCCTCCTGTTGTGCCATTTAATCTTCTCTGCAGCTGCATTGGGATCTGCCTCAGTTGCCATAGTCACCTTGTAGAGACCCTTCACTCTCAACAGTATCTCCATCTCTTCTTTCTGTTCAAATAAATTAAATGGAATCAAGATGAACTTCTGAGATTGATCCATAGCTCTGAATTGTTCCCTTCAACCAGCAGAATGCTCTCATTCAAGATGTCAAACCTGCAATAGCAATATGGAAGGAGAGAAATAAATCTACAAAGGCTCTGATACCATGTGGAATTGAACCCAAGTGATTGAATAATTGCACTCACAAAATTGCTAATCAAACCTGCAAATTTACACACAAAGGAGACTGAAATTGGAGCATAACACTAATTTGTATTGAATAAGTGTACAATAGCCAACCTTATGAAGTCATAGGCTGCTAAAATATATAATTACATGAGATATTTGAATGGATAAGGATGCCATTCGAAATACTCAAAAGCGGGCTTACTAAATCTAGTCAAATCCCCCATAGGTGCATAAAGCAGTTTCCAAATCTACCTAGGAGCTCACGAACTGGAAAAGTCAAGTAGGAAAGCTAATAGGTGATGGAAAGAAAAATCATACATGATTTTATTAGGGGAAAAGAATGGAGGGTGATGAGGGCAAAAAAACAAGTCAACTGCACTTAGTATTACTTTCCCTTTTGCCATAAATCTCAATAAAGCAGGAAACAAAGAAGAAAAAGCAGATATGTGCTAGGGAGGATCTGGAATAAAGTAGAACTTCTAAATATGGTTTCCAGGAGGTTTCCCAAGCGCTCCATGACTCAGTTTTAGCAAGTTTGACTTCTAGGACATGTGGAAGACAACTTGCATAGAGTGGAATATTGCAAACTAGGCAAATAAGACAAAAATGGATTAATTAATGTCTAAGGTAGCTAACTATGGGTTGATTATTCTAATAGACAACTGTATCAAACATAGGTTCCTAAGTAAAAAAGCATAAAGATACAATTCAACAATTTTAAATAATTAAAAAAGTACATGTTGAATCATTAAAAGCATAATTAAAAGAAAGCAAGACATAAACGTACCTGGTAAGGGGTCAGAGGTGGGTCACCAACAACATCAATTTGGTTCTCTTCAAGCACCGCTACATCACTATAAGCCTGCATAAAGTAACATATGCCAATTTCAGATAATAAAAAGAAAACGAGACATAGACTACATGGACAGAAAATAATGTTTTCAAAGAAAGAGAAACATACATGTACTTGGTGGGGGAGAGGTGGGTCACCAAAAACCTGGATTTGGTTCTCTTCAAGCACCCATGGCTCACTAGATGCCTACATAAAGTAACATATATGTCAATGTCATCAAATACAAAGAAAATGAGACATATACTACATTAACAGACAATGGATCTTTCAAAGAAAGCGAGACAAACATGTACCTAGGGGGGGCAGAAGTGGGTCACCAACAAAAATTATTTGGTGATCTTCAAGCATCACTTCCTCACTAGATGTCTGCATAAAGTAACATATGTCAATGTTAGATAATACAAAGAAAACAAGACATATACTTCATGGACGAAAAATGATTTTTTCATAGAAAGAGAAACATACGTGTACCTAGGGGGGAGAGGTGGGCCACATGGCATCCTGTGTGCGTCTCGCATCTCTTCTCAACCCACGAGATCTCTCTCTGCGATGCGCAAATACCACTTACTCACGATGAATCTAGTCCTTATCGCATCGCCGCGTCCTGGGCAACACGTAACTCTCTCCTACGTGATCCTCAACATGCAGTACTGCGCACCACAGCTCCTCTGATGATGCAATATCGCCTCCCTACGATATCCTACTGCTGCAGCTCAGTGTGCCTAGCGTTACTTGTTTTCGACTTACAGGACTCAATCACACAAGACTGCTTT
The DNA here is from genome assembly GCA_001517045.1 of Pseudotsuga menziesii. Lineage (NCBI taxonomy): Eukaryota > Viridiplantae > Streptophyta > Pinopsida > Pinales > Pinaceae > Pseudotsuga > Pseudotsuga menziesii. The sequence goes on along the minus strand of LPNX010333831.1, from coordinate 97,169 downwards.
ACACTATGACTCATAACTGTCTTAAGTGAAACATAGACAAACTCTTATATAGAATACTTAAAGGCTCCAACCTGCATTTATCCCTCTATAATGCTATGAACTGAATAACACATACATACATTAAACTATAAGCAAATTTTATGTAACGAGTGACAGATACAACAAGTAAATACAATCACATGAATCAATCACATAACAATATGATTTTACGTGGTTCACTTCTAGGGGAGAAGCTACATCCACAGAACTGTGTTTTATTATATCTTAAGAGATTACACAGTTTTGCTGCACCGCATATGCAGCTCGAAATCTTCTAAGTAACTTCGCACACAGCCTGGAGCCCTTCTCTGTTAGATCTCTTTTCTATCTCTATATTGCCTTCTTACCATATCCTCTCTCTCTCTGCCAATCCCTACGGATTGTTACATACAAGCTCAATGAACTAGCTACTCGTTACAGTAAGATAACTACTACTAATAACAAAACCAATGTTAAAAAATATATGGCTCTTATTCCCAACATATTATTCTTAATAGCATAATTATTGCTAATATTAATACTTTAAAAATGTTTTCAAGTGAAATCAAACCCTTTGTATAACAACACACCAAGTATCATTCAAAACATAATTTAAAATACTTTATAATATGATTTTTCTAATTATAAATTCAACTAAAAATTATAAAGAATTAAATCAAAATTTCAAATCTTTTAAAAGTATGGATTTTGACCTTCTCTTTGATTTGTTTCCCAATTTTAAAGAGGTTTGGTACACATCAAAATCCAAATTAAGCATTTTAAAGAACATCAATAAATCACATTGAATTATAAATATAAAAAAGAAATTCGGTATTTGAATAATCTAATTGCGACGAGAGGCGCTCTACACCCTAGTATGGGGGACATAGTGTAACTTGATGTAACTTTTGTGTGATAGTGAATATTAGTGAATATTATGGGAGAGATCTTGTAAGTGATGTAACGTTTGTAATATTGAATTAACTAATGTAAAAAGTAGAAAATATTTAGAATCTGATCAAGGAGCTATTGGAAAAGAGGAATCCAATCAATTAACAAGGTAAACATTGCATAATTCTTCATTTCAAGTAACATGAATTTTTTATAAATTTAAAATATAACATATTATATAATAACAAGGTGAACATTGCAAATTTTTTTTTTCAAAAAGCTTTGAACCATGTCACAACACTCGCAGCTGCCTGCACCTCCTCCGTAGCTCCAGCTCCACTCGCAGTAGCCTCCCCTCCTCCTGTAAAAATTAGTCAAAGAACTGTGATTAATACACAATACCATGCGCAGTATATGATGCAAAGAGTTGGTTGATTATGGTTTCTTTAATAGCGCTACAGTCTAATAATAATGGTTTTATTGATAGGTTGTCTTTGCTAGCTTTACTACACCTTGCCCATTTGTTCTTATAGCCGTAATAAATTATGTCTTGTCACTACCGGTAACTATCATGTTGCACATCAACTTCCCTAAGTCCAAATTAGGGTTGGGCATTTCCAAGACATTTGAGCTCATTCATAAGATCAGTGCAGGTGAGACATTAGAGCTTTAACCTATCTCATTTCCATAGCAGAAGCATCAGACTCCACTGCACGCAGCAGTAGAGACATAGCAGGAGCAATTTTCACATGAGCATAAGTCTTAGAACCGTTTTATGGAAGGGAGGGGATTATAGCATTTCAGTTAATACAAGTAAGCTAGCGTTATCGACTTCTCCAGAACTGTTTTCATTATATTGGATATAAAAGACTACATAATGGTCAGTCAGGTAGACAATTCGATTCGGTCAATTTCCAAAATTCTTTCTTAAAATATTAAGATAGAAAAGAACAATAAGTCGTGGAATTTTTTTTTGATCATAATAATTTTTTTTCTTGAGCATTGGTTCAGGTCGAAGCTTATTATAATAATGATTCAAGATAAAATCTTAAGTTGGTTGGAATTTGTTTTTTTAAATGCTTTAGGACAACTTTAAAATGATCAGTTTATTATTTATGACCGAAACTATTAAAATATACTCAATGGATATTATGGAAGAAGTCATTTAAATTCATGATATATGTTTTTGATAAGCTGAACATTCAATTTTTTACTAAATTTTAACCTTTATAAAGAGCTTTGAGAATCACAATATTAAATTCTCTTTAGTGTCCATGTTATCGGTTATTTGCTAGCATATTTAAAGATACTTGATGAAGGAGGTAAGCATTTACAGATTCTGTATGGAAGAAGTAATCTTGCATGATTTTTTTTAAGTAAAACAAGAAGATAATAATAAATAAATAAAAACATTTTGTTTCATAATACAAATTATAAAACAATTTTTTATATAATATAATTTATATTCATATATTTATTATTGTAAACTATTATTGTGAATTATTGTGAACTATTGTTGGTCTATTATTTAATGTATTAAAAGAAAAAGAATTATAAGAAAAACACATTAATAACACAATACTGTCATATAAGGTAGGTTTGACAAGTATAATTGATTGGCAAAATAAATGTTACTCAGAAAAACAACCTTAATCTTCTTACCTAACAAAACAATAAAAAAGTAAAAATTTGATTATATGAAGAAGAAAAAATGTAGGTGAGAAAAAAAAACACAATATGGGGGAGATGTTGTAATGTTTCCACCTAACAAAATAATAAAAAATAAAAAATTGAATTATTGACAAAAAAACGTTGGCCTTGCACATGGTTTTAAAACCATGTGCAAAGCCTTCTAAACAACCCATGGTTTCATTGTACATGGTTTAGGAGGGCCTTGCACATGGTTTTGCACGTAGTTTTAAAACCATGTGCAAGGCCTCCTAAACAACCCATGGTGTTATTGTACATGGTTTAGGAGGGCCTTGCAAATGGTTTTAAGACCATGTGCAAGGCCTCTTAAACAACCCATGGTTTTAGGAGGGACTTGCATATGGTTTTAAAACATGTATGGGGAGATGTTGTAATGTTTGTTCCTAACAAATAAAAAATAATAATAAATATTATATGTTGGCTATAAATAATATTAAATATTAATAATAAAAATATTTTATGTAAACCTTACTGAGTGCAATATCTAAGACGAGGTTTGCAACTTGAGAGATTTGATCCCTCTCGGCTCTTGATAGAGCTTAGGATTTGGATTTAAGCCGGTTTATTAACATCGAAGTTTAAATTTATAAGTAACTAACAAAATAATAAAAAATAAATTTTTTAATTATTCACCAAAATAAATGGCGAAAAAAAAACAAGCTAATATGAGTGAGATCTTGTAATGTCGGAAAAAAAACAAGCTAATATGAGGGAGATCTTGTAATATTTGTCGAGTAAATTTTGTCCAAAAAACAACACAATATGGGGGAGATATTGTAATGTTCCTACCTAACAAAATAATAAAAAATAATGAATGGAATTATCAGCAAAAAAAATGTTTCCCTTTCACATGGTTTTAAAACCATGTGCAAGGCCTCCTAAACAACCCATGGTTTTATTGTACATGGATTAGGAGGACCTTGCAAATGGTTTTAAAACCATGTGTAAGGCCTTACAAATGCCCTTAAGATCATGTGCAAGGCCTTCTAAACAACCAATTGTTTTAGGAGGGGCTTGCACATGGTTTTAAAAGCATGTATAAAACCATGTATGGGGGAGATGTTGTAATGTTTGTTTCTAAAAAAATAAAAAAAATATTATATCTTGGCAATAAATAATATTAAATATTAATAACAAAAATATTATATGCCCACCTTAAATGAAAAGATGTGTCTTTTGGTTTGAATAAAATCAATGGCTATATATAGGATACACCAAACCTGATAGCTCATTGAGTGCAATACTTAAGAAGAGTTTTGCACCTCGAGAGATTTGATCCCTCTCCACGCTTGGTAGAGCCTAGGATTTGGATCTACGCTAGTTTACATCAGTTATACTTATATTTCTTTATGTAAATTCAATTAACGCACATAACTAATTTATGTGTTCTTAAATTTGATGCATTTACTTTGATGTTTAATTTGATCACACGATTTATATTTATACATTTAAATCTATAGGCTTAAATGAATTTTCCATTTATAAGAATTATTGCCAATTTTTCAAGTTGAGATTAATGAGTTTCAGTAGTATTCCATTTTCCATTAAGGATACAGTATTTTATTTTCTATTGAAAGATACCAAATTAAATAATTTTACATGATTTATATTTATTCATATTTTTATCCATTCTTGAAGTTAAAACTAATGAGTTATAGCTCAACGTTTTATAAATAAGTTGTTTAATAGCTACATCACATTGTGATAGGTTGGTTGTAAAAGTCTAACAACTTGTACCACCATAAATAATACCATAAGTTACCAAATACTATCAACCCAAAAACCATGATACATTTAACTTTTTAACAAATTAAATTTTAATAGCATGAACTAGGGCGAGGCATAAAATAGAGAGGCACAACATCACCATCATATCGAAGTGGGGTTGCTCGCACAACCTCTTAGTGGATCAAGGTGCCAACCTCTACACAAAATCCAAACAATTTAATGACCACTGACACAGATAAACAACATGGTCGATGTCAATATATGCAATATATCTTTGTCTCATGCACTCACAAAAAAAAGGCCCATACATTTTAAAAAATAATTTAAATACTTATTAAATTATGGTTATTTGGTTTTTTCATTGTCATTGTTCTAATTTTGAGATATGCTCTTGGATGTTTCAGTTTATTCTCTGCAAAATCATGGTAGGGTGGCATAGTCCAAATATGCCATTGAGTTTCTAAGGCTTAGAATGTAAAAGAGAACAATGGAAGAGACAGAAGCACTACATGAAGATTGAATGCCTTCTCATTATTAAGAACAAATTAAATAGGAAATACATATGACAATACTATGGGTGAATATCTTAGGTCGGAATATACCATGGGTCACCTAACTCACTAACTAACCACAGGGGAGATTACATTTTTCAACACACCTTCTTAATCTCAACTCGTAGTACATCTTCATCACTGTCTATGCCTAAGTTCTCTCTCTGATATACAAATGCATATGTTGCCAATGGTTTGGTGAACATGTCATCCAACTGCTCCTTAGAGCCACTGAACAGTAAAGAAATTTGTCCATAATTGACTAACTCATGAATGAAATGATAGCGAGTGGAAATGTGTTTGATTTTTCTACAAAGTACATTATGTTTAGACAACTGTATTGCGGAGCTATTATCACGGAAAATAGAAGTGGGATCTTTTGTAGTGTGTCCTGTATCCTTTAATAGTCTTCTTAGCCAAACTGCATGGCAAGATGTTTTGGTGGCTGCTACATATTCTGCTTCTGCAGAAGACATGCTCACAATGGTTTGTTCTAAGATGCCCAAGAGATCAGATTTGTACCCAAATGGAAACAATAACCAGATGTGCTTTTCCTATCATCAAGAATACCTGCAAAATATCTGTCAATGTACCCTATGAGAGTGTTGTCTGGTGTATGAGTGTACCAGAGGCCATATCCAAGTGTGCCTGCAACATATCTAAGAATTATTTTTCCATCTTTCCAGTGAGATTCTTTGGGAGACTCCATAAATATGGTAATAAGACTAACATCATACATCAAATCAGGTCTAGTAGCAGTCAACTACATTAAACTACCTACCATGTGTTTATAGAGTGTACTATTTACTGTTGTTCCATCATCATTCTTGGTTAACTTGGTGCCAAGAGCAATGGAGCTTTCTATTGGTTTACACTTATCCATTCTGAATCTCTGCAAAATATCAGTAGCATACTTATGCCGGAAAATAAAAATACCTTTATCAATTTGAGTAACTTCCATGCTAAGGAAGTACTTGAATAGTCCTAGATCAGTCCAAGGATGATTTAAGCAACCATACTTATTTAAAAGTGTATAAATGTTGGCAAATATTACCAATTCTTAAAATGCCAACTATAAAATGATTGGCGATATTTTTCAAGTTTTTTTTTAATTTCCAAGTATTTTATATCGTTTATATAATAATTTGGCGATTTTTGGGTTGAAAAAAATTTACACCATCAAAATTGGGTGAAACAGGGGTTCAAAAAATGCAAAATGACAAAAAAAATTTGGGAGAAAAACATGGAAAAATAGCCCACTGGGATAAAATACGCCCCTAAAATTATCCCTAGATCAGTCATTTCAAATTGTTTTTTCATGACTATCCTGAATTATTCAAGCTTCAAATTACCAGTGTAAATCATGTCATCAACATAAAGACATACCATCACTATTTTACCTTGCTATGTTTTGACATACAGAGTGGGCTCATTGATTCTTCTCCTGAAACCATTGTTGATGAGGTAGGAGTCAATCCTATTGTACCAATCTTGTGGAGCTTGTTATAGACCATACAAGGCCTTTTTCAGCTTATACACTTTTTCTGCATGACCTTTGACAGTATAACCAGGCAGCTGGTCTACATAAACTTCTTCTTCAAGAATGCCAGTAAGAAAGGAAGATTTCACATCCATTTGATACAAATGACATTGATTTTGTGCTGCAATGGCAAGTACAACTCTAATGGTATACATCCTTGCTATAGGAGCAAAGGTTTGATCATAATCTACACCATACTTCTGTGTATATCCTTAATAGGAAATACACATGACAATACTATGAACTAATACCATATGTCAGAATATAAGATGACTCACTTAACTCATTAACTAACCACACTTGAGTTTACATTCTTCAACATAGAAGGATTAAAACTTACTACCCCAATGTCTAAACCATGATAACTTTTACAAATTAAAACTAAATCAAACAATAAGTACTAACTCTGCATTTGAATTTTTATCTGCGAAGTCATATCTAATGTTAAGGATACTTCCCTAGCAACAATCATGGTAGACTTTTGAAGATAAAAGCACGTTGGATAACGTTTTTAACAACTGCTAACAACAGGAAAGAGGAACGGAGCAAGGCAGTGCTAGGGTTCTCCTAGGTAACGCAGGGTGAAGGGTGGTCACGCCACGTTGGTCTTCCCACGAGCATCGCCTTCATCCCCCCTGCAATGTGCCATGCTGACATTAGGGCAGGGGGATATTGCCTCGGTCGGTGGGGATCTCGTAGCTATATGGGAGGAGCTGGTCTAGGTCGAAAAGGAAGGGGGGAATCAGGCAGGTGCTATGAAAGGAAAGAGGGCTGGGTTGGGGGGCTGCTTGTCGAAGAAGGCCTCTATCCCAGCGATCCAAATCCGATCTGAGGTAGTCAGAGGTAAGATTGAATCCTGGAAGGAAAAATCCCTAATAGGGAAATTTGTGGGGATATGGCCTAAGGAGAAAGACCTAATTAAATGGATTAATGGTGTATGGAACCCTAAAGGCAACTACAATCTTCACTTAGGCTCAAAGGGCTTCTTCACTATTATGTTCTTTAATCAGGAAGATAGGGATAGAGTCATGGAGGGAGGACCATACTTCTTCTTCTCGGCAGGTTTACACCCGCGCCTATGGAAGGAGCGTTTGAACCCAAAGACAGAGGACATGATGGTTGTGTCGGTTTGGATTCGCCTCTTCTCTCTTCCAGGTGAATATTGGGATATGGAGACTCTGAGGGATATTGGAAATACCTTGTGGGAATTCATAAAAATAGCATAACAAACCAAGATCCAAAGGTACATCACCTTTGCTCAGATTTGTATCTATATGGACCTCTCTAGAGAGCTCCGAGAAGCTATTAGTCTCAACTAGGAAGATGAGGAGTGGATCCAGCCCATCAACTATGAGCAACTCCCCTTCAGATGCTGCCACTATCATGACTATGGTCACCTTAGAAGGAACTACCCTAAACTTAGCCCTAGGACTGAACCGTCTGCCCCCCATCAAGATAAGGACCAGGAAGCAGATGGGTTTACTCAGGTAAAGAACAGAAGGAGAAGCAGAGGGGGAGGAAAACCCATCACGAAAAAGGAGCCGATGACAAAGGAGAACAAACCAAGGAATCCTTTTGAGGTGCTAGAGTCAATGAATGAGGATGAATAAAGTCTAGTGGAGAAACTGGTTTCGAACCAGCAGGAAAACCTGCCCAATCCCTAATAGGAGGAGGCTGATAAAAAAATGGAAGGTACAGAGGAGGGGGAAGGTGAAGATATGGAACTAGGTGAGCTGGACCTAGATACGATCGAGGAGGAATGAAAGAAGACGGGACAAGGTTATGTCTCAAGACGCCAGCTTGAACTCCTTCAAGAGGAAATCATTGGAACGGGCGCTCTTGAGAGCCTCAGGATCGATACTGATGCCTATAAAGGTAGCAAGAGGAAGCCTCCGAAGGAAGAACTTCAAAGAGGGAGGAAGACGAACAAGCAGCAGTTGGAGTCCGACTGATTGAATCTGGCCAGTATCCAACAATCAGGGTAGCCTTCTCTGAAGTTACAAAGAGTTTCCAATGAAGATCATATCATGGAATATAAGGGGGTGTGGCAACCCCGGGAAGTGAAAGAAATCTAAATCGGAAAATTAAGCAAGAAACACTAGATATTGTTTTCCTCCAAGAAAATAAATGTAGTTTGGGGGGTTTAAAGAAGATTAAGGATAAAATCTGGAAAGGGAGTCACCTTATGGCCCTAGATGTAGCTGGTCAATCTGGCGGTGTGGCAATTTTCTGGAAGCCTTCAACTGTGGAGTTCTCTAATTGGTGTGCCAATAAGTTTGCCCTAATGGCAGAGTTTTATTTTTTGGATTCAGGGGTGAAGGGCTTGCTGGGGAATGTTTATGGCCCTAGAAGCTTCGCTGAGAAGCAGTCCTTCCAAGATTTCCTCAACTGGGTCAAAGAGTAATCGGGGCGGGGTACATGGGTGCTCGGTGGGGACTTCAACCTGATTTCCAATATGGGGGAGAAGAAGGGTGGTAGACACATCGTGGATAAATACCAGGAGGATTTCAGTGAGTTTTTGTCCCAAATCTCGCTGGTTGACGTGGAGATAGGAAATGGTTGGTACACTTCGAACAACAAGAGAGGGGAATAGTATATGGTGGCCTCCCACCTCGATTGGTTCCTGGTGTCAAAAAATATCATGCACAGTTCGAGCAAGCTTCCGGCTGATGTTCTCCAACTGGCTCAGACCATTGGCCCATTAGCCTTTCATGGGATTGGTCTAGCACCCCTATGAGAAAACCTTTTCGTTTTGAACACTTCTAGATGGAGCACAAATATTTCAAGGACCTTGTGAGTCAATGGTGGCACGAGTTACCCCCCCTCCCCCTTGGAAATTTTATGTACCGCTTTCAATAGAAACTCAAGGCCCTAAAGGCAACAATTCGAACATGGAATATGGAGGAATTTGGGAACATCTTTGAGGACAAAAAAAACTGTTATCTGAGCTAGACCTCATTACTAGACAAGGCATGGAAGGAGGATGGGATGAGGACATGAAAGTTAAAGAGAATGATTTAATGAGTCAGCTGGAGGCTAGGGAAAAGCAGGAGGTGATTTTCTGGAAACATAAGGCAAGGGTCAAATGGCTGTAAGAGAGCGAAAGAAACACCAAATTCTTTCACAACTCGGTGATTCAGAACAGGAACAATTCCAGAATCCAGAAACTTAAGAAAGGAAATGGCTCTAGGTGGAAACTAGACAAGAGATTGAAGTTGAACTCACCCTACACTTCTCAGAGATTCTCAGAGAGGATGGAGGGGACAGAAGCTGGGATATTGAGCATATCACCAGCTTAATCTATAGGGTGGTAACTGGAGGAAATAATGAAATGATGACCAATCCTATAGAGATGCAGGAGGTAGAGGAAGTGGTCAACCAAATGGCCCTGGGGAAAGCCCCTGGACCTGATGGTTTTACAACCAACATCTTTCACCACTTCTGGGACCTTATTAAGGAGGACATGCTAGCCATTGTTGAGGAATCCAGGACCAAGAGGGGTGTCCTCAAAGCCTTCAATACTACCTTCCTGAAATTAATTTCCAAAGAGGTAGGGTGGACACTCCTGACAAATTCAGACTGATGGCGCTATGCAACTTCATCTACAAAATTATCTCCAAGGTCATTGCTAATCGGCTCAAACCCCTTCTCCTGATGCTCATTAGCCCAGAGCAGTCCAGTTTCATGGAAGGAAGATAGATCATGGATGGGGTTATTCTGGTTCACCAAGTGTTGCACTCGCTCAGAATCACTAGGACTCCCGATATGATGATAAAACAGGACATAGCCAAGGCATATGATAAGCTAAGCTGGGAGTTTTTGACATGCCCCAATTTTGCAAAATAATATTATCTTATTTGATTTTATTCCAAGACATTGTGTTAATTTTATGCTAAGTTGTAAATGATGACTCAGCAGAGTCAAGGATATTGAATGTAATTCTGAATATTTTAATTATAAACAAATAAAAGTGGAGACAACAACTTGGCAGAGCTATTAAAAAGAGTGTTACTGGTCAAGTTGGTGGAGGAGACTCAGTGGAGAGCAAATAGACAAATGGAAGCATCCTCAAACACTTCCATTGTTGCAGGTGGAAACCTCCCAACATTTGGGGTCATGATCCCCCAAGAAAGTGGGATCAAAGCAGGTGGCTCAATTAATGACAACTAACCCAAAAAAGACCTAGGCAATCTTAATAAAAAATACCACTGAAGAGAGTTGAGGCTACTCATTCCAAGAAGGGAACCATTCAGGTGAATGTACTTCAAAGGATTTCATTGGGAATGGAATTGGTTGAAGGTGTTTGAGGGGTAAACTGTAGAAAGTGATCTAGTACAGCTTTTCAGCTGAAAGATCTTGTTGTTGAGTGTAGAGTTAGTGCTGAGTCATTGGACTAGTATTTTGTTGCTTGCTCCACCAGTTCTCAGCCATGGAGACCAAGAACAGGCTCGAGGGTCCTGATAAGATGTTGTTTGAGTGCTCTCCAGGAGTTGGTAGGGAGGAATGGCCTCCCAACGCTATTTTCATCCATCTTTAAACAAGTTCTACAGTCTTTTATTTACTGTGTTAAAAGTTTATATCTAAGAATGAATGATTGATAAATGATTACATGTTATGTAGTGAACTGATAGAGCTCGTAACCCTTTAGTTATTTGAATATTGAAACTGTAATTGATGAAATAATCCTACTTGTGTTTTTCCACGTCTGGAACGAACCAGACCGTAGTCTAGCACAGGTAGTGTGTTTAATAATAGATGAAGAATATGATAGAAGACTGAATTGAATAGATGTATTATATATTTCATAATATCAGAATAATGTATTTATGTTTGTAGGTTATTTTCAGAAAAGAACAATAACCTGTCTATTTCTTTTTATTGCTTAACCAGCTTGTTGATGTAAGTAGGCTAGAAAAGAAATAGCCTTAACTCATTACAGGTAGCAGGTTTATCATAGTAATAAGTTACTCAAGTAAATAAGATGTATTTAATATAATACATTATTTTGTTATTTATGCAGGATGATAAATTGTGTCATGTTATATATATATATATATATATATATATATATATATATATATATATATTCTTTGTATTTTATTTATTAACCTCGTGCGTATGCAGTAAAAAAGTTACAGCTAAACTATTTGTTTATATTTATTCAGTAAAGGTATAAACTAATAAATATATAGTTTAATTACTAATCATAGTAATTTAAGACTAACTAAAATTATTACTAATTAAATAAATGTAAAGAATAATCATGGTACTAAGAACAAACTTATTCATAATATTTAAGATATTCTATCATTTCCATTTTATTATTCCAATAGGAAAAATGACAAGAATACATTAATGAACAACATTTACAAAACGTATAATTATAAAAGGAACTGTTCCTTTTAATTTTACAAACATGAAGTATATATAAAAGAAAATGACAGGGTTGAAACCTATATATATATATTACAATTACAAATGTCAATACATCAAGGATATACTCCAAATTAATTGGATTATGTAACTATTAAACAACTAGGTTATTATAAATTACTTACAGTCCTTTAAGAACAAACAAAAATACATTGGATTATTTTTATAAACTAGAAATTTCCACAACACATTGTAACACTAATTAAAAGCCAAATTAAATAAGTAACAGAATTTGTTAAAATTAAGTAAAATAATTTGTTTTAAAACGAGAGTTTCCACAGGAAAAACCCTAGCTCATAACTCTCAGAAAAAACGAGTAAGATTTACAACTAAACTATGACTCTATATGTCAGTCTTAAAAACATTAATTATAAACTTTTACAGAGTACTTTAAACAGAGAACAAAAATTCGCTTACAGTCAAGAAGGATAAAAACCAAGAGTACACAAAGCATAATGTTAGGCATTTCGATAAATCGAGACAAGCTTGAAGACAAAATTGTCCTTACAAAGGAACTATTGTTTAAATTTTAAACAAGCTGTAAAGCTAAACATCAAAACAAAACTAATTACATTGCTCAGTTTAAGACTGAGTTTACCCATCGACTAGTGAGGGTTTGAAACTTAGTAAATCAGCAACGACCTGTAAAAGAGACCGCATAATTTATGGTGAGCCTAGGATATCTTTCCCAACTCTCGGTTATTCCAAATGACCACCCTGATAGAAGTAGGGTAAAACCCAACATATTGACCACAAGGCTTACCCGTATAAAGCCACGAGCCATGGCATTCGAAGACTATCTGCATACTTCCTCCACCGTGGATGTACGTAGTTGTGATCCCCCTACAAGGACTTTTAAAGACAAAGATCAGAAAATAAATAACTCAATATTTGTTTATGCTATCGTAACAGCCAAAAAACACCTGCTGCAAGTTAAATGAACACTAAAAACAATTTTTTTTTACCTGAGAATTGAAACGTCAAACAGTCTTGTAGAAGTACTATCACCAGCAGACTTTTGCAACATATAGACCCAACAGCCTATGAAGGCTAAACGTATCATGCAACGGTGAGCCATGAGGACGACAATAGGAAGTTTGAGCAGACAGCAAGCTAAGGGCAATGATAGACTCAACAAAACTTGTAGAGTGAGAACTCACAGCCACTAAGAATGGCTCTAAAATTGAATACCAGAGGCAACTATAACACTAACCCAAGAATCGGGACAACTGGAACAGAGGAGGACTTACGGCCACCATGAAAACCAAGCAGAGCATCCTCGAGGGCCAGCGTGAACTGCAAAGAAGAAATGGAAAGGGTTAGGGTTACATTGATTCTTATATCTCCCACACTTGGATAGGAGAAGACCACGTGGTCACGATAAATTAAACCATGTAGTGGATCATTTCTATAGTCGCCTGCATTACAATAATAACCAATTATTTAATCGTTGAACACGATGCATAAACTATATCATAACTAAGTTATTGCTTTGTAAAATCGAATACAACGCTCATCATATGATGCTAGATCAGTGTTAGAATAACAACGTAATATTTACATTGACCTAGCAAGGAGGTGTCACCATTAAACATTGGTTATTTCCTGAAATCGTTCATGCATAGAACTTACTCCATCATTAACCATATGTCTAATATATTGTAACATCACTAATACGATATGGATGTTAATAACTCTCTCCTTTAAACGTTGACCTTGATATGGATAGAAGACATATGTTATATGGGAGAGCTCAAGTGAAAAGATTTATAACCACCAAACAACTATAGTTCTCTTATGAAGAAATATTATAGTCTATACATGGATAATCTCTTGTAAAATGACATTTCAAGTTGTAGCATTTATAAAATGGCATAACATAGTATTATGTAGAATCATAAAACTCTATTTTAGACTTGTTTATGACCTTGAACTAATTATAGACTTGAATGTCTAATAAACAAAATAGTTTATGCATGTTTATAAGTCATATAGGAACTAATAAATCAAATGATAGCAACACTATGAAGTTGACAAAGTGTTTTGTAAGAACACTTTTATGAATTTCTTTTACATAGTTCATAGCGATGAAACTCTGATAGAATTTGGTTGTGGCTCAACTTGGTATTTTCTAATGATTCACCATGTCTATTGGTTAGTAAAGTGGTTATAGATTTATACAGAATATCTAGAAAGTCGACCTTTTTCGAAACCATCAATCTCAAAAAAACTGTTTGTAGACAGTATCCTAATACAAGAGAAGTATCATAGAAAATTAAGAAATTGAATAGGAATGATCCTACTTGAGTTTAGAATTATTAGAACCACATAGTTCGACATGAAGTTAAGAAGTATAGGAAAACCTTTTTTCATGTGAGAAAGAATTATGTTTTTTTTTAACACAAATCAAACTTATTAATGACAAGAAGGTTAAAGGCTGTAAGTTTCCTCACAGAAGAGAAATGTTCAATAGTTGTTACACATATAAGATAATATGTTAAAGTTTACATACTCACAAAAAAACCATTATAACATTGCAAGTTATGCACAATAAGGTAGAAGTACTTTGTAACTGAGATTATAATTTTAGAGCCACAAAACATATCTTACTATCGCTACGTATATTTGAACTTTGTTACAAGAAAAATTGAAGGAAGCCAAATGGTTTTACCTCACGGAAGTTGTTTGGAATTTAGCAGCTTAATTACTAAGCTTTATAATTGCAAATAAAACACTGTTGGATACTTTATGAATTTTTTAAACATTACTCATTCGATCATAACTATAAACCTGTAAGAACTAGTAATCTTCTACATTAGCATAAATGCTAAGTAAGCCCCGGATTCAAAAGTTAGATTCCACTTACTTGACATGAAGAAACTCATCAGTAAACTAGAATAAAACAATGTACGCAAGTAAACCTTATTCTTGTTACAAAAGAGAACTAATGAGTTAACATAATTGAGATTTTATAATACTAATCACTTGACTGTTTCTTTTATTGATAACCTTTAGTTTTTAGTAAACCGCAAGTTTTAGCATTTGTTGTTATCTCAAAATTTTAAATTTTTGTGAAAATTTGGGGTGTTGACATGTGGTATCAAAGCAGAAGGTTCAAACACTAGGCCTTGATGAATCCCAACTAGCTTTCATGAAACAATAAATTAAATTATTATGCTGACGTACCTTATTTTAAATGGTATTCAATAGAGAATTGTTTTCTAAAGTTTAACAGGCGGGTGTGGAAAGGCTGGAAGGGTATGTAGAGGAGGAGTCTCTAGTTACTGAAACAGGAAATCTACCAAGAGATCTTATACAAGAGGATTTAAATACCAATTCCTCAGAATTGTTACAAACTGTAAAAGACTTAAAAACTAAAATGGAGTCTGTAAAGCGAGAAAATGAAACAATTATGAGGGCTCAAGAAGAAATGAATCAGATCGTAACTGAAAAGTTTCAAACTGAGGGTATGGGTATAAGATCAGAATCAGAATATGCCAGTCATCAACGTAAATCTAAAAATATAAAACATATAAAAACTGAAAATAGTTCGTCTTCTGAAGTGTTTGGTGAACAGCGAAATTACCATTCTCCTAGTGACAGTAGTGATGATAATCTATACACCAAAAAGAGGAAATACAAACGTTATGAGGAAATTTTCGGGGAATTCAAAAAGATAAAACCACCAACCTTTAATGGAGAGACTGAGAAGGGGGAGGAAGCTGAATCCTGGTTATCTGGGATGAAGAAGTACTTCCAAATATATAACTATTCTAACCAGTTAAAGGCTAGAATGCCTATATATAACGTCTCAGGAAAGGCTGACATTTGGTGGCAGGACTTGAAAAGAGTTAAGGGCATAAAAGAGAAATATGTAAACTAGAGTACCTTTAAGAGGTATTTCAAAAAGAAATTCCTATTTGAGAAGCATTATGAGGAGAGAGCCAAAGAGTTTTATGAGCTGAAGTTAGGATCAATGACAATGAAGGATCTAAACAACAAGTTCTTAAGTCTACTTAGGTATGTACCATACCTTGTAGATGAGAAACCAAAGGTACAACGATTCCTTAGCTGTCTACCTTATTATATTAAAGATAGAATTGAATATGATAACCCAAAGACCTTGGAGGAAGCTATGAAAAAAGCTAACTTCTGTTTTGAGCAGAATCAGAAGAAAGAAGGCTTGACCAACTCGAAAGCTAAGAAAACTAATAATCAGTTTGAACAAAAGAAGAAGGAATTTGTGCCTAACAGAAATTTCAAAAACAATAAGGCCAAAAATTATTCTAATAACAAGAATTTCCAAGGAAACAAGAGCAATACACACAATGATCAGAATAATCCTAAAGGTAAGGAATTTGCAAATAATCAGGAAAATTTGACCAAGAACTTTGAGCGTAAAGAGCCTATCAAGTGCTCGGAGTGTAATGGCCCACACTATGCTTCAGTCTGTCCAAATCGGAAGAAGACTGTTTGCAATATTCATACCATACAAGAGGAGATGACTGTTGGGGAGATAGCAAGGAGCATGCCTAGAATCAACGCAGATTTGGAGAATCGACAAGATGAATATCAGACTTCCATGGTGGAAGTAGAAGGTATGATAAATAAGACCACTGTAACTATTTTGATTGATCCAGGAACTAGTCTGAGTTATATTGCACCTAAAATGGTAGAAAAATGTAAGTTATCTGTTGAAAATTTTGAGAATTCTTGGTTAGTTCAGTTAGCCATTGGTGCTAAAAGAAAAGTAACTTGTTTTGTTAAAGAATGTGCAATAGTTATGGATGAATTGGAATTTGTTGTTAAACTTAATGTTTTGCCTCTTGGTTCTTATGATTTGTTGATTGGTATGGACCGATTAGAACAACATAGATTAATTCTAAATTGTTATGATAAAACCTTCATATGTTTAAACAGTGACAAAAAACCTGTAAGTGTTAAAGAAATTTCTAGAAAAACTACTGTAACAAAGATTTCTGCTCTACAACTTAAAAGAGTTGTTAGAAAGGGATGTAAAACTTATGCAGCAACAATTACTGATAAGGAAAGTATAATTAAAATAGATAAGTTAAAAGTGGAAGACATACTAGTATTAAAAGAATATGTTGATGTATTCCCAGAAGAGATTCCAGGATTTCCTCCAAAAAGGGAATTGGATTTCACCATTGAATTGGTATCGAGTGCAATACCTAGCTCAAAGGCCCCGTATCGAATGAATATATTGGAACTTAATAAATTAAAATATCAATTAAAAGAATTAATTAATAAAAAGTATATTCGACCAAGTGTGTCTCCCTGGGGGGCACCTGTCATCTTCGTCAAGAAGAAGGACTGAACTATGTGACTTTGCATAGATTACCGTTAGTTAAACAAGATGACCATCCAAAATTGATATCCGTTTCCCCGCATAGATGACCTATTTGATCAACTACATGGAGTCATGGTGTTTTCGAAAATAGATTTAAGGTCTGGATATCATCAAGTGAGGATTAAATATGAAGACATATTTAAAACAACTTTTAGAACAAGATATGGTCATTACGAATTTGTCGTAATGCCATTCGGGTTTACTAATGCCCCAGCTGTCTTCATGTGTTTAATGAACAACATGATGCATAAGTATTTAGATAAGTTTGTGGTCATGTTTATCGACGAAATTCTAATCTATTCAAAAACTGAAGAAGAACATAAAGAACATCTAAAAATTGTTTTGCAAGAGTTGCTAGAACATCAACTCTTCACAAAGTTTAGTAAATGTGATTTCTTCAAGAACAAGATTCAGTATTTAGGTCATGTGGTGACTAAGGAAGGAATTTTCATAGATCCTGAAAAGATAAGGGAAATCGAAGATTGGACGATTCCTAAGGATGTGACGGATGTTCGATCTTTCATGGGAATTACCGGTTATTACCAGTGGTTCATTGAAGGTTTTTCGAGGATAGCAAATCCAATAACTTCCTTGCAGAAGAAAGGAAAGAAGTTTGACTGGAATAAAAAAATGTTAAGAAATCTTTAAGAAGTTAAAAAAATTATTAACCAACGCACCTATTTTAAGAATAGCATATCCTAATAAAGAATTTGTAGTGTGCACTGACACTTGTAATGATGGCTTAGGTGGTGTTCTGACTCAAGAAGGGCATGTTATTGCCTATGAGTCTAGAAAGTTAAAAGTTCATGAAAAGAATTATGCAACATATGATCTGGAATTAGCAGTTGTAATACATGCCTTAAATATGTGGCGACATCACCTAATTGCCAGAAAATTTGTTTTAATGACTCACAATAAAGGACTGAAATATCTTTTAGATCAGCCAAATTTAAATGCTAGACAGGCTAGGTGGTTAGCTTTCTTAAGCGAGTATGATTTTGAAATCCATCATATAAAAGGTAAATAAAATAAAGTTGTTGATGCATTAAGTAGGAATGCAAAGCTGAATTTTGTAGCAGCTATCAGCACCTATGTTTCAGACTTGAATTAACAGCTTAAAGAAGGAATATAACAATATGAAATTTACAAGAATTTGCAAGCTAAAGCTAAAGAAAATCCAACAGAAAACTTAATTAAAGGTTATAGTTTAAATGAAAAATAATTTGTACTGTATAAAGATAGGATGTATGTACCTAACGTACATAAAGTTAAGCTGTTAATTCTGGATGAAATTCATAAAACACCATATTCAGGTCATCCAGATTATCAAAAGACTATAACCATGTTAAGAAAAGAGTATTTCTTTCCAAATATGAAAACTGAAGCAGCAAAATATATTGCTAGGTGTTTTGAATGTCAACAAGTAAAAATAGAACATCAACATCCAGCTAGTTTGCTTTAGCCATTACCCATTCCTAGCTGGAAATGGGAGATAATTAGTTTAGATTTTATTACTGGACTGCCTAAAAATCAACATCAGAATGATTCTATCATGGTAGTAGTTGATAAGTTAAGAAAAGAAGCTCACTTTATACCTATTAAAATTACTTATAAAGCTGTAAACATAGCTGATATTTTTCAAAAACAGATTTTCCGATTACATGGAGTACCAAAAGTCATAATCTCAGATAGAGATCCTAAGTTTACAGGAAACTTTTGGAAGTGTTTGTTTAAAGGGTTAAACACCACATTAAATTTTAGTACTTATTTCCATCCTCAAACAGATGGACAAACTGAAAGGGTAAACCAAGTATTAGAAGATCTATTAAGAATGTATGTGAAAGACCAGCCTGGTAAATGGAAGGACTATTTACATCTGGTAGAATTTGCTTATAATAATAATTATCAAACATCAGCCAAATTTAGTCCTTTTGAAATTTTATATGGACAAAAATGTAATACTCCTATCTCTTAGAATAATCGAGTAGATAGATTGGTATTAGGTCCAGAATTGTTAAAAGAAATGGAAGAAATTGTAAAACAAGTGTAGGGAAATTTGAAAGTGGCACAGGATCAGCAGAAAAGTCAAGCAGACTTAAAAAGAACTCCAAAGGAGTTTCAGATAGGTGAACATGTGTTCATCAAGGTAAGGCCCAAAAAGAGCTCTCTGAGACTAGGGAGTTGTGCAAAATTGGCACTTCGTTACTGTGGCCCATTTGAAATTCTGTCTAGGATTGGATAAGTAGCTTATCAATTAGATTTACGACCTAATTTAAGAGTACATAATGTTTTTCACATTTCCATTTTAAAGAAATATGTTCATGATGCTACTCATGTCGTCAACTAGAATGATGTACAGGTGGAACCAGAAGGAGATTTTCTGGTGGAACCAGATTGTATCCTCGGGAGGAGGAAGATTACACTTCGGAACTGCACCATTGGACAGGTGAAGGTGCAATGGAAGCACCTTAGTCCAGAGGAAGCCACCTAGGAATTGGAAAGTAATATGCGAGATGCATATCCAATTATGTTCTAGGGGAATTCTAAGGATGAAGAACAAATAGCATCGAGGATGATGTTATATTCTAAGGGGCTGTGTATGTCACATCCCCCAATTCTGTAAAATAATATTATCTTATTTGATTTTATTCCAAGACATTACGTTAAATTTTATGCTAAGTTGTAAATGATGACTCAGCAGAGTCAAGGATATTGAATGTAATTCTAAATATTTTAATTATAAATAAATAAAAGTACAGACAACAGCTTGGGAGAGCTGTTAAAAAGAGTGTTACTGGTCAAGTTGGTGGAGGATACTAGGTGGAGAGCAAATAAACAAGTGGCAGCATCCTTAAACACTTCCAATGTTGCAGGTGGCAACCTCCCTACATTTGGGGTCATGATCCCCCAAGAAAGTGGGATCAGATTAGGTGGCTCAATTAATGACAACTAACCCAAAAAAGACCTAGGCAATCTTAATAAAAAATTCCATTGAAGAGAGCTGAGGCTAGTCATTCCAAGAAGGGAATCGGTCAAGTGAATGTAATTCAAAGGATTTCATTGGGAAGGGAATTGGTGGAAGGTGTTTGAGGGGTAAACTGCAGAAAGTGATATAGTACAGCTTTTCAGCTGAAGGATCTTGCTACTGAGTGCAGAGTTAGTATTGAGTCATTGGACTAGTATTTTGTTGCTTTCTCCACCAGTTCTCATCCAAGGAGACCACGAATAGGCTCGGGGGTCCTGAGAAGACGCTGTTTGAGCGCTCTCTAGGAGATGGTAGGGAGGAATGGCCTCCCAACGCTAGTGTCATCCAGCTTTAAACAGGTGCTACATTCTTTTATTTACTGTGTTAAACGTTTATATCTGAGAATGAATGATTGATAAATGATTACATGTTTTGTAGTGAACTGATAGAGCTAGTAACCGTTTGGTTATTTGAATATTGAATCTATAATTGATGAAATAATCCTACCTGTGTTTTTCCCCATCTGGAACGAACTAGACGGTACTCTAGCACAGGTAGTGTGTTTAATAATAGATGAAGAATATGATAGAAGACTGAATTGAATAGATGTATTATATAATTCAAAATATCAGAATAATTTGTTTATGTTTGTAGGTTATTTTCAGAAAAGAACAATAACCTCTCTATTTCTTTTTACTGTTTAACGAGCTTGTTGATGTAAGTAGGCTAGAAAAGAAATAGCCTTAACTCATTACAGGTAGCAGGCTTATCATAGTAATAAGTT
>LPNX010333831.1:0-76145 GCA_001517045.1 Pseudotsuga menziesii | reverse complement strand
TAAGTAAAGAAATGTAAAGAATAATCATGGTACTAAGAACAAACTTATTCATAATATTTAAGATATTCTATCATTTCCATTTTATTATTCCAATAGGAAAAACAATAAGAATGCATTAATGAATTTAACATTTACAAAATGTATACTTATAAAAAGAACTGTTCATTTTAATTTTACAAATAGGATGTATCTATAAAAGAAAATGACACGGTTGGAACCCATATATATATATTACAATTACAAATGTCAATACATCGAGGATATAATCCAAATTAATTGGATTATGTAACTATTAAACAACTAGGTTATAATAAATTACTTATGGTCCTTTAAGAACAAACAAAAGACATTGGATTATTTTTATAAACTGGAAATTTCCACAACAAATTGTAACACTAATTAAAAGCCAAATTAAATAAGGAATAGAAATTGTTAAAATTAAGTAAAATAATTTGTTTTAAAACAAGGGTTTCCACAAGAAAAACCCTAGCTCGTAACTCTGAGCAAAAACGAGTAAGATTTACAACTAAACTATGACTGTATATGTCAATCTTAAAAACATTAATTATAAACTTTTACAGAGTACTTTAAACAGAGCACAAAAATTCACTTACAGTCGAGAAGGATAAAAACCCAGAGTACACAAAACATAATGTTAAGCATTTCGATAAATTGAGACAAGCTTTAAGACAGAACTGTCCTTACAAGAGAACTATTGTTTAAATTTTGAACAAGCCGTAAAGCTAAACATCAAAACAAAACTAATTACATTGCTCAGTTTAAGACCTAGTTTACCCATCGACTAGCAAGGGTTTGAAACTTGGGAAATCAACAACGACTTGTAAAAGAGACCACATAATTTATGGCGAGCCTAGGATAGCTTTCCCAACTCTAGGTTATTCCAAATGACCACCCTGATACAAGTAGGGTAAAACCCAACATATTGACCACATGGCTTACCCGTATAAAGCCACGAGCCATGGGATTCGAAGACTGTCTGCATACTTCCTCCACCGTGGATGTACGTAGTTGCAATCCCCCTGCAAGGAGTTTTAAAGACAAAGGTCAAAAAATAAATAACTCAAGATTTGTTTATGCTATCGTAAGAGCCAAAAAACACCTGCTGCAAGTTAAATGAATACTAAAAACATTTTTTTTTTACCTGAGAATTGAAACGTCGAACAGTCTCGTAGAAGTATTGTCACTAGCAGACTTTTGCAACATATAGAACGAACAGCCTGTGAAGGAAAACTTGTCACACAACGGTGAGCCACGAGGACGACAACAGGAAGTTTGAGCAGACAGCAAGCCAAGGGCAATGATAGACTCAAAAAAACTTGCAAAGTGAGAACTCACAGCCATTAAGAATGGCTTTAAAATCGAATACGAAAGGCAAATGCAACGCTAACCCAAGACTCGGGACAACTGGAACGGAGGAGGACTTACTACCTCCATGAAAACCAAGCAGAGCAGCCTCGAGGGCCAACGTGAACTGCGGAGGAGAAATGAAAAGGGTTAGGGTTACATTGATTCTTATATCTCCCACACTTGGCTAGGAGAAGACCACATGGTCACAATAAATTAAACCATGCAGTGGATCGTTTCTATAGTCGCCTGCATTACAATAATAACCAATTATTTAATCGTTGAACACGATGCATAAACTATATCATAACTAAGTTATTGCTTTGTAAAATTGAATACACCGCTCATCATATGATGCTAGATCAGTGTTATAATAACAACGTAATATTTATGTTGACCTAGCAAGGAGGTGTCACCATTAAAATTTGGTTATTTCCCAAAATCGTTCATGCATAGAACTTACTCCATCATTAACCATATGTCTAATATATTGTAACATCACTAATACGATATGGATGTTAATAGCTCTTTCCTTTAAACGTTGACCTTGATATGGATAGAAGACATATGTTATATGGGAGAGCTCAAGTTAAAATATTTATAACCACCAAACAACTATAGTTCTCTTATGAAGAAATATTATACTCTATACATGGATAATCTCTTGTAAAACGACATTTCAAGTTGTAACATTTATAAAATGGCATAACGTAGTATTTTGTAGAATAATAAAACTCTATTTTAGACTTGTTTATGACCTTGAACTAATTATAGACTTGAATGTCTAATAAACAAAATAGTTTATTCATGTTTATAAATCATATAGGAACTAATAAATCAAATAATAGCAAAAATATGAAGTTGACAAAGTGTTTTGTAAGAACACTTTTATGAATTTCTTTTACATAGTTCAGAGCGATGAAACTCTCATAGAATTTGGTTGTGACTCAACTTGGTATTTGCTAATGATTCACCATGTCTATTGGTTAGTAGAGTGGTTATAGATTTATACAAAATAACTAGAAAGTCAACCTTTTTCGAAAGCATCAATATCAGAAAAACTGTTTGTAGACAGTATCTTAATATAAGAGATGTATCATAGAAAATTAAGAAATTGAATAGGAATGATCCTACTTGAGTCTAGAATTATTAGAACCACATGGTTCGACATGAAGTTAAGAAGTATAGGCAAACCATGATTTCATGTGAGAAATCATTATGGTTTTTGTTAGCACAAATCAAACTTATTAATGACAAGAAGGTTAAAGATCATAAGTTTCCTCGCAGAAGAGAAATGTTGAACAGTTGTTACAGAGATAAGATAATATGTTAAAGTTTACATGCTCACAAAACAACCATTATAACATTGCAAGTTATGCACACTAAAGTAGAAGTACTTTGTAACTGAGATTATAATTTTAGAGCCGCAAAACATATGTTATTGTCGCTACGTACATTTGAACTTTGTTACAAGAAAAACTGTAGGAAGCCAAATGGTTTTACCTCACGGAAGTTGTTAGGAATTTAGCAGCTTAATTACTAAGCTTTATAATTGCAAATAAAACACTACTAGATACTTTATGAATTTTTTAAACGTTACTCGTTCGATCATACCTATAAACCTGTAAGAACCAGTAATCTTCTATGTTAGCATAAATGCTAAGTAAGCCCTCGATTCAAAAGTTAGATTCCACCTATTTGACATGAAGAAACTCATCAGTAAACTGGAATAAAACAATATGTAGGTAAACCGTATTCTTGTTACAAAAGAGAACTACTAATTTAACATAATTGAGATTTTATAATATTAATCACTTGGCTATTTCTTTTATTGCTAACCTTTAGTTGTTAGTAAACTGCAAATTTTAGCATTTGTTGTTATCTCAAAATTTTAATTTTTTGTGAAAATTTGGGGTTTTGACAGAGTTCATGGAGAAAATGTTAGGAGCCTTTGGCTTCTCTCGTGCTTGGGTGGAGTGGGTCATGGGGTTGGTCACTACGCCCTTCTTCAACATTCTCCTTAACGGTTTCCTGACCAATACTTTCCAACCTTCTCGAGGTATTCGCCAAGGAGACCCTCTATCTCCCTTCCTCTTCATCCTTATGCCAAAAGCTCTGAGTCGCCTAATTGCTGTCGAGGCAGGTCATGGGGAAATAAGGGGAGTTAAGGCTCATGAAAGGGCCCCTCCTCATACTCACCAAAAATTCCTTGATGATACCATGCTCATGGGGCACCCTTCAGTCCAAGAAGCGCGAAGCTTCAAGAATACACTGCATCTCTTCGCTAGGGCCTCCGGCCTGGCGGTCAATCCTAACAAGTCCCAAGTTTTCTTTGTCAACACTCCCCCGGCCACTTAGAGGAACATTTTAAGAGTCCTGGGGTTTGCTAGAGCGGATTTCCCATCCAAATACCTTGGGATTTCCCTTCGGATGGGGAGGCTGTAACAAGAGTCCTGGCAGGAAATTTTGGACAAATTGAAACAAAAATTTTCAAGCTCGGTGCTGCGGCCTTTAAATTTCCCCAGCAGACTAATTTTGGTCAAGTCCATTTTGCAAGCTATGCGGACCTACCTCTTCTCGATTTTAGCCACTCCCAAGTCCATCCTCAAGGAAATTCGGCATTTACAATGTAATTTTCTCTAGGGGGGCCAAGAGGCGAAGGCCAAATTCTCATTGGTGAGTTGGGAGGACGTCTGTAGGCCCAAGAAGCAAGGCGGTTTAGGCCTTAGAGACCCTGAAGTGATGACATAAATTCAAGGAGCCAAGGTTTGGTGGCGCTGGGTAAACTACTCCTCGGAGCCTTCGGCCAAACTGTGGCACATGAAATACGCCCGAGATAGGCCTATCCATCAATTGATTAGATTCAATGAGTCCCCAAATAGCTCCCGCATTTGGTCGAAAGCTTTGGCCGGCAGGACTATAATCCAGGAGCATAGTTTTTGGGAGATCAGGGATGGCAGCAAGGGAAAATTTTGGGAGGATTCGTGGAACCAGCTCCCCATCCTCGCTAGGGATCACCATTGGTCTCACATCAAGTAGTAGGCGATTGATGGGGGCAGGGTTCAAGTGAACCAGGCATGGTTGGTTGGAGATTTCGGGGTTCAGTGCCATTGGGACTTTCAGGAGAAACCTGAACCCACAAGTGAGGAGGATTGGGAGGCCTTTCAGGAGGAACTGAACAAACGTTTCATCAAGGTTAAAGAGGGTCCCAATGTTTTAATATAGGGATACACGTCCAGAGTTGCGTTTAACATTAAGGCGGCCTATCAAATCAAGATCACTAGTCAGGCTGCGGTGGATGATATTTTGAAAAAAATATGGGCAGCCAACCTTTGGGCCATGGCTGCTCTCTTTGTTTGGCTGGTTGTCCGAGGGAGGATTCTCACTTGTGACAACCTGCGTAAGCAGGGGTCCAAGGTCCCTATCAATGTTGCTTGTGCTACCGAGAGGAGGAATCCATGAACCACCTGTTAGATAGCTGAACCTTTGCAGCAGCGGTTTGGGACAAGGGAGCGATGGGATTTCGTCGAAGAAACAAAAGGCGTGGCCAACCATCTCGGCCCCTTCATCATTGGCACCCAAAATCCTTCAGAAACCCTATCATCAGAACAATTTGGGAAGCCTTCCCAAGTATGACTATGTGGTGCTTATGGAAGGAACGGAATGCTCAGATATTCAGGGATCAGCGTAAAGATGCGGAGGTGGTGTGGAAAACGTTGACAGACAACCTGCTATCTTCCATTCGATGCATGTAGTGGCACGATCAGGACAAGATTATCCCTCGGGAGGAAGCCGAGATAGTCGTGAATTGGGGACTGGATAGATCCATAATGGATGGTATGCACCAACGGGATAAGTTATGCCAACCTTCTAGCCCGAAGTTTTGGTCAGTCCCTCCCCCACTTGTCTTCAAGCTGAACTTCGATGGTGCTTCCAGAGGCAATCTAGGCCTGGCGGGATTTGGGGGTCTTTGTCATGACCATTATGGTAGGATCACGATGGTATTCCTGGGCTCAATAAGGCAGGATACCAACAACTCAGCCGAATTGGAAGGTTTAATTCGAGGCTTCGAGTTTCTGATCACGGGTGCCTTTTTCCCAACGATCATCAAAGGTGACTCCAACACTCTTGTCCAGATGGCCAAAAGGATGATGAAGAGGCAAACGTTGAAAAAGGTTTCCCGCAGCTGGCGCCTTGCTTCTCAGCTGGACCAGTTGCACACCCTTCTCCTTTCTTACCCAGCAGTATCTTTCTGCCATGTTAGATGGGAGGCCAACAGAGCGGCTGAATGTTTGGCAAATGATGGTGTGGATAACAAAGGAGGCTTTCGATGCAACATATTGGAGGCTTTTGGAGAGGAGGATTGGGCCCATCATTGCCGCCAAATGGCCACAAGGGACGCTGTCATGGAATCACAGATGGCTGGTTTGGCAGACGGGAGGACAAGTGGTGATAGGAGGCGTGAGCATGCCTACACGAGGCCAGCCTAATGTTGTGCGATCACGTTATTTTAAATGTCTGGCAGTTAGGGTGCCTCTACTGCACCATTATTTTTGTTCATGTAGCTGGGATTGATAAGATTGGCACTATACGACGGGATCGTCGGCCGGCTTGGGATCATTATTACCTCAGGTAGTACTGTGCCATCTCCGGTGTGAATGCTACCATGCTCATGATTTGCATGACGTAGGCTAAGGTCAGCGATGGGAGTGCTCCCACGCACGTTGCCCTGTTTAATTCTGTGAGGGCGGGTCCTCAACCAACTATGTATCGAAACTCCAGGTTCAGGCTATCGATTCTGACTCTCCCCCTATGTTGTTCCCTTGCGTTCACTTCAGTGGGTGCTTCTCAGCGTTGCTTCCTGTCGCTCTCCCTCCATTCGCAGCTTGGTTCTATGGTGCCCCAACGACAATTCAGGAGGGATGTTTGCCCTGGTGAAACGTCTGGCCATTATGATGGAAAAGGGAAAACTATCTTGCGCTGAACTCGTCAAACCACTAGGGCTTAGCTCCAAGCTCAGGAGGAGGCTGAGCAATTCAAGGACCATGTTCTGCTCGGTATCCGTAGAGAGATTGAAAAGGTGGTCGAGGAGTTATGGGATGAGGTGAAAAGTGTGCCACAGGAACGTCCGCATGTGGAGGTGGCAAAGTAGGTGCTGGATCGTGGCAACACTACAGGTCGCGCCTCAGCCTATGATCGCATGTTAATGACCTACTAGGTGACGGTGCGCTTGGTGGGGCATTCTTCGGAGATACTGGAGGCTAAGAGAGCGGGGGATGTGGAGCCTGTGCATTTCTGGAAGGACCACAACAATGAATGCCACACAATGCACCACAAAATCGACATTCTCGCAGCTCGGTTGGGGTTTCCTTTCCACCCGGTTGATCGTCGGGCTCTGGAGATCGTAAGGCCTCGGGCAAGGGATATTAGAAGAGGTCAATCGGAAGACGATGCCTCGACGAGCACCTCGAACTTGGTAGGCTTCCAGCAAGCAGATGCGGCGCGTTCTTTAGGACTCCAGCAAGCAATGGCGGTGCTTCCCCCGTCTGGTGCGCCCCTTTGGGGACTGTCTCCTCTTGGTCGGGTCTCACTCTCGTTTTTTTTAAGCTATTTCAATGCTCTTTTCTGTCAAGGTTTAGGTTATGTTTTTAGTTGCTTTGGTAGTAGCCGTAGCAGTAACAGCGGAAATTATGTAATTAATGGGGATTCTCGAGGTTATAGGCACTGCAGTAAGTCTCAAAACTTTTGACAAGGGAAAACCAGCTCGGTATTTATGCTCAGAATTTTGATAGTATTGCCTGTAACGGGGGAATGGAAGACATGGTAAACTCCTGTATTTTTTGTGGCAACACAGACCAAGTTTGAATCTGGACAGGGTCCAGCGTGAGTGATTGGGTCGCGACCACCCACTTTGTAACTTCGATTTTGTAAAGTAATACAGGGTCCAGCCGGATTGGGTCACCACCACCCTGTTTTTGGGACTGTTTTAGATGTATATCCGCTTTGTAACTTCGATTATGTAAAGTAATACAAGTTCTATTAAAACAAAAAAAATAATAACTCTGCATTTATTATTGGAGTTTGGAAGTCGAGATCGCCTGCATGCTTACGTATCAATTCAATGGAGCTTGACAATTACAACACCTTGCGTAGTCCTACCTCTATCAATTGTACAGCTCGTTGGGCAGCCAGTTCAGTTACTCGACCAGTACCGTAACTCTACCCGATTGACGAAACACTTTTGCAGGAAAGGCACGAGCAGGGGTCGCACATTTGATAAAGTTTTGCGGTTCAACAACGTTTAAAGCATCGAATATGTTTTTTCGTTAAAGTTAGATCAAACAAATCTGGATACAGTTTATAAATACTAACGGCTATAGCCCCTGTTTTGCAATGGCGGTTGGGGACAGATCGAACAAATATGGATGCAGTTTATAAATACTAGCAGCTACATTTCCTATTTTGCAATGGCAGCAGGTAATGTCGCTATTCTGACTTTTTCTTTAAATTAAACTTTCACGAATAATTCAAAAGATCTGTGAAGAGTATTTGTCGAATCAAGCGAGGAAAATCTTCAAAGGCTATTTCGATAAATACATAAGATTCAGAGTATTAATTCCATTGATTAACTTTTCATGATCTTAGATCCACGAGGGCACCTAATCGAACGATTGGCTTCGCTCCCTCTCGGAAATAGTATATCGGACGGCGACGCGGCAAAGTGGCCCCTGAGGCAGCAATTTACAATGATTCATTAAATGTTTCTGGTCGTACATTCTCTGAATTGAAAATTTCCAAAGCATCGATCCGAAAAATATTATATAAACGGTAGATTATCAGCGTGGAAGATCTGAGTTAGTTTCCTGTAATAGTTTATGTTTCTTAGAATCATATTTTCTATGTGGTATAGTCTGTATTTTATTACAAAGACTGCAGTGTTCTCATCATTAATTATAGTAGTTGCATCATGAGGAACCTCTTCAATTTCATGAATTTACTATTTTCTAGGTTGCTTGCAGTAGTCTCGCTAATTAAAACCGAAGGCGCTATGAATTCAAGAAGGTTACTCTGGCGAATGCATGTGTCTACACCGAGAACAATTTGAGTTGTCGAATTTCGTTTAATGCACTCACATTTTCAAATCTACCCATAAACGGTATGGAGAGAAACAAAGCCATATAACCCTAGTAAAACCATATAAAATTAAACATGCACAATAAGAGCAAAAGGGTTAAGCGCATACGAATTACTAATAAATACAGGAGTTCTGCATTGATTGCGATGTTTTTAATGAAATGAATTCAGAGAGGTGATTTAAAAAGAAGGGAAAACTTATATTTATATGGAAACCTAAACATGTAATACAAATTAATATGTATATATTAGTTAGATAGCCAACTACCAATGTAAAAATTTATTAGGAATTTGGAGCAGTTGTATCTAATAATCGTAATTGTATCTATAAGTTGAAGATTAATCTTAATTTTTACAATTATCACTCACTCTACTTATCACATGTTAATTAAAAGATTTTTTTTTGAAATGATTAATTATTAATTTTGGACTATGTCCATAGAATCAATGTAGAGAGTACATTTGTCTCATTCTCGTTTATCTTGGAAGACACCCATATAATCAATATGAAGAGTACACTTGCCTCATTCTTGTTAGTAGATGAAAAAGCATAGATAGTAGTCCACCCCAAATTATAGTACACCTAAAACTATAATTTTTATGTTTATTTTTGATTGATGGAAAGCCATCTATTTTAATTTTTGATTCCTTAATTAATGTAAAATTAGTAAAATTTTGATGTTTTATTTTTATCAATTTTTGATGACTTAATGTTATATTTATTAAAATTTTAATTATATATTATTTAATTTTCAAAATTATTTTATATTTTAAATTCTAATTTTTTTGAAAAAAAAAATATATTATATATATTTTTAATATTAATCTAAAATAGAATATGGTTAAGAATATAATAGAATATAAAAAAAACATATTCCTTTTCTATTAGATTAATCAAAATCTTTTAAAATAAACTAATCAAAATCTCTCAAAAACATGTCAATGAATTTCTATAACTTCTTTGAACTCCTACAAAAATGTCTAAAAAATATGTCAATAAACTTCTAAATCATCTTTGAACTTCTAAATTAATAATAAGATATTTTTAAGATTGAAATTTGAAAATTTTTAATTATTTTTTAAAATATAATTATAACAAACAAATATATAATTAAAAAACACTAAATATAATCCCTTATTAAAACAAACAAAAATGATTCCTTAAATAGTTGATTGAATTTTTTCTTTTCATCTCTTGGTTAGTAACTAATAAATATTTTTTTATATTTAATTAAAAATATGACTGCAAAAAGAATTTCTAATCTTTGTGAAGCCATAAATATCATAAACTTAAGTCTAAACTTGACTAATAAATACTATTTTTTTATATTTGATTTTAAGTGTAAACTTGACTAATAAATACTATTCTTTTATATTTGATTAAAATATGATTGCCCAATTTATTTTTTTCATCTTTGTGAAGCCATGAACTTATTACTCGTTGATAAAAGTATATTTTTTATTATCTAATGTTTGATGAATCAAACAAAAATGATTCTTTAGATAGTTGATTGAATTTTTTCTTTTCATCTCTTGGTTAGGTCATAAACTTAACTAATAAATATTATTTTTAATATTTAATTAGAAATATGATTGAAAAAAGAATTTCTAATCTTTGTGAAGCCATAAATATCAAAACTTGGGTCATAAACTTGATTAATAAATACTATTTTTTTAAGTTTGATTAAAATATGATTGCCAATTTTTTTTTAATCTTTGTGAAGCCATGAACTTATTACTCATTGATAAAAGATTACTTTTTATTATCTAATATTCCATGAATTAACATCATGGAAATTTTATGCATATACATATATTAAAACTTTTGTTTGTCTTAAATTTTAATAGAAACAATAAAACATCGAGGTCACTAGGGTTGGTGGTTTCTTTGGTCAAGAACATATTTTAATAGTATATAAAATATTTATTTAAAAAAAATGATTATTCTTATCTTACACATACCTAGGTTTTTCTAACATAGTTTAGTGAAAAATCTCTAAGTTTGACCAAAATCAATATAGTTCGTTGATACCACGTCTTTGTCCCTTGCCTTTTCTTTTGGTGCTATAGAACTTCCATCAAATAAAACTTTGATTTCCACTCTGTTGGAGTTATTTCGAAGTGTTAAAAAATCACTTTATTCCATGATAATGATATATCTTATATAACAAAGCATGCCAAAACTCTTTATAGTATTTTTCAAACCTATTTGAGATCCATGAGTAAAAGCAATATTTTAGAATCCACTATTCCCATTTATTTCATCCAATTAATATTAATAAAATTTCATTTCAGCAATTGAAAAATAATTGATCATTACCCTCATGAATTTATTCCATTTTATTGTATTCATTTTTTATTTCGAATCTTGTGACGACACATTTTCATTGGGTTATGTTTCATGGAAAGAGGCAATCCTCCTCTCATGAGATTTACTTAGTAATCCTTGATGCAATTTAAATGATTATTGAATCTAATCCAAGAGTTTCTCCAATTTTAACTATGTTTCTTTTTTTTATTTTTCATTATCAATTTTCCAATTAAGAGAAAATCTTTAATAAATATGTTTTTTTATTTTATTTTTATCTTTCATAATCAATTTTTCAATTAAGAGAAAATCATTAATTAATGTTTTAAGCCCAAATAGAACAGGTTGTATGCTTTATCATTGTGTCATTATTTTTATATATTTTTTTAAATAATTTCTCTTCATCAATTTTTCATTATGTACTAATCACAATTGCAAGTGTCATGATAGATTGATATATATATTCACTCTCTATTGATTGGGAGGCGTCATCCTTTCCCATTTACCCAAATTTATATCTCTTTTTATTTTTCCTTTAGTCATCTAATTTTTTTTTCTTTTTTCTTTTCTTTTTGTTTGTGAATTTGGTTAAAGTTCCTTTTGAGATATGAGCAATACACATCCCATATACATATATATTATGTATATGCAATTATACTAGGGAAAATCTACCTCTAGATAAACTTGTCTTGCAAGATATAGTAACCCCACTGTTGATTTTGTTCCCATACACATAAGTGCAATTATATGAGGACTAGTCTACCCCTTGATAAACATCTTTTGCATATATAGAAACTTTAGCTTTGATTTTGTTATGATAAACATCTATCTCAATGTATAGAATTTCTAGCTTTGATTTTGTTATACAACCAAAAGCGATTAACATAGTTTTAATCATTTTGTTTTAAAATAAAGTTAAATAGTTTTTCCATCCTCAATCTTAGCAGAGAAACCTCTCTCCATTTCATTAATATTTTTTAATCTTTTCATATTCACTTTAGAACCTATAGTCTTGCAATAAATATCTATGCTCTGATTAATACTTCTCAATTCGCCATAAATCATTGTCCAACCATTGTAACAGCATCTCCAAAAGTAGATGTAAGAGAACCTCAAATCAACTATTTTCCTTCTTCTATGTGCATCCTTTCTTCATAAGCCTACTTAATCATTTTCAACTAAAAAAATAAAAAAGGAAATAAACGAAAGTTATATTAAAACCCCTTTCAAAGAATTTCTTTTATTTATTAATAAAAAAATGAAGTTGATACTATATCTCCAATTACCCAAAGAAGTATGTACCTCCAAAAGTAGATGTGAGAGAACCCCCAAATCAACTATTTTCCTTCTTCTATGTGCATCCTTTCTTAATAAGCCTACTTAATCATTTTCAACTAAAAAAATAAAAAAGAAAATAAATGAAACTTATATTAAAACCCGAAAGACTTTCTTTTATTCATTAATAAAAAAATGAAGTTGATACTTTATCTCCAATTATCCAAAGAAGTATGTACAAGGTCATACCTAAATAAACAACAATAATGTAAAACTAACTCACTTTGCTTTTACAAAAACTAGCTTGATCAATACTCCTAATTTTTTTTCAATTTTGATAGAATACATTCTACTCTAAGCTAATTCAATTTTAATAAAATAGAAAACCAATTCACTTTGCTTTTGAGAAGATTCATCAATACTCTTAGAATTTTTCAATCTTAGAATTTTTCAATTTTGATAGAATGCATTCTGGTATAGGCTAGTTCAATTTTGATAGAATGCATTTACTATATAATCTCAAAGGAATTATTTAATCTTGGATATAATGCATTTTATTATAAAATAATCCCACAATGTCGTGTACTTGTACCTTGAACAAAAATCGAAACTTCTCTCCCACAACATCATGTATTTGTATGTTGATCTTTGAAGATGGATAGTTACTATGTTTTTGTGATTTGTATGTTGACTTGTAGAATATCATGTTACCATCACTCTCAATTAACAAAATGGTTACGTTTCTATTCAATTTCTTCCCTATGTAAAAAGATTATGTTTTTACTTTAAATCCTTTAAAATTTGATGTTCATTCTTTTATATAAAAAATCGCACATAATTACTAAGAGAGTAAAAAAAAGATGAACTTATCAAGCTTACTTTTCTTATTCAATAAGGAGGAAAAACATTACATTTATAGCTTGTCATACAAGCAATAGATTCCTACAAAAATGGATCTGATAACAATAAATAAGGAAAGCATAGATTCAGTTGCAACTGTTTCTATTTTATTCTGGCAGCTATTTCTATTTTATTATGTTTCTATTTATTCATTTCTACATTAATATCTAACACTTCCCCTTAATGGAGAAATGGATTTTCTACCACACCTAATTGTTTCCTGCATTCTTCAAAGGTCTTCTTTCCAAGAGGCTTGGTAAACATGTCAGCCACATTATCAGTGGTATTACAATAGATCAAGTCAATTTCATTTCATTGTATCTTTTCTCTTACAAAATGATTCTGAATTTCAATATGCTTGGTTCTGGCATGATAAATTTGGTTGTGTGCTAATTTAATAGAGCTCTGATTGTCACATTTGGGAACAGTTGGATTCATTTTCTTGTGGCCAATATCTTCAAGAATTCTCCTTCACCAAACAGCTTCACAAGTAGCATTGCATAGAGCTTTGTATTCAGCTTCTGTTGATGATAAAGAAACTGTTGGTTGTTTCTTAATGATTCAAGACACGACCCTTGTACCTATGTTGAATATCCTGAGGTTGATTTCCTGTCATCAGGATTTCCATCCCAATTTGAATCAGAGTAACCTATCAACTCAACATCACAATCATCAGTATACATAATACCAAAATTAATAGTTCCTTTTAGATATCGAAGGAATTTCTTTGCAACCATCCAGTGGCTTTCAAGTGGTTTAGCCATGAATTGACTAAGGATGCTGACAGAATATGCTATGTCTAGTCTTGTAGTGGTAAGATAGTTTAAACTTCCCATCAACTGACGATACAAAATACCATTTGCCTCTTTAGTTTCATCAACACTAGATAACTTAAAATTCTGTTCTAAAGGTCTTGACACTCACTTGCTTTCACTCATATTGAATCTTTCCAAAATATCCCTTGTGTATTTACTTTGAGTGATCATTGTTTTACTACCTTCTCTCCATATTTCTAGACCTAAACAATAATGTATTTCACCAAGATCCTTCATTTCAAATGTCTGTGCTAACTGAATTTTAATATCTTCAATCAAGTGAGAAACGTTGCCTGTTATAATCAAATCATCAACATATACGGATACCATAGCAACATTCCCATTTTCGTCCTTTTTGACATACAGATTAGGATCATTTTTTCTTTTCACAAAACCTTTCTGAGCAAAGAATGAATCAATTTTAGTATACCAAGATCTAGGTGCTTGTTTCAAACCATATAAAGCTTTCTTAAGCTTACAGACAAGATCCTTTTGTCCTTTCTTTATAAATCCTTCAGGCTGATCCAAATTAACTTCTTCTTTTAAATCACCATTCATAAATGTAGATTTAAAATCTAACTGATGTACTTTCCAATTGTATTTTGTAGCTAATGCAATCATGATTCTAATTGTATTTAACTTAGCTACAGGTGCAAAAGTGTCTTCATAATCAATTCCTTCCTTTTGTGAATACCCTTTAGCAACTAATCTGGCCTTATATTTATCAACACTTGCATCTGCATTAAATTTGGTATTATACAACCATTTACATCCTATTGGAAGTTTGTTTTCAGGCAATTATGTTAATTCCCAAGTCTCAGTATTCATTATTGATTCATATTCTTCATTCATTGAAGTATTCCATTCCTTATGATTTTTGGCTTGTTCATAAGAAATAGGTTCTACAATATTCATTACTTGTGTCATCAATGCATAATCTTTATACCTGGAGGGTACGTGAATTGTTCATGATGACTTCCTCTATGGTCCACCACTATGTTAACTTTCACTTCTTCTTTTCTGAGGTGTAGGATATCCTCTAAGAGGAGTGTTTGTAGTATCCATGCTGCTTTCACTTTGTTCTTGTACGTGTCCTTGTACCTATTCCTCTTCACCATCTATATCAATTGTAACATGAACATCATTGTCATAAGGAGTATGCCAGACATCATATTTACTTATTTCATCATCTGTATTCTCATGAAAAATCACATCTCTGCTTGCTATGAGCTTATGTGTACTAAGATCAAATAGTTTGTATGCGTTATGATCATCACAATAGCCAAGGAATGTACACTTAACATATTTTGCATCAAGTTTTCTTCGCTCATCTTTAGGAATATGAGCAAATGCCTTGGAGCCAAATACCCTTAAATGACCAACTTCAGGTTTATAGCCATAAAGGAATTCAAAAGGCATTTTTAGATCTAGAATCTTAGTTGGACTTCTATTTTTCAAATAAACAGCAGTGTTAATGGCTTCTGCCCAAAAACCATTAGAGATATTTTTACCTTTCAACATCCTACGAGCACATTCCACAAATGTTTTGGTCTTCCTTTCAGCTACATCGTTTTGCTGTGGTGTAGAAGACACTGTGAATTGTTGAACGATCCCATTGTTCTTGCAGTAGCTATCAAAAGCTCTTGAGGTATATTCCCCACCTTGATCAGATCTGAGTATCTTGATGCATTTTCATGTCTACTTTTCCACCATGGTTTTAAATTCTTTAAAATATTCAAATACATCACTCTTTTTCCTTATAAAATAAACCCAAGTAAATCGTGATTTGTCATCAACAAATATAAGAAAATACTTTGTACCACCAAGTGGTGTGGTTTGCATGGGTCCACAGACATGAGTATGTATTAATTCAATTATCTCTCTTTGTTTCTTCTCTTTATGCACTGGAAATTGTTCCCTATGCTGCTTACCTAGTGCGCATGCTTCACATTCTATATGCTCATTTTTCAAAATAGGAAGACCTTCAACCATCAATTTCTTCTGAAGTAGCACTAAGTCATTTTGATTAAGATGTCCATACCTGCGATGCCATAACTCTTCAGTTGTTATTGTTGTAGATGCCAGTGCTTGATGATTGGACTTTTTTACATAAAGCTTATACAGTCCTCCAATTCTTGTCCCTGTGACTATGACATTATGATGATTCTGAATATCCTTTACAAGATAGTGAGACTGCATAAATTCTACATTCAGATTTTGATCAATTATTGTGGAAACAAAAATCAGATTCTTTTTTATGCCTGGAACATACAACACATTATGAATCTGTTTCTTTTGGCCATTAGGTAAATTGACACATATTACTCCATAACCCTGAATCTTATGAGATCTATTATCTCTTAAATATATGTGTGTTGCATTCATGCTCTCATGATATTCATCAAACCACGCTTTGACACAAGACATATGAGCTGAGGCAGCTGAATATATTAACCATGCATATTCATCATCAGTTTCTGTTGACAATGCAACGTCAGAAATAAACAACTTCAGATTCTTAAAACCATCATTAATAGAGGTGTCAGTTTTCACATAATTTCCATTATGTTTTCTGAAATTATGTTTGGATTCATTAGCTTTCCTTTTATAACAATCTTTAGCATAATGACCAGGTTTCCCACAGTAAAAACAACGATCAATTTTCTTATCATGTGTATCAAATTTTGATTGAGTCATACCTTTGTTCCTTGGTTGAAACTTGCATGCTCTGTTTTTGTCCCATGGCTTGCCCGTGTATGGTTGTTTTCCTTTGGCTACTAACACTAATTCTGGAGTATGAGAGTCCATCTCAAACACTTTCATTCTTTCTTCTTCTTCTAGAAGAATCCTTGTTAGCTCATTAAATGTAGGTGGCTTTTCTCTACCTCCTAGACTTGAAATAAAGACATGGTATTTTTTTATTAAACCTTTTAATGTAATAGTTACCATGTCAGAATTTGAAACCTTATCACCATTTGCACTTAGCTGATCACATAAATCTTTAATTCTGGAAACATAGGTGGTGATATTCTCATGAGCTTCCATTTTCATGGACAATAATTTAGTCTTCAAAAACAAAATTCTATTTGATTTTGTAGTTTCATACAAACCTTTCAAAATCTCCCATGTCTCCTTCGAAGTTTTACAATCTCTAATATGCGGAATTATGCAGTCCTTGACAGACATCCACAACAACACTTTTTCCTTTGTTTCACGTTTCTCCCAGTTTGCACCAGTAGCACTTGTGGGTTTGGTTTCTTCTCCATTTACAATGGTCCAAACACTCCACACTTAAAAAATAGTCAATATCTTGAATTTCCAGTCAATGTAATTATCTCCATCAAGCTTGGATGCTTCTTTCAGATAATTATCTGCAAATGAATTTGACATCTCTGCACAATAAAATTAAACAACTCAGAAAATACACCTCAGAAAATACCTTCTCCCACTAGTGATGGCGGATCAAATCCCCAGTTGCATATAATAGCACGCTTATTAATCTCCTTGCCACGATTTCCAGTTGACTAGTGTTGGTTCCACAAACTGCACTCTACACTGCATCAAAACACATTCAGCAAAGATGACCTCCACACACACTTCACTGCTCCCACTCAAGGATTCTCATAGCAGACTTCACTGCTCCCACTCGGCCATGAATGGATTTCACTCAGCCTCCCAACTCTGATACCATAATAGAGTAAAAGAGAGATGAAGTTATCGGGCTTACTTTTCTTATTCAATAAGGAGGAAAAACATTACATTTATAGCTTGTCATACAAGCAATAGATTCCTACAAAAATGGATCTGATAACAATAAATAAGGAAAGCATAGATTCAATTGCAGCTGTTTCTATTTTACTCTCGCAGTTGTTTTTATTTTATTATGTTTCTATTTTATTCATTTCTGCATTAATATCTAACAATTACTTTCAAAAAGATTTCTAACACTGTCTTGTACCTATTTTAAACTCTAGTTCCTTACCTATTGAGATGTTGTTCTTTTCACCATTTTCAAATTGTTTAGTGACTAAGTTTTCTGAATTACTAAGGTTTTTAAGTTATTTCAACTTTTATTCTAAATATTTTGTTTTTTCACATAAAATATGAAAAATCTAACAATATTTCTTCACATTCGTGGATATTAGAGGTAGTTAGCCATCCTAACAGAAGGCCGCACTCCAAAAAAACTCAAATCTCAAACTCTTGACCTCCCCCTAACCAAAAGAATATATGTAGGTCTTACCAATTAAGCTACTCCTCCGAGCAAGACTAAATTGGTTGTTTGACCGATAAAGAAATAATTTAAGCCTTTGACCATCTTGCTACGCGCTTTCTGTGTTACAAACAATATGACTACATTTGACTATGTATAAAACATTTTTCTATAGAATTTTTATCCAAAATCCTGTGGTTGGGAAATAGGGGAATACTTTGAGTCTTTGACCTTCTGGTAGGAGCTTTCTGTGTTACAAACAGTATCACTACCCATGACTAAAATACAAACCGAAGAATACATAGAGGTCTAGCTGGTATTGTACTTAAATCTACCTTTAAAGGTCTGGCTGAGACTTTTACCGTGATTAACTGTTACGGTCCCTATGTACATAGAACTATCTTTTGGAACAGCTTGGTGTCTCGTGGGCTTCTGGGATTGCCTAATTTACTCTTGGTTGGGGATCTCAACTTCACTTTATCCTCTGCTGAAGTATGGGGGCATAAAGCTAGGTTGGATCCTTTGGCATCTTATTTTTCCGAGCTCATCTCTGGTAACAAGTTGGTGGATCTTTCAATGGACCCCTCTGCCCCTACCTGGAGAAACAGGCGCTCTGGGGATGCGGGCATTTGCAAAAGATTGGACAAGTTCTTGTTATCTGAGTCTCTTCTTCCTTCATTTTCCTACTTTAGGAACTAGGCTACTCCAACTGATGTATTAGATCATTACCCCATATGTTTGGAATGGGGCCCAAAAATCCGTGCTCCCTGCAGGCCCTTCAAATTTAATAGAGCTTGGCTGTTAGAGGAGGATTTTAACCATTTGGTCTCGTCCTCCTAGAAGGCTTCTTTGGAGTTTACGAATCTCTGCCATATGGATTTACTTACCCACAGGTTACGTAGACTTAAAGGCTATGTGAAGGAATGGGAAAGGACTAAAAATCTTGAAAGGAGGCAGCAGATACTGGATATATATATTGGAATTTTGGACTTATTATTGAATGGCTATGGTATTCTATCGGCACCTAATAAAATTAAATGGGATGCTCTTCAAGAAAAGAAAAGTAAATATTGGGCCCACGAGATCACGACTCACAGGTTGAAGGGTAGGGTTTTGTGGTTAAAGGAGGGGGATGCAAACACGATATTTTTTCACTCCTTTGCATCTGCTAGAAGGAATTCTAATACCATTTGGTCTCTAAATGACCAGGATGGTAACTCTGTATTGGAGGACTTGGCACTTAAGACAC
Organism: Pseudotsuga menziesii; assembly: GCA_001517045.1. Classification (NCBI taxonomy): domain Eukaryota; kingdom Viridiplantae; phylum Streptophyta; class Pinopsida; order Pinales; family Pinaceae; genus Pseudotsuga; species Pseudotsuga menziesii. Next base: position 56,886 of record LPNX010333831.1, on the reverse strand, counting down.
TTGGCAAAGAGCATTTCAGTAACCTTTTCTCTGATGATAAGTCCTCTGATATTGTTGATCAACTGAATGTGGTCAGACTCTTCCCGCACATGACTACTGATGATGATATTAATTGTTTCATTAAGCCTATATCGAGCCCAGAAGTTGAAGCTGTGCTCAGGGGGTTTAAGAAGGATAAGAGTCCTAGGCCTGATGGGTGGCCTATTGAGTTTTTTCTAGCTTTTTTTGATTTGGTGGTGGAGGAGTTGGTACTAGCTGTGGAACAAGCGAGATTACAGGGTAAAGTCACGGATGCCTTAAATTCTACTTTTTTTACCCTGATTCCTAAATGTGAAAAGCCTTTAACCTTTGCTGATTTCCGGCTGATCTCCTTATGTAACCTAGTCTACAAGATTATTTCAAAGATTTCTGCTATCAGACTTAAGCCTATCTTAAACCGCTCCCTTTCTCCTCATTAATTTGGCTTCCTCAAGGACATACAGATTACTGAACTGGTGGGTATTACCCAGGAACTTCTGCACTCAATCAAGACTAAAAATTCAAATACCTTGGTTTTAAAATTGGACCTTGTAAAAGATTTTGATAGAGCCAACTGGACCTTTATCAGATTGCTGCTCATTCAGATTGGTATCCCTCTTATGGGTGTAAATTGGATTATGGGTTGTGTCATGAGCTCCTATCTCGCTGTATTGGTAAATGGGACACCCTCTGATTTCTTTTCTGTCTCTAGAGGGCTGCGTCAAGGATGCCCTTTATCCCCCCTCTTATTTATCTTGATTATGGAGGGTCTCAGCCGCATTATTTTGGAAGCACAGCATAATGGGTTGATCATGGGTTTTCAGTTCTCTCCTCATTTGTCCTTAACGCACCTGTTTTTCGTGGATGATGTTATTCTTATAGGGGTTAGCACTATTGATGAATGGAGTGCTTATAAAGGTGCTCTTGATTTATTTTGCAGGGTATCTGGGATGTCTGTTAGCCCTTTAAAGTCTTCTTTCCTCTACCAGAATGTAGATTCTATGTTCAGAGGTAAACTTGTTGAACTATTTCCTTTCAAGATGGACCCTATTACTGTGGGTTTCAAGTACTTGGGCTTCAATCTTAAACCTTTGGGATACCACACCTCGGATTGGAGATGGCTTATCCATTTATTTGAAAGAAATATTCATAACTGGACTTACAGGTATCTTTCACTTGGTGGCAGAGTGGTCCTCATTAGAGCTGTGCTAACGGGGTTGGATGTCTATTGGTTTTCTTTGGCAAGATGTCCCATATCTATACTAAATGCACTGCGCAAACTTATTTTTACTTTTCTTTGGGGATCCTCTGTTAGACACAAGCTCTCCCATCTGGTCAACTCGGAAACTCTTTCCCTACCTTTTGAATTTGGTGGTTGGGATATCAAGAACCTTGAATGGTTTGGTATTTCACTGAGACTCAAGAGCATGTGGCATCCACTTACTGGTAGTGGGATCTGGAGCTGGATTATTGCACATAAATACTTAAAGAATAGACCTCTTGAAGATTGGATTCGTGGTCGGACGTTTAGTATTGTTGGTACTTCTTATTTTTGGAATGGGTTTATCAGAATATTTGAGTGGATTACCTATCAGCTGGGATGGAAGGTGGGTAATGGATTAAAAATCAGGGTGGGCATTCATCCCATTGCTGGGCTCAACTCACAGTACATTCTATCTAAGGAGCTCAGGGAATATCTCACTGACCTGGGGATTACCTATCTTGCACAAGCCCAAAATCAGGATGGTTGTGGCTTGGATGGGACTGTTTGGTACACTGCCTCGGACCTGCTATTGGGAGGAGATTGGGCTGCTCAGTGGTCCTCTTATGTAAAAGGACTGTCACATGGGGGTATTAGGATCGGACATTCTGAGGACAGGCTGTTATGGATGTTTGATGAACAGAGGGGTAAGGTGACAACCGAGAAAGCTTATGATTTCATTGTCTCATATCACAAGTCTGTTCTGGAAAATGATATCATGATGAAGGTTTGGTACTTTAAAATTCCCCTTAAGATTAAATGTTTTGTGTGGCTCACTTGCAATAAGAAAATAAGTACTCGAGACAATTTGAGCAAAAAAGGTTGGAGCGGACCTAATAGATGTTCTCTGTAAAGAGGAGGCAGAGTCGGTTGAACACCTTTTTGTTAGCTATCGTTTTCTGAAGGAGGTGATCGGTGGACTCATCTGTATTCTTAATGTGCACATACATTGGAATGCCTCTACTTTTCTGGAAAATTTATCATATTGGGTAACACAGAAGGGTATTTTACTGTATCTTCCTATTTTCATCATTTGGAATATTTGGAAGGCTAGAAACCGTTTATGTTTTGATGATCAGGAACCCAAATTGAACAGTCTGTTATATTTTATATATGATGATGTTATGACCTTTAAGCCTCCTCTGATTCACAAGCATAGAAATAGGAACATTGGGAAGCCTCCTACTTCTGTGTATCCTATGATCTTTTTTGATGGTGCTGCTGCAAATAATTTGGGTGGAGCGGGTATCTGTATTTGGCTGAATGAACAACACCTTCTTGCTTTCAAGCTCGGATGTGGCAACTGCACAAATACTAGAGCTGAGCTCTTAGCACTCTGGGCATCACTACGGGTCGCCAAGGATATTGGGTTACCTTACCTACATATCTTTGGCGACTCCTCTGTGATTATGGACTGGGCTAAAAATGAATCTACACTGGATATGGTGAATCTTGAGGCCTGGTGCTTCAACACTAGAATTCTCATGTCCTCTTTTACATGGGTGGATTTCAGTCATGTTTATAGGGAACATAACAGGAGGGTAGACATCTTATCCAAGGAGGGATTGCATTTGGCGCCGGGCCATCTCTTACGTACTGAATCTTTTGGGAACGAGATTATTGGGGTTAACTCATCACAGCTCTTTTAGAATATGCTCATTCTATTACAGTTGATCTCACTTGATTCATTGAGATACTATCAGGTTTTGTTGAGCAAGCTACTACACGATATAAGAGTCATTTTCCCTCCTTGGATCAGATTTCTGGGCTCCTGTTATTTTCTCTAGGAACATAGATGACTGTATGAGACAGCCTTCCTATGAGAGGGATCTTATTGTAGTGATCCCCAAGTGCTTTGAGCAACTCTGAAATTTCTGTGAGTATCTATTTGTATCTTATTTGTGTCTTTATGTATGTTTGGATAGGCTTTATTGGTGAATTGTTGTACTTTCCGTGGTGGCATATCTGAAATATCTTGAAGATGTAAAAGGTTCCTTTGATTCATTGAATACCAAGGAATGATTTTTTGGACTCGAAAAAACTGGAGAATACAAATCATTATCTAAAAATAAATTGCGATCCATGCAAAAGTGTGTTTGGCGGAACCAATTATTTATGCAGTTTGGGAATGTTGAGTGATCCCGATAAGTTGACGAACCCGCAAATTCTTATTTTTAAACATCGAGATTTGATAATAAAAGGTTAATATGTTATTTATGTGCAAATGCGATATTTATTTGTTTGATAAGTCTTTACATGGATATTCGGTTTTATTCTAAGGTTTAAAATGATTTTATATAATTCAAATAAACAATTATAAAACAAAATATAAAATAAAACTAGTAGCTACAATACAAGACAATCAGTTTAGGTATTCGCCTATATGCTTAAGATAGATGAAAACAGGTACTGAGGAATATATAAAAGGTTATTGGAATTAAATATGGAGAACAAGTAATGAGGTATTTATATAAGGTTTATATCAGTGAACTTATGGCATGTGAATACAGATCACAAGTTAAACTGTTATATTAGTTTTAGAAATGCCTCAAGTGTACAGTTGGATCTGGCATTGGATGAAAAATCCACCAAAAAATAATCTTTCACAAAAATGAATAAAGATGTGCGATTGGATCTGTTTTTGAATGAGAGATCCAAGAAAGAACTTCCATTCTTACGGGAAAACCAATTTTTTTTGTAAAAGATGCATAAAATCAATTATATTGCATGTCACAAGAAAGGCGATCTATAAATTTCATTACATTTCATGGCACAAGAAAGGTGATCTGATAGACTAATCACAGCCTACGGGGAAATAAATTCTAGAACACGGAGATACAGAAATAAGACGCTCATAACTGTACTAAAGATGTAACTCCAAGGGGCATTGAACACGAAGGTCTGAATCTTTGAACTTGAATGTCGTTCTTGCTGGACCTGAATCTATTTACAGCTGGTAACAGCATTTAAATAGTCCTTGGGATAAAGTATTCATTAAATGTCATAGATTGGTACACATTCGAATAGTGAAAATTATTTGGTATTTGGTAGAGTTGGATCTCAAGTAGCTTAAGATTCAATGTTCAGCTCATTAAATAGGTTGCACTCTGCTATGCTGTATATTGATGGTTATTGATAAACTCCACTATTTTTTCTTAACAGGATTGCAAAATCTAGTAATGGAAGAGCACTTGATGGACCTAATGGTTAAGAATATGTGTTATCTCCCTAAAAGTTGTAGGTTCAAAACCCAGGGGATAGGGTTGCTTTAGTAAACCTCATTAAATAAGTTGCATTCTGCCATGCTGTATATTGATGGTCATTAATAAACTCCACTATAAGTTCCACTTTTTTTTCTCCACAAGATTGCAAAGTTCAGTGATGGAAGAGCACTTGAATGAACCTAATGGTTAAGAATATGTGTTATCTCCCTAAAGATTTTAGGTTTAAATCCCAAGATATAGGGTTGCTCATTGTCCTATTGTAACAAGAAAAATAAACCACATAATATATATATAACTTATACTTACAATAGGTTCCAACTAAAGAAAAGGTTAACGGGACCCAAGCAGGCGCTGTGGTTGATCCAGGGAACATGGTCAACAAAGAACTCTAGTGACAACTCTTTCCGGCAACTCCCTTCATTCATTCAGGTAAGCCCTATTATAATTGCAATGGTGTATGGAAATATAACATGCCAGAATACATGGAAAGAGTTACCGGTTCAATGGTAGTTTTCAAAAAGAAGATATACATAATAAATTCCTTGAGTTTCAAAATATCCAATACTCTGAGCATAATTTGGGTATAAGAGCTTTTTTTCATTGGCCCTGTAGTAGTTTGGCTTACATAAAATTGTATGGTTAAAAATACAATGATAATTTTAGAAAAGGAACTTAATGACAAGTTTATGCTTTGCTTCCGGAAAAAAAAAACACTATGTAAAAAGTGGATTCATTGAAAAGAGCATGGAAACTGGTCATATTTGCTGCGAATAAGCTTGGATCTACGGCTGCAAAGACGGCTTTTAGTTCCAGCGATACTGGTGCTTCTTTCTAAGACCGTTCCGCATCCAACACTTGGCCCTAACTCGTAATGGACAATTGAAGGGTTCACGCTAGCGATCTTCAGCTGTGATAAATAGATAACACTAAGACATGTTTCTGAATTCAATCTTAAGAGAAACCTGGTTTAAATCGGAGTAAGCTATTTACGAGACGATTTGCATTTGGGCTCACCCTACGCCCTTTTTCGGTGAGATCAGAGGCCCATTGGATTTTGCTTCTTCTCCTGGGTTGGCCAAACTGCTAAACAAATATTACTTTAAGTTAGATAGAGAATGAGTTGCAGACAGTAGAGAGTTGTCAAGGATCATGCCTAGGCTGTCAAAGTATCTATTCATATTGAAAACTGTTGATATATTTCAATGTCCTTTCTCTTCTTTTCTTATGAACTGTTGATATATTCAATGTAAACTTTAGGATTTACAAATGAGAACTGGGTATTTATCTACTTTTTTAAATATTTGATTTTGATTACAGCCGTGACAATCCCATTGCAGCGTTCATGCACCAACAAACTTTGGGATTTACAAATGAGAATTAGGTATTTATCTACCTTTTTAAAATATTTGATTTTGATTACAGAGATGACAATCCCTTGCAGATTGCTTACTCCTTGTGAATCCAATGGCAGCACATGGATTTTTAACCATACATAAAGAAAAAATAGTTAAACTTACACTTTTTATTTGAGTAAACAATTGATGATTGATATTTGAGTGAACAATTGATTGTACACTCATAAGATCCAATGATTCTCTTACCTATTTTGATAGTAGACAAAGACATATTTTATTTTAGTCTTTAAACCATAAAAAAAAATATATGCTAGATTTAAATTTATTCTAGCAACATTGTTACCAAAGGCCATATCCCATATTCTAAAATACATAACATACATTTTAATCTATGTTTTTCATATATTAAGATAATCATGTAAATCTAATGAAGATAATTGTGCTTGTGTGTTATTCAGTAAACAAGGTAGACATTTTAACTTTGTTAAAATTAAATGAAATGAGAGAAAGCTAACAAATAAATTGGTTAGTGAATGCATAACATATTGGTTTTAATTAATTAATTGTCAAGTTTTAACAAAGTGTTAGGCTGCATGAAACTCTAAGTAGTTTTCTACTTTCTAAGGCTCATTACACCTAAAAAATCCATCAATAAGCTCTACATGACCTACACCACCCAAAGACATACCTTTCACTACCCTCATTTCACCCCACACCCTTGCAAAGGCTCAAAAACATGAAAATGGCTTAAAAACCCCTAAAAAGAGCCAAAATAGCTCTCATAGGGGCTAAAACCTCCAAATGGGGGCTAAAAACCCTCAAATGAGCTTAAAACCCCCAAAAGAGCTAAGAATTGGGCGAAAGGGGGTTAAATCCCAAAAGATGGGCTAAAGCCCTCACCAATGGCTTAAAACCCTAAAAGCTCATGAAAAAACTATAAATAGAGGGGTGGGGGTCACTCTAAAAACACTCATTCTCTCCCTCTCATTATGCTGCCCGTGTGAGTGCCTTGAAACCCTTTTCCTCTCAAGTCATTCACCCCCCTCTCCTCCATAGCTCCACAAGCCAAGACTCCATCCCATTGAGAGGTGCTTCCAAAGCTAGGGCATGGTGGCCTATTTCCACAAAGACGGTATAACTATGTTTCTTTCATTATAGTTTTAGTTTTCTAACTCATTTTGTTTTCTTACTCATGGTTTGTTGCAGGTTGTCCATTGATTGCTTATAGACATCTCTTGTTTTCTAACCATTTCGTCGAGGGTTTCCATGGCTCAAAGATAATGTTTCTTTACAGGTTTTCTTCCACTCACAAGAACCCTACCCTTCCATCTTCCCGAGTATCGCCGCCAAACTGTAGTAGGGATTTCGCCCTAGCTAAGAGCAGGAACGCTACCTTCCGTCTATAGGACGGAAGGGTAGGGTGCATATGGATGGAAAAAAACCATGCAAAGAAATGTTAGCTCTGAACCATGAAACCCTGTAGGAAACTTGTTAGAAAAATGAGAGATGGCTACAAGCAATCAGTGGATAACATGCAACAAACTATGAGCAAATAAACCTGCAAGTAAAAACAATCTATAAAATTACATTACCAACAAAAAACACATGGTTATACCTTTAGCCATTATGGAAATGGGCCACCATGCCCCAGCTTTGGAAACACCTCTCTATGAAATGGGCTTTTTCCTTATGGGCTAATGGAGCAAATGAGAGAGAAGGGTGAATGGCTTGAGAGATGTGGGTCTCAAGGCACTCACATAGGCAGCATAAAGATAGGGAGATGATGAGTGTTTTGAGTGACCCCACCCCTCTATTTATAGTTTTTCTTTGAGATTTTAAGGTTTTAATCCCTTTAGTTTTCTACTTTCTAAGGCTCATTTAGCTTGCTAATGAAAACAAGGAATAAATTAAAGTTTTGATAACGTGCTTCAGAAACAATGAACTCGGTTGATAAATAATCACGAAGCTATCCACTTGCTAGGTAGTTTTGAGAAATGTTAACACAAATCAAAAGAGATAATAAACATTATTAATGCTTAGGTGAAAAACAAAGATTACCTTGTTTCGGGAAGCTATGCTCAGAAGGAAATAAAGTAGTGACTCCGACCTTAGTGGAGACCCCATTAGATTCACAAATGAGTGTTGCAACATCGTGCGGATATTTTCAGTCACATTGTCTTTCCGAGTCCAGATTGTCCACTCACACTTTCATTTACATTAATTATTTGCGTTTCTGTAAGGAGGCGGTTCTACTATAATCCTAATTGCTTACCATGGAAAAAAGGGGTTGTACTCTAATTTTTCATTTTGAATCTTCATTATATTACTTAGCAGGGAAGAAAGTTGTTCTACTCTAATTTTTCATTTTGAATCTTCAATCTTTTAAGAGTGAATTTGAATGTCATTCTATTTTTAAGTCATAGGTGTATATATCTTAGAATTTTCGGGTGGACTACCATTTATCAGTTTTCATCTACCGATGAGAATGACTCAAGTGTACTGTCAAGATTGATTCTATGGGCGTTGTCCAAGATTAAACAAGAATGAGACAAGTGTATTGTCTAGATTTATTCTATGAGCTTCGTCCAAAATTAATAATTAATAATTTCAAAAAAATAAAAAAATACCTTAATTAAAATGTGATAAGTAGAGTTAGTGATAGTTGTAAAAATTAAAATTACAATTACATGCTTAACTCCAACTATTACCTTAACTCCAATGATTCTAGAACTATTAGCTTAACTTAAGCTCTAATCACAATTATATTGAATTATTAGATACAACTATGAGCTTAACTGCATTAAGGATACAACTATTAGCTTAAATTCAACTCCAATCATGACTTTATATTGGATTATTAGATACAACTACTAGCTTAACTACATTAAGGATAGAACTATTAGCTTAAATTCAACTCCAATCATGACTTTTGTTTGAAGTGCATTTGCTCATCTATTAAGTTTTAAATTAACTATTACTAATTAACTCTAATGATTGTACCAAACTTCAACTTTAATGATGCTTGTATTGGATAACTATTAGCTTAGTCTAGCTAAAGTGCAGTGGTGTAAAGCCAAACTCCTAATAAAATTGTTCCAACTCCTAATAAACTCCTCCAAACTCCTAATAAACTCCTCCATGTTAATAAACTCCAGAAGTTGTACATCTATACATTTGGCTTCTAGGTTTTCTATATAAATATTAATTAGTTTTTCCAACTCTTTTATAAAGGAGGTGATTACAACGTTCTTGGGGATGTAACTATGTTCTTTAAAATTAACAAGGAAAATTTTCATTAGAACAATTATTGTGAAAATCAAGATGGTTATTTCTTACTTCTTTTAAGCTGTGATTTTATAATCAAAGATTATTTGTATTTGTCAATGTATAGCTAATAATCTCAAAAATCAATTCTTTTTATTTAGAGTTCTCATCGTTGTAAAAAGGGCATTTTTTTTAACATTGCGATCTTTGTAAATCTGGTAATCTTCATTCTTGAACTGTAAATTTTTTTAAAAATCTACTTGAAGTTGAATTTAGATCTATGAATTTTTCGAAAAATCTACTTGAAGCTGAATTTAGATCTATGAAGTGAGTTGACAAAGTATTTTTTTTGGCCGGTGTTGAATTAATCTTAGTTTTCTCTGTACTACAATTTTTTTTTCTCTAAGTTTTTGCTTGCAGCGCCCTCAATTGTGGTGTTTCCAAATATCTGTCCGTTTGAAGATATGCAAACTGCTACAACAATCCCAATCCTTCTATGCGCTGCATCTGGTGCTCCAGGAATTAACGAATTCTCGTCTCCTCTTGTTGTGAAAACACAATTCCACACATCCGGTGAGAGCGATCAACCCCATGTGACTTCCAATCGGTGTTTCCCAACGTAGCGGTGGATTCAATCCATTCAGACTAATTCCTTGCAATCAACATATGAATTCTCTTAGCCATCACCAAACATCGACCACATCTTTGCAATCACTATTAAATATGGTGTTTACAGTGACCACATCTTTGCAATCACTATGAAATAGGGTGTTTACACTGCAATTAGCTATCCAACCATATAAACAATCTTGGATTAGCTATCCAAGATGATAAGTGTGTGATCCAATCCAAAAAACATTCACACAGCCTCTTTGAGATATGAGGTCTATCGCCCATATCGACCATCGATTTGGTTGCCAAAAACAAAACAATGTGTTACAACTCTCGCTCCAACTGTCAATTTTTTTTTTGTTTCGTCATTTCCTTACAGTTACAATGTTGGGTGCATCCATGAAAAAAAACGAGGTCATTCAGGCGCTATGCTTTGAGCTTCAGTATTTGAAACGTCGTTTGAAGTTCAGCCATTATATCCCAACCTCAGCCTCAACCTCAACTTATGGAAAATAATAATGGTAACGGAGGATCAGATGCTCAGCCTCGACATATGGAAGATAATGAAAAACATAACGATTTAGAACCTGTCATTAAAGTTTGAGACGTTGAATCTGAACCTCAACATCAACCTATTGAAGAAAATGAAAAAAATTGCAAATTAAAATCTACCATTAATGTTTCTGCAACTAATGATGGGGTTTTTACGTTTAAGGCAATTCTTTCGAAGGATACAGCCGTTGGAGTAGGCAAAATAATCCATGGAAGTTGGAATAGACGACACAGTAATTGAAAAGAAATAGTGTAACACCTGCGCACACTAGAAGACGAGCTCCGGATTCGACTAAAACCCTAAATGTAAACCCTAAATGGAGGGCACGCATTATCTACAATACACGTTTCCTTTTGGTGGTTCCAACTTACTTTGCAGTTTTAAGGTTTGTAAAGTTTCAAAATTTTGGGGTTAAAGTTGTCGAGGGACATACTTTTTTTTAGGAGAAAGTGAATTATGGATTTTGATTTAAAAAAATTAAATTAATATATATATATATGTAGTTTATATCGGTGGTGTGGGGTTGAGTTTTTATGTAAGTATGTTTTTTTTATATTTTTTTGGGGGTGAGGCTTAGACTCAAGCTAGAACTAAAAAAATATTTATAACTTTTTATGTTATTTTTAGAATATATTTAATATTTAATTATCAAGGTGTATATATCTTAGAATTTTGGGGTGGACTATCATCTATGGGAGAGATTGTCCACATTGACTCTATGGGCATCCTCCAAGATTAAAGGAGAATAAGACAAGTGTACTCTCCAGATTGATTCTATGGATGTCGTCCATAAAAATAGCTTAATTAACATGTGATAAGTACTCCAACTATTATATTATTACATACAACTACGAGCTTAACTCCATCCATTATTACATCTAACTAGTAGCATAATTCCAATGATTCTAGAATTGTTAGCTTAGCTTAAACTCTAATCACAATTATATTGGTGAACAATTAGCTTAACTATTAGATACAACTATTAGCTTAACTCCAATAATTCTACAACTATTAGCTTAACTGCAAGTGTAATCACTTAAGGCCTAGTCCAAGTGCATTTTGTAAATTTTCCTTTAATATTCAACTATGGCTAAACAATGCATGCAAAATATCAAGTGATAACCACACATGAATAACTTTTACACTATGTTGCGGAATATAAACTCAGAAATAAATCGCAACATCACATCACAATATTGACACTATTATTTTGGGCATGGAAACCACTCGAAAAACCTAAGATGGGAAAACCAGTGCAGTAGTCAAATATAGATTTTATTATGAAAAAATATGGAACTTTTAGAATCACTACAAATTCACCCAAACATGGCGAATGCGGCAACGAGAAGAATCACTCGGAAAATTCTAGCTAAACCTCAACACCCTCTTGTGTGAGTGTACGACCCAACTGTACGAAGCTCGATGATCGTGCTTCTCACTCCTCCATCTTCTCAACTAAATCCTCTGTCGCACTTTCTCTTCCTATCTGTATCTTGTCTCCATGAAAACACAAGTGTGTGTTCTCTCCACCAATTGATCTCTCTTTTATAACTTTAGGTAAAGCAAAAACCCTAATTTAACTTTCACTTTAGCTAGTGCTAAAGAAAAAACCCTAATTTAAGTCTTCTGCATGCAAGAACACATGCATGCACGAAGACATTCATTGTTGCTACTAGTTTAACACTCCCTCTCAACAAGGAAGGGATTCAGTAGCAACCCCAACTTATACTTGAACTTCACAAAACTCTTTCTCCAAAGTTCCTTGGTGAAAATGTCTGCCACCTGCTCATCTATTTGTATGTACTCCAACCGAATTATTCCCCTCTTAACACAATCTCTCAAGAAGTGGTATCGGATGTCTATGTGTTTTCTTCAGTCATGCAACACTAGATTCTCACATAGCCTCATGCCACTATGATTGTCACAGTGAACTACTATAGCCTCTATCTCACACTCGAACAACCTTGCAAGTAACTTCCTGAGCCACATACCCTCACAAGAAGCCATGTTGGCTTCCATGTACTCAGCGTCTGCCGAGATCAATGCAACTGCTACTTCCTGTTGAACCAAGAGACAACCCCTGACCCAATGCTGAAACAGTAACCTGAAGTACTCTTCTGGTCCTCTACACATCCTTCCCAGTTAGCATAGGTGAAATATGCTAACTGTACACTCCCCGTGCGCTCATAAACTTATCCATACTCCACTATACCTCCTGTTAACCAAAAAATCCCCCACTTAGCTCTCAATGGCCTACACCACCCAAGGACACCATCTGACGACCCTCATATCACTCCATTAGACCCCCACACCCTCAAAATAGCTAAAGGATGAAGAAAAGGTCTTAAAAACCACAAAAAGGAGCCCAAGATAGTCTCATAGGAGCCAAACCCCCCCAAAAGGGACTAAAACCCTAAAAGGAGCTAAAGTTAGTGCAGAATGGGCTAAAAGCCCCAAAAAGGGGCTAAAGCCCTGACCAAGGGCTTAAAACCCTAAAACCCCTTGAAAAAGATATAAAAGGAGGGTGGGGAGTCACTCTCAAACAACTTCTCCCTTGCATATTGTTATGCTCCCCGTGGATGCCTTGAGACACCTTTTCCTCTCAAGCCACCCACTCCCTCTCCTCCATTTCCATTGAGCCAAAGCTTCCCATCCAAGAGAGGTGCTTCCACAAGCTAGGGCATGGTGGCCCATTTCCACCAAAGAGAAGGTATAACCATGTTTCGTGTTTTGTTTCTTAGTTTCTTAGTTTTCTTTGCTTGATAACCCTTATTTCATTTGCAGGTTTATGTTTAATATTGTTTTGCAGGTTATTGTAGCTTAATATTTGTTTGCAAGTCTTTGGAGGCAGAACCCTAACTTGTGTTTGTAGAGGGGTTTACCATTGCTTCTATCTTCTTTCTATTCTTAGCTTAGTTTACTGTTCTGTCTATTTACCTTACGTTTTAATTTCTGCATTTACCCACTAGCAGGAACCTACCTGAGGCTACGCTTCTGTCCTATAGATAGAAGCGAGCCATTCCTACCCCTGTAGTAGGGAGAAATCTCTGATACAGAACTGGAGACCATACCACGTTGATCCCACAAGATCCCTGGTCCAAATTTTTAATTTTCAAGTTTTTAAATTTGTTTCCCTAGTTTTAAAAAATTTCTGTTAAATCCACTTTAGATTCAGTTTATTTTCTATTTTCAGTATAGCCGAAGCCTCTCCTAGGAAAAACCGAGTCAGATTGGCCATTGCACAAGTTACTGTCAGCGAGATCTGACTCTGCCTCACAAAAAACCCCAAATCCAGGCCAGGGTTCTCTTATCGGGGCCAAAAGTGAGAGCGGGGCGCATTTAATGGGCAAATAGGTGCACCCAGGGCGCACTTAATCCCTCGATAAGTGTGACTTCAACCCAGAAAATCATTCCGTGACTGTTTCTGCATTCTGTGCGACCCCCTCGCCTGTTTCTGAAAAAATCTCATGGCCCCCTTGCCAGATTTGATTAGAAATGTGATGTCTGTCAAATAGAACTTTAATTTCAGTTTAATAGCCGTTAAATTTCAGTTTTATAGGACTGACAGTGCGGCTCAGCTGCCTCTATCCAGCACTGCAAGTCAATTTTAGTTTCTGTTTTAATTTTCTGCAATTTCTTTCATAAACAATGTGTAGATGCTAAGTAAATGTTAAATGGATTAATCAAATGAACCTAGCCTAACTAAAATCAACCTAAAATTAACTGTCTTGCTTCCCCTTCCTCCTCTACCGATTCATCATGCTCCAAGGTATTCTGGGATACGACGAAGGCCAAGCTCGTACAGATCTAGGCACTCCACTATATTGTTCCAAGCCATTAAAACCGGATGACCTTGAAGGTAGAGGGGTTAGAGAAAGAGGGCTTCTCATGGCGCTAAGCATCCTCCATATTGACCAACCTTGCATCTGGGAGGTGACCTGAGGATCTACGGATGGGCATAGTCCCATTGTGTTGAGAGCCTAACACCTTCTCTTGGTTGAAGAGGAATATCAGTGTGAGGTAGACATCTAGTTAGGCCATACACATTCAGGGTTAAAAATTGTATTTGTTCACACTTTCTGATTATTCAAATGCATGCTTACACAATGACATGAACTCTACCATGATGAAATCATAAACCATTTGTAGCTACCAAATACTAGAAACACAAACAAACAGATACACCATACCAACTAATTAACCCAACTCAGTTCATGACGTTGAGTGAGCCTTACAATTTACCAATTTACACTAAGTACAAATAACTCTGCGTTCTTTGAGGACATAAGTCCCTAACTGCTTCAACTGTGGGAAGTACTTGGGATCTACCCAGAAACTCATTGTGAGGAGTACCACAGGAACCCCAAATTAGCTCGCCGTTGAGAGGAATTGCCAATCGAAACGGGAAACAACCCCTTGTGATTGAGTAGAAACACGTGTGAGGAACAATCCAAGCGTTGTCTCCTGGCAGTCTTGGTGGTCGAGTGACCACCTACAGCCAATAAGAAGCCACTTAAACCGGGGTCCAAACATCATTCCCACCAGTTTCATACATAAAAACACAATTGATCCTCCACGCTCTTCCTCACGCCTAAGAGGCTAACCACCACCATTTGGAACACTCAATCGACACCGTCAAAACTGTTCTCAGCGATCTCCCACACCATCAGAAGGCCACGCAGCCTCTGATTCTGATTCAGACCCATATCATTCTGAACCAGACCTCCATACCGCACCATTAAGCCCCATGGCTAGTTCTAACCCAAATCCATTTTCTGGCATAACCTTAGCAAGTGGACCCATGTCCACATCCCAACCTATCACTCACAAACTCACAAGTGGCCCAAGCACAATTATGCAAATTGTCATCAGTCAGCTGCCACCACCTGTAGTGACCAGCCAAGCTGGCCCACTGGCAGCACATGGGGGTAGTGGCCCCTCCACCTACACTGCCCCTTCTACCACACACAGGGGCAGTGGACCTCCCACTTACATTGCCCCTACTGTCATGCATGGGGGAAATGTCCCTTCCACCCACACTGTCTCTCCCACAACACTTGGGGGCATTATCCCATCCGCAATGGTGCCACCGCAAGCACCCCCAACAATGCAGATGCATTATGCACCTGCAAACCCCACCACCATCGCAGCCCCATCCCACATCAACTTGGGGTCAAATCTTCCATTCATGTGGTTCGTCTTAACTTGCCTAACTTGGCCAGATTAACAAATGACCCCATTCACCATCAAGCCCTTTAGCCTCCAATGCCAACTAAGCTGCCATCAAACATCACCAGTTTTGAAGGCAAAGCAGGTGAATGTCCCCAAAACCACATAATGGCATTCCATCTATGTTGCTCATCCAACAACATCATAGACGACTCCATCCGGCTGAGGCTATTCCAACGCACCCTTACAAGCGTTGCGGCGAAATGGTACATTGAGCTGCCACAAGCCAAGTACCTGGACTTCAACTCCCTAGCCTTCATGTTCTTACAATATTTCCAACTCCCTATTAGATATGATGAACGGGTGGAGATCCTGCTATCATGCCGTCAAAGCACTGCCACTCATATAACTGACCATATCCATGAGTGACAGCGATGCCGTAGCTTATGTAAAATCCAACTTGACGACAGGATCTTCTTGCATTGGTTTCTTAAGACCTTGCTCCTGGCCATAGCAAATGATGTCGCATCCGAACATCCCTAATCCGAAGAAGAGGCCATACTGAAGGCCCAACAGTTTGACCTTATCTATGCTCAGTCTGGATACCTGTACACCGTAATTCCAGACGCTCCACGGTCGAGTACCTCCTACTGTGATGCACTGGTGGAATCCCATGCTGAGGACGACATCATAGGATCAGTCTCCCAACAGCCACTGCCTCGACTGACACCACCTACTGTTACACCACAACCAAGCAACACTGCTAGTGTTGCTTACCAGAACCAAGCTATGGACTACGCAAGAATGATGTCTCAGTCCAAAGCAACAACTTCCTATGCACAGCCTGCACCACCGTAGTAGGATTAGGCCATGGCTTGGCACCACCACCCCCACAAATCTACTATGCACAGCCAGTACAACCAGTTCAAGCCCCCGCCCCCACTCCACCCACTCCATTGGGACAAGTGTTCGCACAACAAAACTGTCCCAACCAACCTGCCCCCACCAATCAACAAGGGAAAGCTCAAAATAACCGGCCCTGCAACCAAGGAAATAACCAACTGCAGGGAGGCGGTCAACAACCGAACCCTCCCAACAATGTCGCAGGAAATCGGCCAGCCCAAAACCCCCCACGACATAATGCACCAAGACGCAATGCCCAGTTGCGCTCTAACCAACCGTGCACACTCTGTGCTGTTTATGGCCACTACACATTCGAGTGTCCCCTCATGGCTAGCGCTGAGCAGCCCATTCAAAATGAGGCCCAACAGGCCGCCAATGCAGTGAATCAATCCCAACCCAACCCGAAATCACAAGGACCTCCCCCCATGGTGCTTTAGAACCCACTACCAGTCCAAAGATTGGTGGCAATGACACCCCCTCCCCAGGTCAATCCCAATGCTCCGGGGGCACCTCCCACTGCCAAAATAGGTGTTCACCACCTACTAGCCATGACGACTAAAGAGGTAAACTTACAAACTATATGGAATCAATACGGTACCACCACCGAACTCGCTGACACATCAAGGGCATCCAAGTCTAAGACAGTCAACCTGTCTCTTCAGTTACCCCCATTTTTTTCCCCCATGTACGCAGAATTGCCAATAATGCCATGGCTAGAGCTGTAGTCAGCTATACCATTATGGATGATTTGTCCCAAACGCCATCCACCATGTCCGCTCTTGAGGTGCTTAAAATGTTCCCAACACAGCGGAAAGCCTTACTAGCCTCCCTTGGGGCATTAGACCCCTCTGACTCCAAGTTGATCACATTCGACACAAACAACAGGGAACCGCGCATGCCCTCGACCATCGCCTTCCAAATCCTAGTGTCCATATGGAATTTGGTAGTGCATCGATGCATAGTGGATGAGGGGGCATCCACATGCATTATGTCTACCTTGGTTTGGCAGAAGCTTGGATCACCAATTCTGCAACCATCCTCCACAACTCTAGGGGCTTATGATGGACATCCTACTAAAGCCCAAGGAATCCTCCCCCACGTGCCCATCACATTAGCTAGGAAGATAGTGTTGATCGACATAGAAGTCATCAACACTCAACTGGAATACAACCTCCTTCTCGGAAGGAGTTACATGTATGCCATGCGAGTAGTCGCATCAACTGTCTTCTGTCTCATGATGTTCCCCCATGAAGGGAATATTATGATGGTCGATCAACTCACTTATCATGATCCGCAAGGGTTAACGACACCTGCCAACATTATCCCTACCATCACCACCATTGAGCCGCAAGGGGTGACCACACATGCTAATGTCGTTCCTGCAATCAACACTATGGTTGACAACACACGAGCACCTCTGTTGTGGAATGTGGGCCCTGGGTTGTTTGCCAATACCACCATGATGGCTCCTTTCCCATTAGTGTCACCACCACCGACACAAAATGAAACTACAGAATTGTGCATGGTCTCATCAAGCACCGCTGCACCAAAACAACAACCGCAGTCGTAGCACCAACCACAACCACAACATCATCCGCAGCCGCAACACCAACAACAGCCGCAACATCACTCGCAGCAGCACCATTACGTGCAGTTGCAACCACAACCGCATCCCCACATGCAACCGTCAGGGAGTTATTTGGGATCATCCCCAGTCCATACAATTCCCTTCCTCTTCCCCCACCTGGTGTCATGAGCAAACTCGTAATGGACACCTTAAGCCTACCCAACTTTACATTGGGAATTCCGGTGTGGTATCTTGATCCACCGGCTCAACCAGCAATTCCCTAGGTCATTTTAACCTGGGTCCACAAAATCCAACTGCTGCACTTGCACCTGCACCTCCCCACCTTAAAAGAGCCAAGGGCAAGAATGCCAAAGCCACCGCAGAGCCACAATGAGTCCCACCTTGTGCCGTCTGTGAACAATAGGGCCATCCAACTTAGAACTGCCCTGAAATCCCAATGATCCGCGTGCATCTAGATGCCATGGACACAAACGAAAACATCCTTGTGGTTGAACCCCCAACCACACCCATAGTTAGGAACAAGGCATTGAGGACAAACCATGCTTGCGCCCTTTGCGGCTTGTATGGACATTACTCCCACCATTGCTAAGACCTGCCTGAATTTTGAATGGCTCTCGCTGACCTCTTTCAACATTCCCTCGAGTCTGAGATCACCCTGATCGAAGAAGTTCACCCCCCACCACCTTCTTCAGACACCATGTCCATTTACATGATGTCCAATTCAACCGACCCTATTGTCTCCACCATCACCGATGGTCCATCAGACCTGTCTCTTCCGTTGTTTCCCCAGCCACCGCCACAACCTTAATTGCAACCTCAACCTCATTTACTAGGGAAATAATGGGGTTCATTCCCGATTAACATGATCCTTTTCCTTTTCCTTTTCCTTTTTCTTTTCCTACGATCCGAGATCGTGAGTAAGTCTATCTTGGAAACCTACGATCTACATGATTTCACACTGGGAGATCCTGTGTGGCACCTTAAACCACCTACCATACCTTTGAGGACCCAAGATGTGTTGACTCATGCCCAACCAATTTAGAGGATGTTACACCTACCTCCAGGTCCATCAAAGACTCCTCCTGTCTCCAAGCCTGGCCCTTTTCCTCCAATAGAGACTGGGGGCAAGGCCACAAAAACCACAACCAATACCATTTACATGATCTCTAGCACCAATTTCCCTTCCATCTCATCGCTTGCGGAAGATCCACTTGATCTAACATGGAACCACTTACGCGATGACAGAGAGATCTGTAAGATGGCCTTCAGTTTTACCCCATTCCCTTTAAACCATATTGTGGAATCGGTTCTTCCCATAAAATACCAGATTCTATCATCTCGCCTTGCCAATGACCTTTGTCTTGGCAAGGGGGCATACCTCTTCTCTAACCCAGACGATCGATTCTTGAAGAAGCCGCGCAACGAGCTCCACCTCAAGAGAGTCTATGCCTGATATAACCACTATGAGTCCCTTATAGCGTAGTTTTTTCCATTTCTTGTTTTTCAACGTTTTTCAGCAAAAATAAGGGGCACCACCATCAGCTACTAGTCCAAAGTCACTCGAAATCAGTTGGAGACACCTCTCACATCTCTGGACTCAAACTTCTATCTCCTTATGAGACCATCGTCTCATGTTTAATAAGTCAATTTCGGGACCATTTTCGACCAGTCACCTCGATTTATGAGCCACGACATGACGATGCAAGTGTCTATGGACCTGTACTTGTATCACAATCCCCGATCACAACTCATGCGATTTTTCGGGCCACTGCCCGTTAAGGAATGTAATTTTACTTTTATTTTTGTATTTATAATTGTGCTTCTCCACCGCACCTTACGCGGACATCTGGATCATTGTCCAAAAAACCATTTATTTTTCTTGCATGTATTTGGCATATAAGTGCCTTTGGACTTGTACTTGCATCACATGTAGTCAAGTCCGTCCACTGCAACACACACACTCGCTCTCATGACCTCTGTCTGAGAGCCACTTTGGTTTGTGTGCCTCTACCACACTGACTCGCAAGCCTCTGCCGCGATCTACCCCATGCATGTATTGGTATGTTTTAGAGCCTTCTACTCTGTCCATACTGTGCGGATGACCTTTGGACCTCTGTCCACCATCCCGACATGGGGCACCGCTTGTGCCACCACAATCGGTTGACCATATTGGAGTTTCGTTTAAGCTCTTTTCTAACTCCTTAAAACAATGAAAAGATTGTCGAGCGCAGCTGCTTCCTTTCCCACTCGTTAAAATATAGGAAAGGGCGTCTACGTCGTCTCATTTACCTCCTTTTGCAGACCATGTAGACCAGCAAAATGAAAAGGACACCCTTGGCACACTCAAGCCAAGACTATTCCCCTCTGCATACTTTTACGCTTTCTCGGGAAGAGGGGCCACATTTTACGAAAAAGCTCACCATGGGTTTTCGTTAAGCTCTTTTCCAGCCTTCTCATCAAGAAAAAATTGCCAAGCAAACTTGGTTTCATTCATGCTCGTAAAAGTATCTGAATGACCATCCAGTCAGTATAGGTTTAACCTTTTTCGGACTAATTGGACTACCAACGGTAAAGAAGTCTCTCATCCCCTCCAGGATGGGTGAGCTCTCCTATGCATACTTTTATCCTTTTTCGGGCACAGGAGACTACGAACAAAAAATATCCCCCACTGGAGTCTTCTTCGTGCCTTCAGACTCTCTAAAATTGAAAGCACCATCGAGCATTTACCTTCTTGGGCTCACCAAAAATCCATTAGATCGTACCATAACGGTGTCCCTAGACACCACCCCATAGAAAATAGTTTGGCAGCATTCCACCATTGGGTCGCCTTTGTTCAGAGTACTCTGCAATGTGTCTTCCTTGGATCCCATCAGTATCAAAAGTGTCTACCTCCTCCAAGTATTTCCCATTTGCAGTAACATCCCTGGTATTTCAGCTATGATCCCATTCCCATGAGTCAGTTTCATTTGCTTCCTGATCTGCCCTGCCATCATACTCTGAAAAAAGGAATTTTAAGTCTCCCTCCCCCTGCCCCAGTTCAAATATTTCCCTTCCCCCCCTCCCCATTCAGTGAGTCAGTCCATAGATTGATTCACACCTTCTAGTTATCTCCCTTGCGCTCCTGGTCAAGGAAATATCATTGCCTTGGCTATGGGCAGGTCTTCCTCTATCGACGCCAACACACATATTCTAGAGGATAGACCCAGAGGTCCATGTATGTTGGTTTCATTAACCTCATTGATGGGTTCCTTGGACCACTTGAGAGGAGTCCTTAGTGCCCTCGAGATGGTTGTTTCTCACGTGCTCAACTTCAACTACATCATCACACCATTGAGACTCGTACAGGGTTTTGTCCGTACAATATTTGGTCGAAGACTCTGGATGTCACCTGACTGTAGCACATTGGTGATTCCACTTGAGGGACCTAAACAAGTTATGTCCCTTGTTATTTTCGGGTTGCATTGGAGACAGTTTTCGAAATCCCCATCAGTGCTTTGATATACCTTTATGATTAATGTAGCATACTTGTACCACAGAGACTCTGACTCTCAATCAACGAGTCTACACAGCTATGTACCATTCCAGATCCAACAGACTGTCAGTCATGAAGATATCGCATTCCATGAGAATGCCATCGGTCCAATGTACCATATCATCATTGTATCCAGCCTCACATGGAGGCAACCATTATTGTAACATCAGTTGTATATGATCGGTTCTTGTATTTTATACCGTAGATCAAATTATTCTTTTGACATTGTCACAAGCATGGGGATGCCCACCTCGTCCATATACATGTCACACCTTATTTGTATCTCACCCATTGATGGGAACCATATTAATAAAAAAATAAAAAACCACCATGCCCTAGCCTCGGAAGCACCACCTCTACGCAGCAAATCCTATGATGTCCATCGGCCATACGTTGAGTGCCTACCCTCACACATCAGGGGGGCAATCTGTTAACCCAAAAATCCCCCACTTAGCTCTCAATGGCTTACACCACCCAAGGCCACCATCTCACAACCCTCATATAACTCCATTAGACCCCCACACCCTCAAAATAGCTAAAGGATGAAGAAAAGGACTTAAAAACCCCAAAAAGGAGCCCAAAATAGTCTCTTAGGAGCTCAAACCCCCAAAAAGGGGCTAAAACCCTAAAAGGAGCTAAAGTTAGGGCAAAAGGGGCTAAAATCCCAAAAAAGGGGCTAAAGCCCTGACCAAGGGCTTAAAACCCTAAAACCCCTTGAAAAAGCTATAAAAGGAGGGTGGGGGTCACTCTCAAACAAATTCTCCCTTGCATATTGTTATGTTTCCCGTGGATGCCTTGAGACACCTTTTCCTCTCAATCCACCGACTCCCTCTCCTCCATTTCCATTGAGCCAAAGCTCCCCATCCAAGAGAGGTGCTTCCACAAGCTAGGGCAAGGTGGCCTATTTCCACCCAAGAGAAGGTATAACCATGTTTCATGGTTTGTTTCTTAGTTTCTTAGTTTTCTTTGCTTTCTAACCCTTATTTCATTTGTAGTTTCATGTTTAATATTGTTTTGCACGTTATTGTAGCTTAAGCTTTGTTTGCAGGTCTTTGGAGGCGGAACCCTAACTTGTGTTTGCATAGGGGTTCACCATTTCTTCTATCTTCTTTCTGTTCTTAGCTTAGTTTACTATTCTGTCTATTTACCTTATGTTTTAATTTCTGCATTTACCCACTAGCAGGAACCTACCCTTTTGTCCTATAGACAGAAGGGAGCCATTCCTGCCCCTGTAGTAGGGAGAAATCCTTGCTACACCTCTGATGTAGCGAAGTATGTTCTTCGCAGCTGTCAAATGCACTCTCTGAGGGTCCACCATGAAATGACTCAAACTGTTGACTGCAAAGTTGATGTGTGGGCGAGTGTTGACCAGATACATAAGCTATCCGATAAGCTGGCGATACAAGGTAGGATCAAATTCGTCTGATTTTCATGCATTAATCTCCCTCTAGTTGGAAACTAGAGGTATGGCTATAGTCTTGCAATACTCCATCCTAAATCTATTCAGGATCTCTATTGCATACTTCCCATGTTATATGAAGAAGCATCCATCGCTCTGCCAAACCTCCAAGCCCCAAAAGCAATGCATTAGCCGAAGCTCTTTCATATCAAACTCTACTGCAAGGTTGGACTTACAGTCTCCAATCAGCCTCTCATCTCCTTTGAAAAAGATATCATCCACATCTAATACCAGTATGAGAGGCACCTCACCTATCAAGAAGTACATGTTGTGGTCAGCCTCACTCCGCTGAAATCCCATCTCCCGTATATAGTTGTCAATCCTCGAGTACCATGTTCGAGGTGCCTACTTGAGCCTGTAAAGAGCTCTATGTAGTTTGCATACATGCGTCTCCCTATTCTCCACATCAAAACCCCTCTGGATGCTCAATATAAACCTCCTCCTTTATCACTTCGTTTATGAAGGAAGTGTTGACGTCCATCTGATGGACATGCCAACCCATCTCAACTACTAGTGAGATAATGGTATGAATGGAAGAATACCTCACAATAGGGGAAAAGGTCTCCTCATAATCAATACCATCCTTCTCTTAAAATCCCTTTTCCATGAAGCATGCCTTGTACTTATCCATGCTTCCGTGTGTTGCATGCTTCACCTTGTAGATCCATCTAGATCCCAAGACCCTTTTCCCTTGTGGCCTCGACATAAAATCACATACTTGGTTTTTCATAATGGAGTCATAGTCCTCAACGATAGATTCCTGCCACACATCATGTTGTGTAGCCTCCTCAAAGCTCAAAGGTTCAGAGTTAATAAACTTTGTCATCGGTTCCATATAACTAAGCCTCTCTCATTGTACACTTCATCTAAAAGATGTCTGTGGAGGATCTACTTGCTTGGAATCCTACACTGTGGATCTAAACCACTTAGGACTTGGCCTAGTGTCAATTTGGTGTAGTTGCTGGATATTCTTCTCCTGCTATAGCACATCCTTCAATTCAATGACCGAAGGATCCTATCCACCTGACTCCCTCTAACCACTAGAACCTGTGCTTTATGTATGTACCTGTACCTATACATCTGGCTCCTCCAACTTGACTCCCAACTCTTGTGCTGGTTGCTAGTCTGCTGGTAAGTCCAGAGATCTCTGCAAGGCCCTGTCCTAATCAAACTTGACATCCCTGCTCACAATAATCCTCCTGCAAGCTTGAATGTAAACTCTATATGCCTTCGAAATCTCATTCTACTCAATAAGTATCCCCTTCTCTCCAGAAGGATCCAACTTCTTCTTATTGTCATCATGCACATGACAATAGCATACACTGCCAAATATGCGAATGTGACTCACATTTGGTCTAGTGCCTGTGAAGACTTCCTCTAGTGTCTTCCTCCCTAAGGCTGTGTGGGGACACCTGTTCTAAATGTATAATGCAGTCCTGTATGCCTCGACCCAGAAGAATAGCGGTAATCCCTGCTCAAATAGCATGGCCTTGGCTGCTCCAACCATACGCCTATTCTTCTGCTTTGCAACTCCATTCTGTTGTGGGGTATGGGGAACAGTGTGATCCTTCTTGATCCCCTCAGCCGAACAATACTCCATGAAGTAATTTGAAGTGTACTGACCCCCATTTTCTGTCCTCAACACCCAAATTTTCTTTCCTATTTGGTTCTCCACAAGTGTCTTGAACTCTCAGAACCTCTCAAAGACCTCTGACTTGGCCTTCACGAAATAGATCCAGGTTTTCTTGGAATAGTCATCCATGAAGGTTATGTAGTAACTGTAACAACTGGATGAATGGACACTCATAGGTCTGCATACATCTAAATGCACCAAGTCCAAGAGCTCCTTAGAATTGTCCTCGCTCTATGGGAAAGGCTTCCTGATGTTCTTCCCCAAAGCACAACCCTGGAAGTGGTTATGCTTTTCCTCTTGTATCTGAGGAACTCCAATGACTTCCTGTGTCAAATGCTTCAATTCTTGATGGTGTAAGTGTTGATGGTGTAAGTGGGCCATCCTCCAATGCCAATACTCACCCTGACTGATAATGCTACTACTAACTAGAGCCTTTGCATGCTCAAAGTGTAATTTGTACACTTTCCTGCTCCTTCTGCCAATTACCCGATCCAAGCTCCTATTTGACACCTTGGACCTGATATACACTTTATGGTCACGAAACTTCACCTGATATCCCTTGTCCTCCAGAGTGGAGACTGATATAAAGTTCTTGGTCCATCCTGGAACATATAACACATCAGCAAAACTGAGGGGTTTGCCAAAATCCCTCTCAAACGAAATAATGCCAACTCCCCACGCCTAATACAACGCATTATCACCCAACTCAATGTGTATACCTGTTCCACCCTCCTGCAAGTCTCCGAAGAATATTTTATGTTGAGTCATGTGATAAGATGCTCCACTGTCAATGTACCATATGCTTCTCCCTGTGGTGCTTTCCATGCAAGCTATCAAGCAAAACTCCTCATCGAAGTTATTGTTGAACTCATCCACCTCTGTAGATCCAACCATCTGAGTGTTACTCTTCTTCTTCTTATCTGGGCATTGGGAGGCAAAGTGTCCCTGTTCATGGAAGATAAAACACTTGACCTTTGACACGTCAAGGTTCTTCTTACCATCCTTCTTCCTCTTTGCCTTCCCCTTTCTCTTCCTTGTAAGGGCTAGAGCCTTCTCATCCACAATCTGTGGGGCACTGCTAGATGAGCCTGATTCTTGACCCATGCGGGTCTCCTCTTGCACAAAGTCATCCCATAGTCTCTTCCAATGAGGGAGCTTCTCCCTAGCCACAACACCTTTCACAAAGGTGTCACATGGCTTAGAGAAGCCATTGAGGGTTATTCGAACTAGCTCCTCATCATTAGTTTTAGAGCCAACAACTCCAAGCTCATCTCTAATATATGTGAGCCTCATGAGATAAGGCACCACTCCTTCTCCCTTAGTCATCTTGGTGTTGCACATCCTCTCTTGCAACACCATCCTCTTGTTCTCATTCTTTCTCTGGTACAGACTTTCCAAATCCTTCCACATCTCCAATGTGGTCTTCTTACCAAAAAGGTGAGGGACTATATGGTCCTTCACTCCATCCATGATAATTAGCATGGCTCTGGAATTAATCTTCTTCTAGGCTATCAGATTTGTCGGATCTGTGGGTGCAACTTTTGTGGAGTCAATGTGCTCATTAGCATCATTAACGTCCAGGATCCTTGTGATCCTCTCTTTCCATGTAGGAAATTTTTGAGCACCATGGAGTCTATCTTCAACTCTCAACTCCATGGCCATAGTGAAGTGTACTTCTCAAACCCTAGATCTAGAAGTCTAGGTTTGTGTCTTCCTATAGATCTTCCCCTCATCTATCACCGCTGCTGCAAATCTCTTAGCTTTACCTCACCAAAGCTCTGATACAATGTAAAGTTTCATTTAATATTCAACTAGGGCTAAACAATGCATGCAAAATATCAACTGATAACCACACATGAATATCTTATATAGTATGCAACGAAATATAAAACTGAGAAATAAATCACAACATCACATCACAATATTGACACTATTATTTTGGGTATGGAAACACCCAAAAAAAACCAAGATGGGAAAACTGTTGCAACAGTGAGATATAGATTTTATTATGAGAAAATATCGAACTTTTACAATCACTGCAAATTCACCCAAACCTGGCGAATGCAGCACCCGACAAAATCACTAGGAAAATCCCAGCTAAACCTCAACACCCTCCTGTGTTAGTGTATGACCAAACTGTACGAAGCTTAATGATCGTGCTACTCACTCCTCCATCTTCTCAGCTCAATCCTCTCTTTGACTTTTTCTCCCTATTTGTATCTTGTTTCCGTCGGAATACAAGTTTGTTTTCTCTTCACCAATTGATCTCTCTTTTATAACTTTAGGTAAAGCGAAAACCCTAATTTAACTTTCACTTTAACTAGTGTTAAAGCAAAAACCCTAATTTAAGTCTTCTGCATGCAAGAACACATGCATGTAGGAAGAACTTCCTTGTTTCTACTAGTTTAACACATTTGGCATCTAGGAGTCTAGTTAATGTGCAGTCATGTAAGAGTCGAACTCCTAATAAAATCATTTGAACTCCTAATAAACTCCTCCAAACTCCTAATAAATTCAGGCATCTTGTAGTTGGGCATCTAGCTAATTACGCCAATAGTTACATCGATAGGCATATATATCTTAGAATTTTGCAACGAACTAGCATCCATTCTTTTTCATCTATGGATGAGAATGAGGCAAGTGTACTCTAGGGATTGATTCTATGGGCGTCGTCCAAAATTCATAATTAACAATTATGAAAAAAATAAAAAATAGGTCATGTGATAACTGCACTTTGTGGTAGTTGGAAAAAAATAAATAAAACATAAAAATATCTCATGTGATAACTAAACTTAATGGCATGGTAATGTGCAGTCAGTGTGACATTCGAATTCCAACTAACTGTTGGGAGTCAAGCTATTCTGCACAAGGTTTAGTCGAACATCTTTTTGTAACTAGGAGTTGAGCTAATGTGTAGTTCATGTGACAATCAAACTCCTAATAAACTCATCTCAATTCCTAATAAACTCCTCTAGAACTCATGTGATAAGTGCACATAATGGGATGGTAATGTGCATTCCATGTGACAATCAAACTCCATTTGAGAGTTGGGAGTCAAGAAAATGTGGATAAGTCTTATTTGAACTCCATTTGGTAGCTTGGAGTCGAGCTAATGTGCAACTCTTGTAAATGCCAAACTCCTAATAAAATCCAAATTGATTATATGGGCATCGGTCATAATTCATAATTAACAATTATTAAAAAAATGAACAAATAACTTATGCGATAATTGCAATTTGTTGTAGTTGGAAATAAATAAATAAAAAATAAAAAATAGCTCATGTGATAACTAAGCTTAAAGGCATGGTAATGTGTAGTCCATGTGATAGTGGAACTCCATCTAGGAGCTACAAGTCAAGCTAATGAGCACAAGGTTTAGTCAAACTCCATTTTATTACTCGGAGTTGAAATAATGTGATGTTAGTGTGATAATCGAACTCCTAATAAACTCCTTTAAAATCTTAATAAATTCCTCTCAACTCATGTGATAACTGCACTTACTGCCATGGTAATGTGCACCTCATGTGATAGTGGAATTCCCTCTCGGAGTTAGGAGTAGAGTTAATGTCTTAGTCGAACTTCATTTGGAAGCTTAGAGTCAAGATAACTAGAAGTTGTTATATTAATTGCATTAGCTTTATGTTAATATGTTAACTTTTAAATTAACTCTTAGATGCACTTAATGTCTTAGTCGAACTCCTTTTGGAAGCTAGGAGTCAAGATAACTAGAAGTTGTTGTATTAACTGCAATAGCTTTATGTTAACTTTTAAATCAACTATTAGATGCAACTATTAGCTCTAACTCCATTTGGAATCTAGGAGTCAAGATAACTAGAAGTTGTTGTATTAAATTCAATAGCTTTATGTTAACTTTTAAACCAACTATTAGATGCAACTATTAGCTTAACTCCAATAATGATAAAACTATGAGCTTAACTTCAAGAATGAGCTTAACAAAGACAAATTAAGAGTGGTCATAATAAAATAACTATTAGATACAAGTAATTGACACATTCTTTATGAAAAAAACATTATCAATATGTCAAACATATTCCTCTGGCTTATTCCAAACATATTAATCTTATTAATATGATTCTTGCTAATCACTACAATCCTATAGAAAGGAAGGTAAGTGTCATTCTATTTTTACTATAATCTTATAGAAAGCTCAAATATAGTGTTTTAAATTTCATTTGAACTTTAATACATGGCAATGAGGATTATTATCAAAGCTGGTTTTATAGTTTTGAATATCTCTTACTGCTACAGGTTTTGAGTATCTATTCAGAACTGGCTAGCATCACAAGCATCGGCTATGAATAGATACTTTGACAGCCCAGAGGATGCTAGCCCGCTATAAATAGATACTTTGACAGCCTAGGCATGATCCTTCATAAAAGTCTACAACTCACTCTCCATCTAATTTCGGGTAATACTTGTTTAGCAGTTGGACGAACACTGGAGAAGAAGCAAAATCCTCCAAGTGTCCGATGATTAGGATCTCACGGAGATACCCATGAAGGCCGATGCAGTCACGGCTAGAAAACAAAAAATTTATTCATTTATAACTGGTATTTTCTGACATGATACTGCCCTGCATTTCGTCGCCTAAGTTTACAACGAAAGCGTTGGATATTGGCTTCACACAAACCGAAGAATCCCCCTTTCTTACTTGAAGTCCCGGAACATTATCTTGAAGAAGAAACGTTAAGCTTCCATTATCTGAGTGAGATGACAATCCCAAAGTCAGATCTGGAGAAGCTGCATAATAATTGATTCGGATCACATGCCCATATCTTCCTGTCCTCCAAATGCCTCCAGAGAAAATACAGACAGCAGCTTCAGTATAACATCTACTACTTCGTTGCAGTATTCTTTCATATGTATCCTGCATCAATTATTCCATCATGATCGCATAACATATTGTCACAAAACATTACATTTTTCGTTGTATATAGTAGATCGACCTTTGTTATTATCGTTAGCTGTAGGTCATTGGTTTTGAAGGCCATTTACTTTCATTTCTAATACTCAAAGGTATGAAATGCTGAAAGTAACAGTCTACCCAGTCAGGAACGGCTCCTTTCTGTAATCCAATTCGACTTCCATATCGTTCATATGCAATAAGATCGTTAGCATGCTTCTCCTTCTCTTCTAGTGGTAGGTTCGTCCAAAGCACTTCTGAGAAGTTGAGAATCTATTCCACGGTTAATCCGTTGGATGAATTTCCACTCTCTACAAGCATCTGAAATTTCCTCCATCATTTTGCATCGACAAATGGAATCTCCTCTTGAAATGAGGAATCCCCAGCTTGGGGCCTCTCAGGTTCTGGTTTTATATAATTACTGGGTAAAGTTTTAATCCCACTTTCAGCAATACACTGAACTCTCTGAATTGGTTCATGCCATTCCAGCTCCTTCTAAACAAATGCTGATGAGGAATCCTTTCCCAATTCTGTAGATCTACCGTTTCCCAAATCCATAACAAAACAATGTAAGGTTTGAGGGCATTAATTGTTCATAATGGGATATATAGAGTTACATCGGTCAGGCCAGTGCTGGAATTTGACGTGGTATTTAGCCAACGAAAACTTATTTGGCGGCTAAAATTATGTGTTACACGTTATGTGTTACACGTCATGGTCTACGTCCTGGAAAAAATGGAGACACGTCGAATGATATTTATTAAACTTAAAAAATCATGGTACCTGGCACTGACAGTATGGCACTAACTGAGTCGATAGGTAAACCTTAACAGGCAATTTATTTCCCAAATTAAATGAGCCAGCCTGCCAAAGCATGGTTTAAAACTAGAGGAAGGAATGGATTATGGAGCGAATCAGCAATTAAATGACATTATCAGCACTGAGCAGTAGCAATCGCCATACCAGATTGGTGATCACGAAGGCTCGAGCCCTCACTCGCTAGAGAAGCCAAGCATAGGTTCTCGTTTCTGGACAGAACCTGCAATAACTTGTGGGAACTGGGTATAGATGATGTTCCTACCCTGATGACACGGAGAGACTTTTATATGAGACTGAAAAATTAAAATTCAACATCGTTCAATGCAGAGACGGAACTGAGGGAGACAGGAATCATGATGAAATGTCCTTAAAAATACAAGATCGGCAAAGGTTGGGCTTTTTGTTTATTTTCAAATTTCTTCTTTTATGTTTGATAACATGACTTTGTTCTATGGCTAGTTCTTCTATAACAGTGTGGGTGTTTATCTGGTTTTCCTCACAAGTTTTTTGTTTGGCCTAGGGGTGAAGTGAAGCAGTTTTCTATTTGGCAGAGGGGTGAAGCAGATTAGGAAAATAAATCAAGACTCCAAATATTACAATGTTTATATGAAATCACAGGTGAGTTATCCCATCTGGGTTTTTGACCATCTTATTTGCCCCTTTTATATTTGCAAATAGGGATTTTATGTTTATTTGGACAAGTTCCTGTCTGTTTGTTTCATATCAAAATAGAATAAATACAATGTCTAGTAGGCCCTCTAATAGGAAGGAATTTTCCACACTTTAGTGGTTTCCCCTACCCTTTTCGTGGTTTTCCCCGACCCCCAAGCAGCAGGATCCATCCCAATTTAAACCACCGATGACAGACTACCAGACTACCGAAGACCCACCCATGAGGAATATTTGTAAATGAACCATAGCATACATACAAGTGGCCACTGTCAACTAGTAAGGGTCCACCCTCCACCAGAAAGAAAATTATATAGAATAAGACCCAACAAGCATGGTATGTGCTCATCGCACACAATATAGAAACGAATCATTAAGAACAGTCCCAAAGAAAGAGAAATCAATGATATTTATGGTTGGATTTAGTATTATTGGCATTATGCCATTAACAAAGTAAGAGTAAAACCTGCATTGCATATTTTCGCCATCATTATCTCATAATTCTCATGAAAGAAACATATTTTTCAAATTTATTGGTAATTGAGGTATTTCTTTAAAATTAGTTTTTTTAATAATTTTATAATTTTATGAGGAAATCATTGTTAGAGGTGGAGATTTTATAAAAAGGTAAACAAATTTGACACTTATGAGTTTGAAGAAAACGTAAAGCGAAGAGCATTGAAAATACAAGACCGTCATAAAATTTCTGTTTGACACGCAAAAAATATTTGAAATTCCAGGCCTGGGTCAGGCCTTCACAAATAGCATGCGTGTTATCAACGTGCTTGCTTTATTAAAAAAAGGGCAGTCGTATCATCCATTTTCCATCTCGCGATATGCCTACTGTGTACTAACGCCTCGACAAAATGTCTGAGGAACATGATGCATGATGAGATGTGTACTAACTCGACAAAATGTCCGAGGAACGTGACGCATGATGAGAGCCTATCTTTAACTTGTCCGTTGCTTGACCATTAGATCGTCTTTTTCTATTGTTTGCATAAACAAATGTAAGTAGGTGATTAAGACTGTGGAATCTGTGGTGAAAGAAACGTGGGGTAATTAAATCTACGTGGTCCAACCGAGCCGAATAGCCCGATTCGTCTTTCTTTTAGATCTTAAAGGCAACAGGACAGCCCACTATTATTATTTTTTTTTTAATTGTGAGTGGAAAAACTATATTAAGGATGGAAATACATTTTTAAATTAGCATTAATACATGCTACACATTTAAATTCAGGTGGGATTGGATCTTGTGACCTTCTTTACAACAATGGACTTCATACCAAGAGAAGTCAATGAGCCATACCTATTCAGGTTTCAATAGGCCACAAGTTAAGTACTAGAAAAAAATCAGAAGTGTTACCTAATTATCACCAAGCAAATAATGGTTAGGAGTTCCATTGTTACACAATGACATATTAGCTCAATTCCTAAGCACCTATGCAACTTACAAATTCATAAGAGTTTATTAGGAGTTTGATTGTCACATTAGCTCTCCTTTAATTGTTAGATAAAGTTCCATTGCCGTACAGACTACACATTACCATGCATTGAGTGCACTTATCACATAAACAATATTTTTTTTCCAACTATTTCAAAGTGCAATTATTCCATGTGTTATTTTTTCATAATTGTTTATTACTAATTTTGAAAAATGATAATAAAATTAATTAAAAAAATAATCCTATTCTATAAAAAAATTGTAAATAATATTCCATCCAAAAATTCAAATGTATAAATAACTATCCACTTAATAAACCCATATCAACATAAATATATAAAATAGAAAAAAACCTAATAACTTAAATTACTCATAATAATAAAATGTTAGAAGTTGGCTCCAATTCTCTTCTCTAGATCTTAATCTTTTATTTTTTCGAATTTCATTTCTCTCTTCTTTATATTTATTTTAAATTCTTCTACCTATACATACTTAAAAAAAATTATCTTTTTTATACATACATTGAATTATATTTTTATATTAATTAATTTTATTTGATTTATTATTTTCATTTTTTAATATCTATATTTTTTCACTTAATTATTCAAATGGTATGGATTGCTCCTAACTCTTGATTTATTCCTTACGTTATAAAAAAAATTCCTTTACAAAATTCATTTTTAATTCAATTCGGGTTCTTTATTTCTTTTGAGCTCGTATGGTGTGAAAAATGGAATGGAATAGAGAATTTGAGTAATTGATCCCCCTTAAACTAAAGGGACTCAATATCTAAATCAAACAATTGAATATCTAAATCAAATAGGTCTATAGAATTGCACTTGGAACTCTATACCATATGAAGCATATATGTAACGCCCTATATTTAGATTGGGCATGATATACCATCATACATACTACACTTTATTTTGCTTATTATCTGTTGGACTCAACTAGACTAAGTAAACTATATTTTGGCACGTTAGACCTCATTATATGTTACTACTATATTGATGACGATTCTATGCTTATGGTGATACTATGAGTGCGATGTGATGATGTGACAATTCTTATGAAATTTTACTATGATTATGTGATTTTGATGTCATAGTTATCTTGTGATTTATTTCTTTCATAATGAAAGTGTATGTTTAGTTATCGTCCTAGATGAAATATGATATATATGATTTGATACATGGATACCAACCTATGATGTGAATGATTTAATGTTTTTATGTGATGAAATGAAAGGATGTTGATGATATGGATCAACTATTCATCGAATATATATATTTGTTAGAAATGTATGGTTTCAAAATAATAATATATAGGACACACATGCTATGAGATAGCCATATAATTGATATGATATGAGGAATAAGTATGTGTTAAGCAATAAATCTTAGCAATCGACAAGATAATACTATGACACAAACCGATAACCTCAATAATAGCATAGTGTGATTTTGACAAGGTATAGACCCAGTATGATGAGAGGGATAGAGATATTTCCCACCATATGGTTTTTATGATACCTGAGGTCATGGGAGGGATGTGTTGAGTCACGCTCCCCTCGACGTGTGACGCGATGATCATATTCCTGCTACGAGGGTTTTTGTCTGTTGTTTAGCCGATGCTAATGCTCTCAGTATCTTTATGGGTCGAGGTGGGTGATTTCAGCACCACATCCTTACTAGAAAAGAAAGGATAGGGAGGATGCGTAAGCATGATATGATGGGAGGAAGTGTTAGCCAGTATTGTGGGGGATTGGGGATTCTATGACAATATGTAATCGTAGCAAGTATCTGTAATATCCCAAATTTTCACCTTAACTATGATGGGCGTGAATCCCATTGGACATGAGTTACTTTGATGTTTATGTTTGTATATTGAGCATAAGGCCCCACTGCACATGATTTATGTTGATTAGTTGGATATATTGGGCATAAGGCAATGCATATGTTTTGTTATCATGTATGTGATTGTATATGTTAGCCATGGACCTAGATGGACAAAGATTATTGTCATAGGACAAGGTACTGATATATTATGTGATTTACCTTAATGCATATATTGAGATGATTATTGTGATAAAATGTGCAGAAGACTAAATGCATGATTGAGTTCTATAATTTGTTGGGAGAAAACCCTAGAGCACATGAGTGATGAGATTTTGTGTTGAGCCCAAGCTCTTGAGCACATGAGTGATAATATTTTGTGTTGAGCGTAAGCTCTGGAGCACAATGAGTTATGAGATTTTGTGTTGAGAATAAGATCTAGAGCACAAGAATTATAAGAATTGGAAGTGTTGGGCATAAGCCCTTGAGCATTCCAAATTGATGTTGAGCATACACTCTCAAGTATCGGACCTTTTTCCATTGTATCCCTGGGTGTATTATACAAGTACATCCTAGTATTAGTGTTGAGCGAGAGGATATGGAATTGCACTAAGTGTAACTCCTAGTTATTAGCATTGATCTTGGGCTCTGAATATCGCTAGGAGTTATTGAAATTAATTTTTTTGAGTAAGAACATCTCTTAAAAACACCGACCTTATCTTACTTATTTTTAAGTAGATTAAATGAAATTTCGAATCTACTTCTCCTCAAGTACTGAAGAACTATCATGATACGCGAGGTAATCCAACATGCAAGGAGGATCTAGAGCTACCTAATTTAGTTGACCAACCCTCCCTAAGGCCTTGATAAAAGAAATTGTAAACGCTAAGGAGAGCATCAAATAAATGAGATTATGTTATATGATACATATATATAGTTTATATATATTATGAATAAAAGAAAATTTGTATATATATATATAATGAAATAAAGATAACTAAAATAATAAATAAAAGGTCTATGTATTTATTATTAACTAAAATAAATATCCAATTCTAAAGACAAATCATAAACTAGTCAAATGTTCCTAAGTGAAACAAAATAATGATTAAATCCACATAAATCAATTAAAGATTATTTTCAAGAAAATAATGGATTCTTGATCTAACTTAAGTTGCCATTTCCTAAAGATTGTCTTTAAAGACCAAAGCCAAGAGAAGGCTTGAGGGATCTCATCACTATTCCTAAATAATTTTGGAGATAATTTCAAAAAGAAAAGCCATCTTATACCAAATGTGATATTCCAATTAGGAGAAGCCTCACCTTTAGGAGCTTTAGAATACTTGCATTTTGGAGAGAGCTCGGGGGGATACAAATTAGAATAAGGAACGGTTCTGCGTCATGGTTGGAATGAACATGGTAGTTCCCAAGTTATCCAATTAACAGATCTAAGGTTAGAGATAACTAGTTTTTATTAATTATGTGTGTTTAAGTGCGCAAGGTTTTTATCCATTAAACAAGTTGAATGGTTGTAGGTATGACGTTTCTACCATCTCAAGTTCTATAAATCATGTTTATAGATTTTACTTATAACTATTATGCTCTCGATTGAAGGTCTGCAATTCGAATACGTTCTATTGATTTCATTTATTAAAATATGAAACTCAACTTCTAATGTCTTAGATAATTTCTAGGGCTAATTTTTATGGTGCACATTGTTTTATTTGTTTAAATTAAAACTCGGCCTTTAAATTCTTAGGTAGGTTTTAAAGGTGAAATTCTCTTAGCATTATATTTAAATGGTTTTTAGAAGACTCATGTGAGTAGTTTAAACTAGATATAAACTCTAGTTTCTAGATAAAACTAACCACGATACCTCTGTCAACATTTTTACAAAACTAAAACCCTAAGTATATTTTCATAAAGAACTTGCACAGGTATATGACCTTATTATAAATTAAAACAGACCTTAAACAAAATTAAACTAATTGAACCCTATGATAAGAAAAACCATTTTAAAGTTTGTTCCAACATTAATATAATTATTAAATAAATAAATTATAAACATTTAGTCCATGGATCGAATCGTGTTAAGGATTGGATGCCAGTATTTTTTTCCAAACCAAATCTATCAATACAAACCTGTGTAAATGGCAGTAAATGAATAAAATCCAAAACACACAGAGTTACATTCCCATATGCATTGCATTGAGGGAGTTAAAAGAATAACACGATAATCACTACATAAAACATATCAATGAAACAAAGGATTAAAACCTTTATCACAGATATGTAATCACGCGACCCAATGTCGAATCTATTAAAAACCCCAACTATCTAAACATGATGTTTAAAAATAATTAAACTACAAAACAATAAACCATTAAACCCATCCAAGCATTCAACCCGGTTTGAAATCGCTTAGAGATCAGCTAGGTGGATTTAAACCAAACCAAACCTAGTGTCGAACCCTATAAGTGAAAGGTAAAAATTAGATACATATAGACAAGTTGCGTTACATACCCAAGGCTTGGGCCAAGTCCTTACGATTGCCTATGGAAAATGATCAAATCATTAAATCAAATAGAGAAACATCCTTATCAACAAATGCATCAACTAAACCACATTTCCACAATTCGTATCAATTATCGAAACCATTGCATCGTAAGTGTCACTGTAGAGCAATGGCACTGTTAACATTTATAAACGCATACACAATTACAGAGCAATATTAAACACAATGAAAACCGTGTAAGAGTTATTTAAAACTAAAAATTCCATTACATAGCTAATGGTATAATAAAACTATAAGAGTCAAGTGTCTAGTCAAAGTTTAAACATCAAATTTACATTACAGATCCATACAAAGGCATTTACATAGTCGCATTTAACAATGCCCAAACCATTTGAATAAACCCCAAAACCCAAACCAAAAAATGGATGGCTTAAACATTACAACCAACATTTCCCATACCCAACATCGAAACCATATAATAGCGTATCGAGTTCAAAAATTGGGTATAGTCCCTTTTTCTATATGTGGGCTTACCCAGAATGGTTGTGCAATTAAACCAAAAGCTCTGCCATTTTAAAATGCAGAGTATCCACGCTACCAAATTTTCAAAACAACGAAACAAAATCATTTTTTAGAACTATGCAATGACTTTAAAACCAAACCAAAGTTAAAAGGTGAAATCATACAGAATAAGGGAATACCTACCCATGTTCTCGAGGGAAACCTGGTTTCTCTACATGGTATGCGCAACTCCCACCTGGAGCATGAGACCTCCTCCCAAAACCAACAGAGGACAAAGGAATGACCAACGAAACCATAGCGAAGTGCATAAGGAAACAACCTCCGCAACACGAGGCGCATTCAATGCGCCAACCTCGCTACCACCTTCATTCAAATCAAAACCAACAAGCCTAAATTTTGACTCAACACTTATTACCATCGCATTAAAACCCATTTCCATAGTATGCACTTTTCTCATAGTCTTAAACCCTTCATAGTTATGAATTGGATGGGTTTATGCTTTAGTTTAAAGCCTTCTTATCATAGTTTCAATAGACTATATTCGTTAAACCCTCAACACATAGTTTTTAAAACATCCATATGGTATTATCCAAGGTATAACCCCCTATACCATAGTCTCAAAGTATGAGTTAGGCTTAGGACCCCTTTTTCCTCTTTTAGCTTTGAGCATAGGAATAGTTTTTTTTAGGTTCCAATAGTTGTAGATGCTAAGACTATGATTCTGTCACATATGCAAGCCTAGGTTCATAGGTGAAGTCACCTGCAAATAAACAGGAACACATGCATTAGTTCAAAATGAGCTAAGTAAACCCTGTATCATAGAAACCTTACCTTTTCGAGTGTACTTGTAAGGGACAGAACCCCGCCACTCCACCCCTTGACATAGAGAGCTAAGTTAGCTTCTTCATATTGAACAAATAAATAATTAAATATATGTAAAATGAAAGTAAGACATAAAACATAATAAGGATTGACAACATCAGTAAATAAGATAGATAGGGAAAAGTAAATTACGAGCACACCCAAGTGTAGAATAGTGACATGTAGACATCATCATCATACAAGAAACAAACACAAATAAAACAACATACATCTCTTAGGCTTAGTTCTTCAAAAACATTTTTATTCCGCAGTAAAAATGAAGCTTTCCTTAATATCTAAGAGTTTTATTAGCCTACGATTTTTTATTTATTTATGGATTTTAGGGACATTACAGTATCCCTCCCGTGAATGTAACTCATTAAGTGATTATTGTAAATCTAAGTATAATGATGTTGAATTCGATTATTTAAACCATTTGATAACTCATATTAATAAAATGATTATGTTAAAGTTTCTATAACTATTAGGACTGCACCATTATTGTTAATTAGCATATATGCATAGGCACGATACGTTTACCTATAGTACATATGTGATATGTGCATGCACTAGCCACACATGTAGACTTGGCATATACACACTTGTATCGTTATACAATTCCTCACAAGGTTAAATACTTGTGTAAGTTGTTACAGAATAGTAAGTTATTATACATTTATAATGGAAGTTAAATACTTATAAGGTATGTATTAAACTAGCCATTTAGTGTCCCTTAAATTGTATGTGTAACACCCCCATAATTAATTATTATTCTTAATTATGTTGGAAATGATTTATTACTATTTTATTATTTTTGACTTAAAAGTCAAGAATAAAACATTTTTTAATAAAAAAAAATAATTTAATAAAATATGCAGAAATAAGATAAGAGTTGATATAGTTGTTGACGAGTGTTTGCTCGAGCACAAGAGGAAAAAGATAAGTGGATAAAACACTGAGGGAGAACTTAGGATGCATGAGGCATGATCCCGAAAAATCAGGTCACAACTCCTAGTTGAGTGCTAAAAAGAAGGAGGCTCATAAATGACCAAGTCCTAAGAAAAATACTACAAATTAGTATGTCCATAAGAAACAAGAGGCTAGCATTGGACGGGGATTAAACATCTATGAAATGCAAGAGATGGCGCATTGAGATTTTTTTCTTGTGGTTTAGCGAATAGGATCACGGGTTCTCAAGAAAGTAGCTTGGCTGTTCTTGGATTTGGTTGGGAGGAACAACATTTCCACTCTTGTTAAACCAACATTGGTGCCAGGTTTCTACTTTTCATTTTTAATGTTGTAGAATGTATTTTACCTAGATATGTATTAGCTAAACCTTAATTGGTTCAAGTAATCTACTGTTGTTATATTTATATCTTGTGCCTAAAAGAGTAAAATTATTTAGATCTAATTTATAGAGGAAATCCTATGTTCGACTGTATATTTCCTAGATGCATAGTTTTTCCTAGATATTGTTATACTATGTATATTGAAATCAAGTTACCGAGTGGAGTTACATATAGTTCCAATTTTTTGTTTATAATTATGGATCTGTTTTTACTTTTTAGGTAAGAGAATAAAATCCATTTACTTAGCATTTACCTAATTTCTTTTTACGAGTCAATAGTATCCAATTATAATATTGTTTCTATATAGATATGTAATGTTTAGTTTAATATAGATGAGATTATTTTTATTAGTATTATAATCTATAAATAAAACTAAATAAAAGTATTAAGTACTCACTAGCATCTTGATAAGATCAAGCACTGTTAATATCATAAGACTATTTAAACTAAGGAGAATAATTACAGAAGCTATGGGATCTTTTTCCCTACTTTATTATATAATGGCAATAGCAGAAACCCATGGATCGAAGATCCTTTGTTTAATAGACATCTTTAACACTTAAAGTATAGGGTCGTAAGTCCACATCGTGGCTACCCTAGGGTACATAAAAATCTCAAACTAATACTTGAGATCACATTACAAGTCATGGGATCAAATCCATTTAGGTATATAATATAAATTAAGGGATCAAGGATCCTTTAACTCGTCTAGATAATCAATGAACAAATTAAGTCAAATCGACAAACTCACTAATTAATTTTTTTATCGCGATTGAATCCAATCATCGGGGGTAAGTCTACGTTCTGGCTATGGAAACTTTTCAAAACATTTAGTTATAATCTCCACACACTCACAAGATAATCATGAGATATAATACCTCTATTTAACAAACAAATATGTTTATTTAAATCTATGCACAATTAAATACGCCATCCTTCACAATATTACTTAAGGCAGAAGGATCGACGTTTGGGAAAGATCACATCGTGGTTTCCAAGCTGAGTTTCAAAAACCTATGATAACAACAATTAAATACACACAATATAATTAAATTATTATACATAGGAAGAGCCTCATTTCCTCTTATGTTGGGACTCAATACTCAGGAAGATCTTGGGATCGAGTCCCATACATATTGAATCGAAAACGCATACAACTAATCAAACCCAAAAAATATTGCATTTCATATTTAGATAAATATTATACAAAAATATTAAAAAAATGGATTCTTGGGTCAAGCCTACACACATAGAGATCAACAAGTTAAGTCTTCAAATGAAATAATTGAATTTCCAGTCTCGCAAATTACATCATAAGATTTAAAAACACACAAGATGATCGTAATTCTTTCCAAGTAAATCTACCATTGCAATGCATATTAAAAACAAACTATACAATACATAGATACTCTAAACAAAAGAGACATGTTCCATATCCATGTCCATAAGACCATCACGATGGCGGGCGAGGGTTTTTACAACAATCTTCATAAAAACAGCCGATGCTCTAAAGACAAAAGGAATTCCAATATATATATATATACATATATTATTCATGCCACATAGTGGTTACAAGGCGACTTCCACTTTAAACCAAAACTTATCAAATATTATATAGGAGTAAGATGTGTTAAGGGAACTTCAAAAACCCTATCACGATTTATTATTAAAAATGAAATTAACTCATTACAATTCCACAAAAGGGTTTAAAAACCAACACGGTCCCAAGAGAGGGTTTCCAAAGTTCAACTAAATGGGTAACATAAATTCTTAGAAGAACAACCACTTATATATTGTTGTGGCCCATGAAGTCTCGCCCAAGATACCTACAACCAAGTAAGAAGGGTTCAACATGCAGTAAGTTAAATAATAAAGAAACAAGTAAAGAAATTTTCAAGGAATGGTTGGAATAACTTACTTGGGAGTTTGAAAACCCAGGCCAGGGCGGAGGTGACCCTGTTACTTCCTCTGTAGTGCCAAAAACCTGTACTTAAAACCTAAATCTTCTTACTACCAGTTCATCTTCAGAAGAAGTGTTAAACAAACGCTAAGCTTTCCAAAGTTGCTTACCTTTGCGTGTTGAAAATGGGAGCGAGGGGTCTGCTCCTCCAAGCTACTTATCCTTCCATAACCTGCATTTCCAACCTTTAAACCTTCAGTACCATTTTATCAGAACAGTTAGACATTTGAAGGAAACGTTTTACAGTTTTGAGCTTACTCACCTGCCGAGAGAGTTGGGAGATATAAACACCAACAGGGTTTAAGTCACACAATGGACATCATTATAGAAAGAGTGTAGCGTTACCTACCGTGAACGCAAAAAAAACTAATGCAAGAGCAGAGGTCGGCAGCACATGTCCTACGACTAGCAAGCATACCCAAATGCAGTTTAGGGTAGAGTAAAGACTTCAAAAACCCTCTTCGAGCATCAAGTAAATCTCACCCTCCACCTGTACGGAAGGGATCATATGCCTCAGTGCCTCGTGGGTTCTGGTTGCACGGCCAACTCGCAACGAGGACCTGATTAATGTCAACCAAGTACAAATTAAAACCGAAGTCATTACAAACAGATCTTTTCGTATTAAAACCATGGATAATGCTTTAAAAACCAATCGTAACATATACCTTGGGTCATCAAAATTACACATATGTTTACAACCGTATCTTTGTCAAGTCAACCTTCCCGTTGGAAAAACCTCATGTTATATTTATCACTATTAATGTTTTAAACCTTCAGATATATTTGTTAGGGTTGAACATAAACATAAACATAGATAAGCTTAAGTTTTCTATTATTAATATTTCAAATTTTTAAGATATTGGTTATATGCTTAAACTTTATGACGAAACTATGTAATAACGCTTAAACTTTACAACAAAAACTTCACAATAACATAAGTTTTAGTTAGGATACAAGAAAAGAAAATTTAAAAATAAAAATAAAAATGAAAATATATGTAACATAGAATATGCCTCGAAAATAACTAATTTATTTGAAGAACATAGGCAGTATAGCCAAGGAAGATAATACAATCTAGATGGAAAATATGCACATAAACTACTATACCATTATATATGGAAATAAAAACTATTGGGAAACACTATTTGGATTTAATATAATTCTTGTAACTCGCTGGTTTGGAGTGTAGAGAACTATATCGCTTGAACTCCCACCTCTTATACTTGCGATCAGATATTGAGGAAAACATGAACTAAGAGTTCGTAAACAATGCTTTCAAAAATTATATATATATATGAAAAAAACATTTCTATAAACTGTTCATAATCGTTGTTGCGAACGTATTTTCCTCGAGAAATTAAAACTATAACATCTCATTAACTTCACAGACAACTACAACCATTACAAACAACTACATGCATCCCTATACATGGATTTATATGGAACGACCCTAGATTTTTTTATTTTTATGTATTTTTTCTTAAATATCAGTAATCTTAAGAAATTGTTGGAGTTAAAGAGAAGGTTGGAATTAGGGGAATCGATGTACACCATAACACGTATGGGTGGTGATATGGCATTGTTTAGTATCATCATCGGGATGGTGAATGGACATGCCTCCTGTGAGGTGGAAATATTATATTGTGAGGTGGAAATATTATATTTTTTATGGAAGACGATATGAACGATTATTATTCTATTATATATGATGCTATATTGATATTGAAACGAATAGAGAGGCATTGTAACATCAGAAGAAGCTACAGTTATATTTTTGCATTCCGATGCCATCTCGTAAATTCATTTTCGAGTGCCATGTTTTCTACACTCAGGGTATCTGTCACTATTGCGGCTTTGTAACTATCTATTTTTGCAAACCCCACAAGTCATAAAATATGCTCCACGCTTCCAAATTAAGGTAAGTATATATTAAGCCAAATTTGTTAACATAAAACACCGTGTGTAAATAAATATAGCTTAAATATAATGTCTAATTCCTATATTCAAGCATCTCTAATTCCTATATTCTATCGTTTTGACCCAATCTA
Source organism: Pseudotsuga menziesii (assembly GCA_001517045.1). Taxonomy (NCBI): domain Eukaryota; kingdom Viridiplantae; phylum Streptophyta; class Pinopsida; order Pinales; family Pinaceae; genus Pseudotsuga; species Pseudotsuga menziesii. Next base: position 13,369 of record LPNX010333831.1, on the reverse strand, counting down.
TTGATTTTCTCCTTCGCCATCGTGTTTGTGCGCTTTGTATTCCACGGTTCAAATAATTATGATGGAGAAAATGTAACATGAGCCATGGATCATCGAGTCCAATGTCCAGACTACTCATTCCAGTATAATTCCATACTTCAATGCTAACTCTAAATCACTGACATGAGACATCGAACTGTCGAGCGCCCAATCTGGCAAGCTTCAATCCATGAGAAATATGTTCTCTTTGCACCATCCGGCAATATATAAACAAAAATATTGGACTAGAGGTGTTCTCATAGAAAGGATTAGCCTTGTGGTGAAAGCATTTCAAACCATGGAAATATAATCATTGTCAACATAAATAGTGGAAGATAACAATAAACTATAATTTTGCCAATACATATAGAATAAATAATCTAGATAACGAAAACGAAACTCTATCATAAAAACCGTCTTATGCATGTTATAAAATCACAAAAAAAATACCTCATATACTGCAATCAACGAAAAATCACAAAAGATGCGTCCTTTTGTCTTTCTAAAAAATCACAGCCAAAAAAATTCTCAATTTTTTGCAAATTTCTCATAATATAGCCAAGTGAGTCTAAAAAACCATGAGAAAAAAGATATAAGTGAAACAAACCCACGAAGTTCTGACGGTATTGCAAAATCGGAGAAGAAATCTCATAATACAAACTTGGTGTCCGGCATGTTGAGTGGGCCTTAGATAATTCCATGCATCCATATCCTTGAGAAACCATCGTAGCTTCGGAGATGAGAGATACATTGGTACTCCAACCCTTGATAACCATCAAATAACATCTCTTCTACTTCATGGGTAACATTCACATTTCTCCCTACCCTTCTCGAGAGATAGGAAGTTATGACATTTTGTAGTTCTGGCAGAAGCAGGCGTCTGAGAATCAGAATACCGACGACATGCATGACATCTCCTTGTTTCATGTTGTGAATACTTTCACGAGCTACATTTAAATACAAATTTCCACCTAATACTATGTAGCAATTAAGATATTGAGGAACAAAAAGTCGACCATCGTTCATTCTAAAGAATAAATTTGTTGACCTCTGCATCTGTGGAATTTACAGTGAGAAATCCCAATACATTTGTTTAAAAAAAATATCATGTACATTTCTCTACGCTTTGTTATAAATTTATGGGGTCGAAAATAAAAAGGGAAAACTTCTCCAAGAAGGGGCCATGCCAAATTCCTCGACGGAAGGTTGTAGTTCATCTTCTATAGCAGAAAAGGCCACACTGCCACTTCTTTGTCCCTGCAAATACCATCCATAGGATTATACTTCTCTCCATTTCTTTTGGAGGATGAAGCTATCCAACCAAGCCCAGGGAGAAATTAATTAGTATATCCCTTGTATGTTTTGAGCATACATATTGTAAAATTGGGAAGTTGGATAACGTCATCCCTTAACATTAACATCTATTACCGGATGTCAATTGTATCCTTCTACGAACATAAATTAACTCTTTCCTGACCAATTGATCATGCTCGCTAAAACCCAGTTAAGATCTCCCCTAAAGTAGCCAAAGGGAATTAGTTAGATTATTCCTCGTCATGGTGTATGAGCACAGAATGAGTTGGAGTGGGTTGGAAAAAGACCTCGCATGTGGGTTAGAGATAATCGGTTTTTGAAGAAGGCCTCCACGTCAAGGACTTGTTTCCTGGATGTATGCTTGCGGATGAGTGGTATGCTTGCATCCCAGGCTCACGTGGGCTCCCTATGGGTAGCTGGGTGATGGGATGGAGGGATAGAAGGAGAATGGGGGAGAAGGGAGGTGAACGAGGATGGTGGAGTGGCAAACGTGAAGTGGTTGTAATAGGGGAGAGAGAGGGAGGTTGGGTAGTGGAAGGAGACACGTGGAGAAAAGTAGGTGGATAAGGGGAAAGTAAGGGGAGGGTAGCCTAGGGTTAGCTTAGGTTTAGAGTAAATTAAAATATTGGTTTTTTTTATATTAAGTTTGTATTATGTATATACTAGGTTTATATTTTATATTATGATTGATCAGAGCAAATTTATGGATAAAAAAAATTAAACATTAAACATTTCAAACTTACAGTTCACATTAAACATTAACATTTAACATAACATTAAACATTAAATATAACATTTCAAATTTAGGTGTTTTTCTTATATAGCTAGAAGAGGCATTGTGGAGACTTCAATGTATAGTTGAAGAGACGAAACGAACATAAATCCCAAAAACAAGCCACTGATGAGACAATATGATGAGTTGAACGGTAAGGCATTGATTATACCCCATGATGAAATCATATAATGAAAATGAAAATCCAAGTTTTATGCCCATTCGAGACGCATGATATCCATACACATAAATATAAGCATTGTGTAACTAAATTTTATCACCACAATTATTAGATTAAGATAATAATGATATAATGTTATTGATGTTTTAGCAACTATCATGGTTCAAACATGTAGAGGATGAATTCGAGGTCGAGGACGACTACTCTCACTACCGCCACAAACACCACCATTGACACCACCAAGGACAACCTCTACTACTGAGGTGGAGGTCATACCGAGGTCCTTGGAAACCATTATGACCACATTGAATAGACAGTAAAAAAGGTGTGCATAGGTTCAGAGCACTCAGGTGAGCAGTGAAAATTTTGAAGGGACACATGGTCCAAGGTCGAAGTCGCTTCAGGAAATTACTAGAGAGTTGTAGAAGATCAAAATTCCTTAGTTTTCCTGAGTAAAACATGGTAAGCATGTCCGAGAATGGCTCGAAGCCATGAATAGGTGTTGTGCATTGAACAAGTATACTTTAAGTTCCAAGACTAGAATTATCAACTTTCAGTTGAAGGGAGATGCCCTAAACTGGTGGTTATATCTAGAGAAGCAACTCCATCTTAATCCTTTGACTCTTTCAAGGGAATTATTTGAAGAGAGGTTCAATGTGAAGTACTTTCCAACTTATTACAGGGAACAATAGGAAGGTGCATTTCATGCTTTGGTACAGGCAAAACATGATTGTGGAAAAGTATGAAGGAAGGTTCATGGAACTAGTGAAACGTGTTACTTACTTGGACTCAGATGATCACCAGGTATACGTTTCATGTGTGGAATCAACCATAAGATTAGGGTCACAATATGTATGTGGAAGCCAACTTCAGTTTCTATGGTAGTTGAGTATGCTCTCTATGCAGAGGATATGTCAGATGCAAAGGGAGGAAGCAAGATGATAGGGTCCAAGCAGTGTGTTACAGAGAAATCCCCACGACCATACTTCGGGGGAGGATAATACACACCTCCCCCTTATGGTAACAGGTTCATCCCGAGGGTAACATTTCTGTTAAATTGGTGTCGTAGACATCATCCACAAATCTTGAGAATTCAGGTAGAACACATGGCAGTTCCTATAGTGGATCAAGAGGTTTTAGGGGATATGGGGGAAGGAAATCATCACACAAAACTCCTCCTTGCAACACATAATCACCACCCAATATCTCTTGTTGGCGATGTAGAGGTCATCATTTCTAGTGAAATTGTCCTAAAGTCTAGACCAGCAACAAGCAAACAGAAGAAAAATCACCCATGGGTAGTTCTTCTAACACTCATATAATTCATGCAGTTGTTCATAACCTCCACGAAGAACATCAATCCACTATAGTGGAATATTCTGGTATTGTAAACAATGTTAAGCTAAAAACTCTATTTGATCGAGGTGCAATTGATAGTTTTATTTCACCATATGCATTATATAGATGTGGATTGGAATCCTGTGAGCATGATGATTTTGAATCATTTGAGATGGATTTGGGGGTTAAGCAAGCACCATGTATTAAGGTAAGGGGTTTTCAAGCTGAATTAGTAGTGTGCACCAGTAAGTTGGATGCTTATGGAACCAATTTGGGGACCTATGACCTCATTATCAACATGGATTCGTTAGAAGGCCATAGAGATTTTATGGATTGTTATGTAGATAAATTATTTTACCCTGATGATGAAGGTCAAGCAATTCAAATCCAGGGCTTGAAGAGGAAAGTATCGTTCCATTTTATCTCCACGATGAAATCTAAGATGTACTATCAAACAGAGATATGAGCTGTTTGTAGTTGAGGGAGTGAGTAACCGTAAAGGACCTTATTTGAACTCTTACCCAACACTATATGAGTTCAAGGATGTCTTTCCAAAAGAATTGTCAAAATTACCTCCACAAAGAGATCTTGATTTCAGGATGGAACTATCTCAAATCATCCTTATAGAATGAAAACCTATCTGAAATGATCCTATCTCAAATGATCCTTACAGAATGAAAACCCCATAGATTCGAGACTTATAGATCGAGTTAAAAGAACTTCTAGAATTGGGATTAATTATACCTAGTTTCTCACCATGGGGAGGTCCTGTGATCTTTGTTAAGAAGAAGGATGGATCTCTACGACAGTGCATAGATTATAGGGATTTTAACACATCCACAATAAATAACAAGTATCTAATACCGAGAATTGATGACCTATTTGATGTGATCAAAGGTGTTTCAGTATTCTCTAAGATTGATTTGTGGTGAGGGAAAAACCAACTTAGGATTAAAGAAAATGGCATTCCTAAGACTTCTTTTCGAACAGGATTTGGGAATTATGAGTTCGTAGTGGTACCATTTGGTTTGACCAATGCTTTAGCCGTATCCATGAGCCTCATGAATGGTGTTTAATGAAAGTACTTGGATCACTTTATTCAGGTCTTCTTAGATTATAGTCTTATCTATTATAAGAATGAGAAGGATCATGAAGAACACTTGTGGTTAGTATTGAATTTCTTAACGGAAGATAAACTATATGGTAAATTGTTGAAGTTTTCCTTCTTCCAAAAGGATATCCACTACTTAGGGCATATCGTTTCAGGAGAAGGGATCTTAGTAGACCCAGAAAAGGTGAAGGCCATAGAAGATTGGCCAATTAAAAACAATGCGCATGGAGTCCATAGCTTCATGGGATTAGTTGGGTATAAGCAAAGATTCATGGAAGGGCTCTCCAAGATTACAAAACCGATTACCACCTTGCAATGAAAGGGAATATGATATGAGCAGACTAGTGAATGTGCTACCGCTTTTGTTGAATTGAAGAGGTTTCTAACAAGTGCACCAATATTGCGAGTATCATACATGAAGAAAGAATTCATGGTATGCACTGATGTTTCGAATCAAGGGTTAGGAACAGTTCTAATGTAGGAAGGTGGGCTAATAGCTTATGCATATCGTAACATGAAACCTCATGAGGAGCAATATTCCACACATGATATAGAGTTAGAAGTAGTAATGTTGGCACTAAAATTATGGAGACACTACCTTGTTGGCAGGAGTTTCACACTTGAAACATATCATCATAGCTTACACTATATTTTTAAAGAAAGGGATCTGAATGCTAGGAAGAAGTGATGGAGTGAGTTCATGAGTGAGTACGAATTTGGTATCTCGTATATAAAAGGGAAGGAGAATGTAGTGGCAGATGTCTTAATTTGAAGACAAAGGCGTTTCTCCTTAATCCCCTTGTAGGTGCACTTGAAAGAAAGAGTGGTCACAAAACGTTTTTGGGGCAGTTTGTATCTAAGGTAACCTCAAGTATCCATAATAGGAAGAAGCTTGAGTCAAAGTATGATGGGTACCATCTTGAGGATATGGATTCTTGTGGTATCAAAGAAGGATGTATGTTCCTAAAGAAGGTGATATCATGGGAACAATCCTTAGAGAGGACAATACATCCCATTATTGTGCACACCCAGGAGTGAAGAAGATGTATGCAAACATGAGAAAGCTCTTCTTCTAGCAGGGTATGAAGAGCGATGTAGTGTATTTTCTTTCAAAATTCCTCAAGTGTCACCATGTTAAATGAGATCATTGACACTAAATCGGTCTCGTACAAACTCATGATATTCCTATGACTAAATGGAAAGTCATTTCCATGGATTTTGTTCTAGGATTGCCACTCACATATTTGAGACATAATTATATATTGGTGGTGGTCGAAAAAATAACCAAATGTTCTCACTTCATTCCAGTCAAGGAAACATATGACCATGTTTGGTCTCCCAAATGTCGCATTTAATCTTATTTTCCCTTTCACTATTCCTCACATTCATCCCTATTCATCACTCCATTAACCATTCTTTATGGCATTTTCATAAATAATTATGGGTTACCTTGTTATTTTCCAATTTGTTTATTTTAAAGTATTTTAAGAGAATTTATGATTAAATATTAAGAAAATTATCATATTTTCATTATATCTCAAATTTGGATGAGTTTTATGATGTTTTTAGGCCTATTTGAAGATTTTAACAAAGTCAAAAATCACCATGTAGCCTCAAATTCGAATTTCATCTTCAAGCTTTGAAGATTTGAAGAAGTTTTGGGATAATTATTCAAAGGAGAATATCATGGAGATAGAATATCCTATCCAATATATTATGGAGGATTTGAAGGGATAGGTTGAGAGAAAAGTGCATATATAATTATGAGTCATTTATCTTCTCATTCAAAGCATTCATGTATAAATTAGAGGGTTCTCTCCTCATTTAGGGAGGAAGGCCTTTCTCTTTAGCAATAGAGAAATAGAGAAACATTTGTCTTTTTGAGAGTATGGATTTGAACTTTTGTAATGCAATTGATGTTTTAGAATATAAATTTTGATTTCTCCATAATAGATTTGTTATGTTGATAATATAGATTTCATGTGAGCTCACATCTTTTATCATTTTTGAATTGTTATTTATCATTTGTCGCATGCTTTATCATAGATTAGTTTTTTCATTTTCTTCCTTTATTAGTCGTGTTTACTTTCAAGATGATTTCATGCGCTTTTGTAAACAAGTTTACTTCCATGCTTTCTTGAATTTACCCTATGCCATTTTTTATTCCTAGATTTGGATTCAACAACAACAGTAAAATTATTTCTTTTCAAGCATTAGCATAAGTTAGATGCACTTTAATCCTACATATATTTTTCTTATACCTCTAATTTTACGAACTCCCCGATTGATAATTTATGTCGAAATTACTATCACATATTTCGCTCTACATTTTGGCATCGTTGCCAAAGAGGTGCTAAATGGGGGCTAGAGTTTAGATAGGTAGATAGGTTTATTTTTATATTACACAACAAGGGGGAGGGGAAATGATAAGACACAAGGACGAATTTACTACGGAATTTTTGTGGTGTAACAGCCTAACACATCCACTTTAGTGGGTCACCCTAAAGCCTTGTTGTTCTCTTTGCATACAAATATGTTTCCTATTCGCAAGTGTGATTTAATTTTCATGTAAGAGTGTTTATTTTCTGCAAATTGTTTATTTTTCATGTAATATTCTTCTTTCCTTTTCTGTAATAATATTTCTTTTATGTGAGTTTTTTTTGTGCAAGTGTCCCTTTAGTTTATTATTCTTCATGTATGTGCTTTTTTAGGGCTACTTTGGATTTATTTAATTACGCGCTAGCTTTGATTTCCTTCTAGTTTATTTTTTATTTTGTACTTGTTCATTTTTTGTTTTGTACTGATTTTGCACTTGTTTATTTCTTATTTTGCACTCATTTCATACTAGCTCGTTTTGTACTATTTTTGCAGTTTTTATGTACTTGTTTTTATTTTTTAATTTTAGAATTTGATTTGAACTTCACTAAGATGATTTTAAAATGAATATAATCTTGGAACAACTTACTCAAATCCTAGAAAAAGTTGGGATATCCTCTTCTCACGAAGATGAGATCTTGACAGCAATCAGGGACGTAGCTTTTCCTTCTGAAACAAAAGAAGAATAGACATTTGAAGAATTATGCATATTAGATTAGGACGAGTCATGCGAGATGAAGAAGGGATTTTGGGTGATCAAAATGAGGAAGTAAATCAAGCTTATGAAATTTTCGTTGAACAACGGTTTCAAGTAAGTACTAGGTTAGTTCAAAGTTTTCATTTTTATTTCAATAAATTACATTTTCTACATAATTTAGTTTTGCTTATTTTTGTACCTGTTATTTCATTTTGCAAATCCCAATATGAATCTTTGTCTACTTTTGTTACAAGAATGGTTACATTGGAAATTTTATTACACTTAAAAGATTTTAAATTCCATTTACAATAGAGTAGATAGGTTTTAGTTTTTGTTTCTAAGATGCTTTATAAAATATTTTCACGAATAAAAAACAAATTTAACTTGTTGTCTTATGAATTCATTTTGTTATAGAAATCTTTCATTTTTAGTTTTGCTAAGGATTCAAAATTTTAATTTCTGTAATTTTTTTTCTAAATATTGGAATAAATTGTGGAAAAAACAAAAATCAATTTACAATGATGAATATTCAAGTTTTTTTTAGGAAGGAAATAAACCAAAATTTGTTTGTATTTAAATTTAGATTACATAGGATTTTGTTTTATTTAATGTAAATAGAAACATAAAACACAAAAAATATACAACTTAAAAAAACAAACAAAATTTTAAAAACCCTGGTTTCCTATGCATTTGGTTTTGCATGCTAAACCCACAAATTGTAACTTGCAAAAAAATAAATTCATTAAAGTTTGATGCCATGGATTTATCTGTACAGTTAAAAAATATCCATTTATTCGTATTCAGATGATCTCTTTTGTAAGAGTAGCTCTGATATCACTTCCACTTTTTCATTTATTGAATGTGTATTATAATGCAATCTAGCATATAAAATTCAAGGCTCCTCTAACCTATACAAGGATAGTCTAGCTCCTTAGGTTGCAAGTATAGTCATCTCCTATTTGCAGCCACATATACAATAGCATGTTGAATTTCTGGTTCAACACTACTATATTTTTCAGTGGATTTCTACATTGACAAACATTCATGATTTCCATGTTGGTGCTCCCCAAAAAATGAATGCTATTCTCATGAGATTATTAATCCGAATCCAAAGAAGAGGCATCATTACGTCGAACTGCACCTCCATTATCTTCATACTGATTACTCCTAAGAAGGCGGTCACAGTGTTTAAACTTAGATAGTACTTGTAATAAATCCGTACACCTCGGTGTCAATATGTGTGAGAAAGGGTAAAAAATTTTCTTCTTTCACTGCAGCGTGAGCCAATTGCTGTTAGTGTCATGTTGTTATAAGGCATTTCAATCAGATTTGGAAATGTCAAAACTATCAGTAATGTAAAACAACCATTCAACCATTATCAACCTTTAGGTTTAAATCAAGCCGTGTGTTCATTACAGGTAACAATTCTTAATTCTTACTCATTCATATGGGTTTTTGCTAGAGAGTAAAACTTTTAAGAGGCTACTTATTTGTTTACAGAAGTTCATCGTTTTCGACCTTATTTGCAATCATGAAGTTATACAACAATAAAAGTCCGCTTATCCATTGAATTATCATCTTAAATAGAACATTATATGCAACTCCTCATCTTAGCAAAACACACTTAAAAAAAATCGAGATGACAAACATAAAAAGTACAGATAAAAGAGAAATATGCCCAAATATACGTGGTTCACCCAATTCTCTGGGTTACGTCCACCAAACGGTCATCACAAGCTGTGATGTTTATTTTAATGAGGGGGGGGGGAATTTACAATCAGCAACGTCATGGTTGCAATACCTTTCGGCTATTCACATAAACTCTCTCACCGAGAGTACATCTAAACTTTAGCTCATACAACTAAAACTCTTGGTCAACAATGTGAACCCATGTGGGTTGACCACCAATACTTTAAGAAAACATAATACTGAAGAACTATCATTCCCAGGTGCTTTATTTGTTCACCCATTTGATCAACCCCGGTGTGTTATTTTAACATCTTTAATCCTCTTAATATAAGAGCTGAAATCCATAGATACACTATGCAATGGTTTGACATTAAAATATAACTAGCTATTGTGCCCTAGTGAAGTATAATTTACCCAATTCTACACAAGAGATTAATTGGGATGACTTTGACCCGCTATTAATAATAAATATCGTAGCTTCTTGTGCTTCTCTGGATTTCACATAGTATCCAAAGTTATTCTGAGATATATTATCCTTAGTACAATAAATAGATAAAAATAAAGATTGTTGTTTGATTTCTTGCCTCCAAAAAAATGCAAGCATCCAACACTAGTGGTAATTAATATCGCTAAGTCAGATTAAAATGAAATCCATGCCTAACTATATAAAGCAGCCTTCGGAGAAATAATGGAAGAAAGACGATAATTGTCCACACAACTCACGGAAGGCTACAGCTTACTTTAAGGTTCTTGAGAGGGCGAGTTATATTATGTTGAACTAGGCCAAACCGCAAGGCATATTTTTCACCTTGAGGGCTTCAGCGCCTTGAAAGGCCGCAGTGATTATAGGGGGGGGGAAGAGGACAGGCCGCACTTAATTCTACAGCAGAAAAAAAAATGTGGATAGGCTGCACAAAAAAATTAATCTAGGCCAAACAATAAAAGGGTGGAATATTCAATACAAAACAAGCATTGTGAGCTGCTACCTAAAGATAACATCATATGAAGCGAATGTTAAATAAAAGAAAACAAACTTGCATTTCCTTCTTCCCACGCCCTAGTATAATGATGGAGGTAAACATACATATTAAAAGACCACCGTAGAACCCAAAACCTACATCCATTCCCTTGGATTTAGCTCTGATGAAGAGTTCCCTTTGATTAAGTTATTTTCTATGAATTCAGCTATATGGTCTTGCCAGACGAAAGGAATGGAATACTTAGCTCAGGTATACAACCCGAAGAAGACTTAACAGGCCCGTGATGATTCATAGAGCCACACACAAGTCCATGGAATGGTCTCCATCACACCAAACAAAAAAATGGAAATCCTGTACCCTGCCCACCTTTAACTAGCCCCAACGCCAAAACAATTCCCCAGTATATCTAGTAAGATCCTCTCTGTTAAGCGCGTTCCCTTCGAATGCACACCGCCCCCTTCACCAGCTTTGCAACCTTTTATAATATCTAGGAAAGTAACCGTTTTTTTTTCTTTTCTCTATTCAAGCTGCGCGAGACATCCCCAATTCGAGGCAGTAATTGTGCCATTAACTTTGCCGATGCCACATCTCCTTAATTCCACCATTGTAAGCGGTTATTGTGCCATTAACCTTGCTGAGGCACGTCTCTCTGAAATCCGCACTCCATTAATGGCCTTCATAAATATTTTAGGGTTAACAAATACTTGTCTAAAACCTGCCTCCAGGAATAATTAATAAATAACTCCACCCTTGTTATGCAAAGGAAATATGTATAAACTATTTCTTTTTAATCCCCTTATATTTTTAATTATCCACGGATCTCCTCGAAGTTTCGTTAATATAAGGGATTTCTTTATTTATTTATTTTTTTTTTTTAAAGGAGAGTATAAATAGTCTATTTCCCTCATCATGCCCATCGAGGTAGGCATCTCCATCCCCATTTAATTTATATATATCTTTTTAACTCTCCTTTATTCTCTTATGAAGGCTTAGTTTGTCATTTTCTCTCTTCCTTACGGAGGACTTATATCTATCCTAGATAGATCTCGAGTTTATTAATACTTGTCCTTTTTCCCTAAATTTTCCTTTGTCCTTATGATATGAGTTATATCATAATGTCTTTTGTCCAACCCTTGTTTTCGATCCCTTAACCCTAGTTCTTACTGCACCTGTGTTCGTCGGCTTTTAGTGTCATTAGACTTTCACCTAACTTTCATGTTTCTCTCTCGGTGGGGCCTTGGCACTTGAGCTCCTCACCCAGAAGCCTCATACAACAATATGCAAAGGTACAAATTATTCCAGGGCGTAGGAGAGGGATATTACATCCTTCCCCCCTAAAAGAAAGAACACCGTCCTTGATGTTTCTTGTTTCTTCGACAAAAACTTTTATTCTTCTCTGGAGTCATCTCTTCTCGCTTTGCCTTGTTCGAATCTCTCTTTTGGTTCTTCCTTTCAATTCCTTGTGGGTTCGTAGGACCTGCAAAAACCGGTTCTACCCAAATTTCATAAATAAGAGTCAATTCATCATGAAATGAAATTAGCAAGCCTTTTGCGGCATGATAACTACAACTTGTCCAAATCACAACTAAAACAAAAGTCATAGATTTTTTTTTTTTTTTTTTTTTTCATTGCAACAATCTGCAATCTTTTATAGTGTTCATTGGTGCCATATTCCCCAATTATTTTCCATAATGTAATTGATACATCAATAAAACATGACTACAAGCATTGAAATCCCATTATATCAATAATGTCAATGCTAGAAAACCATTATACAATTTTTTTTTATAATCCACAATGGCTCCAATATATGCCTGTCAGTTCTATCTGTCAATTAATGAACATATTACCTCATCGGTACAAATTTACCTGCAATGCACATACCTTTTGCCGCATTGTTCCTTTCTTTGGATGTCCTCCATCCCAGCACATCAAGTGCCAATAGTACTCCAAGTAGCAATTCAAGCCACCCAACACAAGGACAATACCAACCCTTCGTGTATCTCCTCTGTGCTATTCAGGGTGCTTGTCATTATTCTTTCTCTGGATGTTCCCTCATCCCAGCACACCAAGTGCCAATTCAAGCCACCCAACACAAGGACGATACCCTGTACCCCTCTTAGTGGTATCTCCTTTTTGTGCTCTTCAGGGTGCTTCACCAAGCTGAGGCACTCCGTTCTCGCACACCTTCACAGCACCTAGAGGTTATTCTCTTCACAGAGTCCCCCAACTCATGTGACAGTCCTCTAATGTGTGTGGAACGAGTCTTAACCACATGTCTTACATCTAGGCGTCCCCAGAATGCATAATGGTCCCTCGCTGGCCCAGGGGAAAACACGGTATATTTTAACCACTACCTCCATCACCACTCCCTCTTCTGGTGATAATTTTATACACATGAGATTTAACACATCCTAGTCCTGGAGCTTTAGCCTTTTCTCAAGGCCAAATTTTTCCATGCCTGCAAGCATTCCATGGTTGTCAGTTTATCATATTGCGGATAACTCAAAATAATCAACTATCATAGTTTCCTAGTTTGCATTGATTTGAATTTCCATTCATGAAATATATAACCTTGTAAACCATACAAAAAGTTATTCCTTACTCCTCTTTTCATTTTCTTATACTAACACCACTTGCAAGAAAACACATAAAACTTGAGAATTTTGACAATGCAATTACTCATTAACCTCAATTTATCACAACAGAAAAAATTCATTCACAGCTGCAATTTTATATATACTACATTGAACTTTTAAGCGCTTTGTCAATGCCATAAGACCAACATCAAATTCTGTTAACAATTCTAAACAAAGTAAATTGCCTGCAATAAGCCTCACCACAAGAAGGTCAGGAAATCCCAATCGAAAAGACCAATTAAACAACTATCTTA